>CM060367.1:115830687-116429517 GCA_030545235.1 Helianthus tuberosus
CACGGTGAACTTGTTCAGTCACCATTATTATTGAATCTCGTCATTTCGGCACCTTGTGGTGTTACTAGCTTGTGCTAATTATGGTCAACTGTTTCACAAAACTACATATACTCTTGTTTGACTTGTCATTTAAACATTTCTGATGCAACTACAAATTTAGACAATGATACACCAGATTCGCTTGTACTTCATTCGGTGTATTTTCGCAATTCGAGAATGTCAACACACAAATCCTTATCATTTACTTATTCGCCTGTTGGCGGGTCATTTTCATCTCCAAGTTGTTGATTTTGAGTTCATATAGCGGATGCTATGGTTTGTGAAAATTTGCATACTATGACCAATCATTTGAAAACTCTATTGGACAAAACTCCTCTTTCGTGGAACACTGCAAACTGGATTACACTAGACTATACGTCAAATGCGTACTGTACCCTTGACATTAAATGCTATAAGCACATACCTTTTAACTATTGGAATTGTGATGTTATATATATATATTCTAGACTCACTTGATGTGAATAAGGTTTGAGTTGGTTTGATGATTATCTACCTCGGTACTATTCATACATACATGCATAACGAAACCCTAAGGAATTAGGAATTAAGGTAGTACAAATTTCGAGGACGAAATTTTCTTAACGGGGGGAGAATGTGACAACCCTCAAAATTTCAGGTACTGTACAAATTAATTAATCTTAATTACGTGCTAAAATGACTGTGCTTGAATACAACTGATAATTTAAAACTGCTCTATGATTCTATATCATATATACATGTATCATATTTTATACAGTCACTCCATTCATTACACACCTACATTAGTGACATACTTGATGCACTCAGCACAGTTGACACACTGAACGGTTGATTCAGAAATAATGCTGACAATGCCAGCACTTAGACAGACAATATTACTATGGCCAGTATGAGCCAGGGATAGAGTACTACACTGGTTTGTAGTATAGGGAGGTGAGGACCATAAGACTACGTCATTAGGTGATAGATATAATGCCGGGAAGTGCCTAAAACACACTTTAAATACAGAATTCTGATTTCTTTTATTTAATTCAGCTTTTTATTATACCTCAGTAGAATACACAGATACAGCAGAGTGGTCCTGTATACTTTCCTAAGTGCCAGGGAATGTTTTTCGTTACAAAAAGATGCACAAAAACGCTATGCGGTACAATTAAACGCTTTAACGGAACGAAACGTAAACCGAACAACCCAGACAATACCCGAGACACGAAAATATTGTCAGAAATATTATTTTATCTTTCTTAATAAATTACGGTCACAAAAATCCCCATACACCATGTAAACATGACATACACCCACTATACTTGGAAATACCCTTAATCTTCTAACTTAATACCTATTAGTTAACAAAAAAATTTTCACTCTACCGCCCCCCCCCCCCCCCCCAACCGAAAATCTGCCATAATTATTTAGAAATATTTTGTTTAGATTTGTGTGTAAAGGGAATCTTTGTTCTATTGGCCAAAAATTATTGTATTGTGATTACCCTAGGTTCTAGCATGCATGTTTCCAAGATAAAAACTCATCATCACTATCAAAACTCTTCACTCAACTCTTCCTCCTCTCTCCCCCTTATTTTCGGCTCACTCCCCCCCTCTCTCCATAAACCGAAAAATCACAACCACCATTACTTACACACCTTAATCTTCTTCATACAAGTCCCTCTCCAAGCTTGAAGAACATTCAAAGTAAGTTACAAGTTGAAGGATTCACAAAGAAGCTTTGTTCAAGTCTCTAGCAACACCCATCTCCCTTCATCTTTGCCCTAAGATTGTTACCCTAGCCTTGTGCTAGTAGTGAGTCTCTTCACACCTTTGTTCCATCTTGTTCTTGTTATGTTGTGTTTAAATGTTTATGGCACACAAAAGCTAAAAACACTAAAAATATGAACTTGAAACGCTGCATAAAAACCCTACATAAAAAGTTTGTTTGAGGTTGAAATCAGGTTGGTTTAGGGTTGGTTTAAAGCCATGATTGAGGTTTTGAACATTAAATCATTGATAAACCGTGGTTAGGACCTTTGTTGATTGCATTTTTGGTGACTTCTACAATGTAAACAGCTTGCTGATTGAAATTTCCAGCCCACTTCAACGGACTGTAACTGGTTCATTTTTTAATCCAAAAAACTAAATTTTCTGGAGTCTAAATTGTGTAATTTTGAATATCCGAAACAAATGGCATTGGAATCATAATTTTTTGAGGTCGTTTTACTATTTTTAAGGAATTATTTTAAGACAGCAGCTTAAGCTGAAATTTTCCTGCTGAAAAAGTGTGTCGTAGTCGTAATCAAAAACTTGAAACCTGAGCAGAATCGGCTTATGGGATTTTTACTGTAGATAGTCACTGTTGTTCCCGTGACCTTCCAACTGGAATTTCGTCGATCCGACTTACGATTGATTTTTTAGTGAATTTTTCCGTAAAAACTTGCAATCAGAAAGTAACAAATCTGATTGCAGTCGGGTAAAAGAATTTTTATATAAAATTGGTAATGAACTGGTTTCCGAAACTTTTACACAATAAATTTTGGGATTATATGTGACTTCCTGCAAAAAATTTGAGATTTTTTTGGAAAAAAGTTAACTATTTTATTTAAATACTCGAAAACAGTCCAGTATTAGTTAATCAAGCTGAAAAAGACGTAATTAGGGCATTGCATGTATGTTTGTCGGGTTGGCTATGTGGGGAAACACTCTATGAGATATTTGTAAAAGAAAATGATATGTTTTTAAGCATGGATACCTCCATTTACAAAGGAGACTCTGGCGAAATTTTCCGAAATTATATAACACTTAGTAAATATTAGCCTTCTAAGACTATAATTTACTAGAACATTGAACGAAAAAATATTTATCACGCAAATCAATTATAAGCAAACACAACTCTAAACATTAAACTCTAAGCCAAGGCACGGCCCGTTCGTCTAATAGACATTAGTACGTGTAGGTTGTCGTGTAGCAGACAGAGTTTGAGATTCGGTACAAGACGCACTACTGTGAGTTCATGTCCCCCCTTTTTCTCTTAACGGTTTTCAGTTTTATACTTCGGGGTGTGAAATACATGTTACAATTATTACAGACATTACAGACTCTTTTCAGACATTTACAGACATTTATTTACATGGTATGTTTAGCTAGGGAATTTACTTCTAGATCACGTGAATGGATTGGCTATTATCGTAAGACCATTAATCCTTTTATAAGGACCGAGAGGCATGAGTGATAGATCTATTGGGTGTTGCCGAGCCCCACACATGGGCCATCATGTGGCTGCTTGTGGTGACTATGTCGTTCTGCCGGATGGACCGGTATGAAATAAGCGTTACAGGTTTTGAGTGCTTCCTAGGCCATGTCACTTATTAATGTATTAGCTACACATTAATTGATCTCTTTTTCCTTATTGCTACATACCAAGGACATACATTTATACAGACACATTTAAACGATTTATACAGACACACATTAACGATTTATACAGACTCACATACACATGAACTCGCTCAACTTTTGTTGATGTTTTTCAAACTACATGTATTTCAGGAATTAAGTATGGATCTGGCGGGCGTTGGAGTTTCAAGTCATGTTAAGTATAAAGATGCCATCCATGGTCTTTGGGTTTGGCCAGCGTGTCTTAATCCTGGACGAGACATGTCTTCCAAACTTTGATTACAACTAATATCTTTTGAAGAGTCCTTAGCGAACCTTTACACAACTCATATGGGTTGTAAAACTTAAATTTGAAGTCTACGTTTTAGACAATGTTATTATGTTTTTAACTCATTTTATGGATGACAAATCTTTGGTTTTATCATATAGTTGTTTGATATGGTTGAATGCAATGATAACAAGTAAGTCACACCATAATCACGCTTCCGCAAAAGTCAGGGTGTGACATAACTAACACGGGGTAGCCCCCACGGCTGGATTGCCAGAATAACCGGGAATAAACAAGACACGTTTTCAACTATGGGGTAACCCCCATGGCAGGATGCCAGATAAAGGAAAACTGTTTTCGAAACAACTTAAAACGAACACCCAACTGTGAACTCACTCAACTTGTTGCTGACTCGTTACTACATGCTTTGCAGGACATTAGGTACTTAGCTGGAGCTTGCATGGAGGAGGATCGTTGTGGGACATGGACAGATGTGTGCCATGTTAAACTTTGAAACAATTAAACTTATGTTACGGTTTTAAACATTATGCTTCCGCTTGCAACTTAACTATGTTTTGTTTGGACACCAATTGTATTGGTTAAACTTTTATATCTTTTAACTTGCATGTTCAATATGATTGGTGGCTGGATCCTGGTCAGTCACGCCTCCAAGCGGTGGTATTCCGCAGGTGGATTTTGGGGGTGTGACAGATTGGTATCAGAGCCATTGGTTATAGTGAACTTGGTTTTAATAAGGGGAAAAAGTTTTATTAAAATCAGACTATAACCTGTACAGTGCTCTACGATCCACAACGACGCTTCACTCCACATGCAAGGCTTGACATTCTAGGTGATATGATCTATGTGTATATTGCCTACTTTCTAGTTACATAGTACATTGCTCATGGTATGCTTGGTTAGTATAACTACTGTTGCTTGAAAACGTGTATGCTTACTCTCTTCTGTCATCGTATTTTCGCGAACCCCTCTCACTCACGTTCCTCTTGATATGAAGATCATGTCTGGACGCGTAAACATGACACAAGCCCAGTTGATGGCTCTGATTAACGAACGAATTGCTGCGGCACTTGCAGCTGCACACGCAGGAGGTATATCCTGCAGTCCAAACTCATTCTAGGATCTGTAGATCCTACTCTCGTGAACCAACCTTTGTGTTAAACTCTGTCTTTTCTTTCACCCTCGATAGGTCAACATGTTCAACCACCTGTGTGCACTTTTAAAACTTTTATGGACTGCCGACCAACTACTCTTAGCGGCACTGAAGGAGCCATAGGCCTCCTCCATTGGTTTGAGAAGCTCGAGTCAGTTTTAGAAATGTGTGAGTGCCCTGAGGCGTGCAGGGTGAAGTACACTACTGGTACTCTCGAGGGTTTAGCCCTCACATGGTGGAACGCTCAGGTCCAAATGCTGGGGTTGGTTGCTGCCAACGCCACCCCATGGGAAACTTTTAAGGAGATGATCAAGGAGGAATACTGCAGTCGTGATGACATTCATAAGCTGGAAGTCGAGTTCTTCAACCTCAAGATGACGGGGTCAGAAATTGAGGCGTATACCAAGAGGTCGAACGAGCTTGCATTATTGTGTCCTACTATGGTGGACCCTCCAATTAAGCGAATTGAACTCTTTCTCAAGGGCTTGGTGCCAGAAATCCAAAGCCATGTGACTTCAGCAAACCTCGCTACTATCCAGCAGGTTGTTCAGTTGGCTCACCGTCTTAGTGACCAAGCGGTGGAGCAGAACAGGTTACCAAAGCGCATAGGTGCTGCAACTACTTCTGGTGTCCCTAGTGACAACAAACGGAAATGGGATGGAGCTTCAAGTAAGGGTTCGACTTCTGTTCAGTCCCAGTCTCAGCAGAGAAAGACTGATGACTACAAGAGCCCTAGTCAGCAATCATCTGGTGGTCAAAGTCATGGTGGGTACAAAGGGAATCACCCCAAATGCAATCGCTGCAGCCTACACCACAGTGGGCCATGCACCAGGGGCAACTGTCATCAGTGCAACAAGCCAGGTCACGCTGCAAAGGATTGCAGGAGCTTATACCCCGCAAACCAGAATCGTCAACAACAGGCCCCACAGAACCAGCGCCAGCAGCAGCAGCAAGGTGATAACAAAGGGTGCTTTCAGTGTGGAGCTGAAGGCCACTTCAAGAGAGATTTTCCTCAACTGAACAGGAACCAGAACAACAACAACAATCAGGGGAATGGTAACAATGGGAACAACAACAACAATGGAGCCAGGGGGCGGGCGTTCGTGATTGGCCAAGGTGAAGCAAGGAATGACCCCAATGTTGTAGCGGGTAAGTTCCTTCTCGACGACTTTTATGTTACAGTTTTATTTGATTCAGGTGCCGATACTAGCTACATGTCACTAGAAGTTAGTCGAATGCTTAAGCGTATTCCAACACCTTTGAACAACAAGCACACTGTAGAGCTAGGGAACGGTAAGAGTTTAGAGGCCACACACGTAGTCAAGGGTTGTAAACTTGTTCTTGCTAACCAGACCTTCTCTATCGACCTTATTCCTATCGTCTTGGGTAGTTTCGACGTTGTCATTGGGATGGATTGGTTATCCCAACACCGAGTAGAGATTCTTTGCAACAAGAAGATTGTTCGTATTCCTAGTTCCAGTGGTGAACCTCTCATGATTCGTGGCGACAAGAGGAGTGCTGTTGAGAACGTCATCTCTTTCCTTAAGGCCCAGAAGTGCTTGCGAAAGGGCCACACTGCCATTTTGGCTCTCGTTACTGACACCTCGAAGACAGAGAAGAAGATAGAAGATTTTCCAATTGTACGCGACTATCCTGAGGTATTTCCTGAGGAATTACCTGGTCTTCCGCCTCATCGCCAGGTCGAGTTTCAGATTGAACTAGATCCTGGAGCTGCGCCTATAGCTCGTGCACCTTATCGTTTAGCCCCATCAGAGTTGGAAGAACTCTCTACGCAACTGCAAGAACTCTTGGATAAGGGTTTTATTCGTCCTAGCTCATCGCCCTGGGGAGCTCCGGTACTATTTGTGAAGAAGAAAGACGGTACCTTCAGAATGTGCATCGACTACCGTGAACTCAACAAGGTGACGGTGAAGAATCGTTATCCTCTTCCGCGTATTGACGACTTGTTCGACCAGCTGCAAGGGTCGAGCTACTATTCAAAGATTGATCTGAGATCAGGATATCACCAGCTGAGAGTCCGAGAGGAGGACGTCTCCAAAACAGCCTTTAGAACTCGATATGGACACTATGAGTTTTTAGTCATGCCTTTTGGGCTGACAAACGCACCTGCGGTTTTCATGGACTTGATGAATCGAGTGTGCAAGCCTTACCTGGACAAGTTCGTTATAGTCTTCATCGATGACATCCTGATCTACTCCAAGAGTCAGGAGGAACACGAGCAGCATCTACGACTTATTTTGGAACTTCTTCGAACAGAACAACTTTACGCAAAGTTCTCGAAATGCGACTTCTGGCTTCGTGAAGTCCATTTCCTAGGCCACGTGGCGAAAAAAATGGGATTCACGTTGATCCATCCAAGGTAGACTCGATTAAGAACTGGCCTGCGCCTCGTACACCAAAGGAAATTCGCCAATTCTTGGGATTGGCAGGTTACTACAGGAGGTTCATTAAGGAATTCTCTAAGATCGCACAGCCTCTCACCTCACTAACGCAGAAGGGCGTTGTTTATCGATGGGGAAACGCACAGGAGATAGCATTTCATCACTTAAAGGATAGACTTTGCAGTGCACCTATCCTTTCCTTGCCCGAGGGCACAGACGACTTCGTGGTCTACTGCGACGCATCAATTCAGGGTCTTGGTTGTGTATTGATGCAACGAGATAAAGTTATAGCCTACGCCTCACGCCAACTTAACGTTCATGAGAAGAACTACACTACACACGATTTAGAGCTGGGAGCTGTTGTTTTTGCACTTAAGATATGGCGACATTACCTATACGGTACCAAGTGCACCATTTATACCGACCACAGAAGCCTCGAGCATATCTTCAAGCAGAAGGAACTGAATATGCGGCAACGACGATGGGTTGAGTTATTAAACGATTACGAATGTGCAATCAGGTATCACCCAGGCAAGGCCAATGTTGTGGCTGACGCCCTCAGTCGGAAGGACACTGTGCCGAAGCGCGTGCGAGCTTTACAGCTCACTATACATTCTAGTCTTCCTTCTCAAATACGAGACGCTCAGATAGAAGCATTGAAACCAGAAAACGTCAGGGCTGAAGCCCTACGCGGCTCAAGGCAACGCTTAGAACAAAAGGAAGACGGTGCTTACTACGTAATGGGACGCATTTGGGTCCCACTCTATGGCAACCTACGAGAGCTTGTGATGGATGAAGCACACAAGTCTCGCTACTCGGTACATCCTGGTTCGGATAAGATGTACCACGATATCAAAACTACGTATTGGTGGCCTAGCATGAAGGCCCACATAGCAACTTACGTCAGCAAGTGTTTGACTTGTGTGAGAGTCAAGACTGAATACCAGAAACCCTCAGGCCTACTCCAACAACCAGAGATACCGCAATGGAAATGGGAGCAAATTTCCATGGATTTTGTTACCGGCCTACCTAGATCTCAACGAGGTAACGATACTATGTAGGTGATCGTGGATCGACTCACAAAGTCTGCTCACTTCTTGGCTATCAAGGAGACGGATAAATTCTCCACTCTTACAGAAGTATACCTCAAGGAAGTTGTTTCGAGGCACGGGGTGCCCACCTCTATTATCTCGGATCGGGATGCACGTTTTACCTCGGAACTGTGGCAAGCAATGCACAAATCCTTTGGCTCACGATTAGACATGAGCACAGCGTATCACCCTCAGACGGACGGGCAGTCCGAACGCACTATTCAGACCTTAGAAGACATGCTTCGTGCATGTGTGATCGACTTTGGCAACAGCTGGGAAAAGCATCTGCCACTTGTGGAATTTTCGTACAATAACAACTACCACACCAGCATTAAAGCTGCTCCGTTTGAGGCATTGTACGGGCGTAAATGCCGGTCACCTCTTTGTTGGGCAGAGGTGGGGGACAGTCAGATCACTGGTCCAGAACATGTGGTAGACACAACCGAACGAATTGCTCAAATTCGACAACGCATGGCGGCAGCTCGTGACCGTCAGAAAGTCTATGCCGATAAGGGCAGGAAACCACTTGAGCTCCAGGTTGGGGAGCGGGTACTACTCAAAGTTTCACCCTGGAAGGGTGTGGTTCGTTTTGGTAAACGAGGCAAACTTAACCCATGATATGTCGGACCTTTCGAAATCATCGAGAAAATAGGCAGGGTGGCCTACAGAGTGAACTTACCAGCAGAACTCGGTGCAGTTCACAACGTCTTCCACGTGTCGAATCTGAAGAAGTGTCTGTCAGATGAAACCCACATAGTTCCTCTGAAGGAACTCACTATCGACGAGCAGTTACGATTCGTCGAGGAACCAGTTGAAATCACGGACCGGGATGTTAAGGTCCTCAAGAGCACTAGAATACCTCTCGTTCGAGTTCGTTGGAACTCACGTCGCGGCCCAGAGTTCACCTGGGAGCGCGAAGATCAGATGAAACAAAAGTATCCCCAACTGTTCGCAAACAGTACAACCACTACTGAGGCTGAAGCTACGGAATTTCGGGACGAAATTCCAGATCAACGGGGGGTGGATGTGACACCCCAGGAAAACCGGGAAAACCATACAACTTAACTAGCTTCCTCAGTGAGTGCTTACCAAATTTCGGGACGAAATTTCTTTCAACTTGGGGATGATGTGACAACTCGAAATTTAGAACCTGTCGTTGTATCTTGGTGTAACATGCTTGAAACGTTATGTGACTAGTTAACTTGTTGGTCTAATGATATAAGTGAATTTATGTGATTGTATGTATGCGTGTGATTATTGTGAACCGAGACATAAGGACCCGACTCGAGACCATGCGGTCTCGAGTGAACAAGTGTAACAGTGGGCCGGTTGGGCCATTTAATCCATCCGGAAGCCCATTAGGGTACATCAACTTGGAACAAGTATATAATCCTTGATGATGACCAACCTTGCCATTTCCTTGGACAACACACACTCTCTTACACACACACACTCCCACATTCTCTCTCACTAAAACCCTAGCAACACTACCCTCTTACCTTGTGTCGGATCAAGGGTAGCAAGCCAAGCTCTCGGATTCACTTGTGCTCTTCACTCGGAAACCTTCGGACAACAAACTTACTCTTCTTCACACACACCTGATCAACCGGTTAGTGTTTTATGATGTTTGTTGTTAGATGTTATGGATGACATGGTTTAACTAGAATAGTTGTACGAATGATGATGTTCTTGTGAATCGGATGTGTATGATGATGTTATTCGGCTAACATGTCTTGATTTCGGATATATTGCATGATGAGTTAATGATATCTTGTGTCTAAATATGATTTAAACCATTAATTGTTGATGTTCATGAAATCGGCTTGCCTATGTGTAGTAGATAATGTCATGTTAACCGGATTGTACACTCTTGTGCTTAGAATCGAATGCTTGTTAAAAAGGCTACATGTATATGGAAATCGGATTAGTGTAGAACCGATTTTTAGGTGTTATGTGATGATGAGAAACCATTAGATGGGTATGTTCAAGTGTTTTGATTGTTGTTCATGTTATGATTGTGATTGATGCCAAAAACCCTAAAATATGATGAACAAGTTTGAAAGATCATGATGAACTATTTGAATGTATGATGAACAACATGAATATGCTATGAATGTGCCTTGAATATTTGAAAAACTTGTTGTTTGATCCGTTTTTGGTAAGTAATAGACAAGAAAACATGTTTGTGAATTGTGGTTGCATAGTACATGGCTACATGAAATCGAAATTGTATTGGTTAGTACATGCGCAGACATTCAGCAGGTGTGCCAGTCGAGACCCTTGGTCTCGACTCGAGACCCTTGGTCTCGACTCGAGACCATGTTGATGATAACTCGAGATCCACGGTTGCGACACAGGTTGCGAGTCGAGAACCTCTAGTCTCGACTCGAGACCACGCATTATCAGCACACAAAACATCATGACTCGAGACCATGGTTGCGGGTCCGGTTGCGACTCGAGACCAGTACATGTATGACCCGAGACCTTCGCAGTTGCGACTCGAGAACTCGTAGGTATGACTCGAGACCTACAGTCTCGACTCGAGACCACTTGATTATGTATGGACTTGCACAGTTACGGGCCTGAGTATTTGGGCCTAATGCATGGACTTTATACGTTACTGTTGAATGTGAATGTTGTTTGGGCTGCCATGAATGATACTTGCATGCAATGTGCTAGCATACGTGTAGAAACATACGTGCACTACCTAAATACGAACCTGACTTGTGTGGTACAACTATGTTAGGACGTGATTGACCACTAGCATCTAGACTTGACTTTTCTGTGTATCTTCCGAGCAAACTAAGGTGAGTTCACACCCTCTACAAAGCATGGGATTCCCTAGGTTGGGAATGGGGTTAAGGAACGTGGATTCCTCGTCCTTCTTGGGTAGGATAGCATTGGTTCAGGAATGTAATTCCTCGTCCTCATGGACAGATAACTCGTACTAGACCAAAACTCTATCACGAAGTTCCTCCTTTTATATCGACTTAATCGCCGGGCCAATGGCGAGCGGGTCATTAGTTAGATAGCGCTATTTAGGTCTGACAAACCTCACACCGTGCCGCAGAGGACGGGCGTGAACTAATGGATCTGGGGCACATCAATGATGATAGACATTGACAGTTTCAGGGCACATAAACATAACTACAGTCAGCAGTCGATATGGTAACGAGTCTAGTAGATACATGGGGTAGCCCCCACGGCCGAAATGCCAGATAACTAACACGGGGTAGCCCCCACGGCTGGATTACCTGAATAACCGGGAATAAACAAGACACGTTTTCAACTATGGGGTAACCCCCACGGCAGGATGCCAGATAAAGGAAAACTGTTTTCGAAACAACTTAAAACGAACACCCAACTGTGAACTCACTCAACTTGTTGTTGACTCGTTACTACATGCTTTGCAGGACATTAGGTACTTAGCTGGAGCTTGCATGGAGGAGGATCGTTGTGGGACATGGACAGCTGTGTGCCATGTTAAACTTTGAAACAATTAAACTTATGTTACGGTTTTAAACATTATGCTTCCGCTTGCAACTTAACTATGTTTTGTTTGGACACCAATTGTATTGGTTAAACTTTTATATCTTTTAACTTATATGTTCAATATGATTGGTGGCTGGATCCTGGTCAGTCACGCCTCCAAGTGGTGGTATTCCGCAGGTGGATTTTGGGGGTGTGACAGATGACGGCTTCGACTTTTGGTGGGTCCCCTTTAGAGGATCTTTTTTACAACAACACATGATTTGCATTTTGCAATGTTTCATCATTTTTTATGCTGAGGGCAGGCTATATTTCAAGCAAGCATAAAGTATTCTCCGGGGACTAGGCCATTGCTTCCGCAAAATCAGAAGTCCCGGGATAATACCCCAGATATCACTGAGCATAAAGACCTAGTATCTCAGAAAGAGGGATCCTTCAAACGAAATTTCATGGGGTTACCTATATATCCAAGTAGTGTTCCCCACGAAATAAGCAAGTTGAATTTAAGTTTATATCCTGAAAAAGCTTACTAAATGTGTAAAAACCTATCGGCATATCATTAGTGATACCGTTTAACGCTATTTAAACATTACATTTCTTTAGCATACTGTAACTGTCCACTGATGTACTATCATTTCCTCTTTTCGACACCAAAACTCATTTTGTATTTTATCATGTTTTTGACATTTTCAAATTTTCTAATGTTTTTGGATTTTCTGAAATTCTTACTCCCCCTAAAATTCAAACACATTTAAGGAAATTTGAAAATAAACTGTACAACTAAATTGACAACTGATATCGAATTACTTTAAATCGCCATCCACTTGGCATAAACAATCAGAACTCCCCCTTACAACACACTATTTTCTCATTAAGATTTCAAAACACTTAAGTTTGTTTTAATCAAAATGATTTTTCTGAAAAATAAGTTTTGTTGATTTTACCACTTGTAGGTTAGGGGTTCATCACATTGTTTTTCTCAACACTATCATTTGTAGAAAATCAAGTACAACTTAATGTCCCTGATTTACCACTTGTAAATCGAAATATCACAAAAGTGAATTTCTCAAGAAAGATGCCGATACCTGCTCCACACTTACCAACCTGGGAGCTCCGGCAATTCATACTTATCACTTATGAAAAACAGACATCCAAGCTTCACCAAACTTGGATGTTATCTCCTCATCTACACTCGGGTAATAGGATGCTTTCTTTGTTTCATAAAAGTCCTTTACCCCTTTTACTTTTCCTTCGATCATTTTCCCAAAAATCTTTTTAACATTTCCATTAAACACTTTCTCAGCATCAAATTCTTTCTTCTCAGAATAGAATTGATTCGAGATCTCAACCTTTCCAACTTTTGATTTAAAATTCTCAGCCTTCAATGGTGGAAAATTAACATCATCCACTGGAGGCACTGAGTTTTCTTCTTTATCCTCAACCTGTGGCTCATCTGACTTTGTGGAATCAGATTCATCGCCATATTTCACATCAAACTTTTTAACATCCTCATGAACTTTCTTAACAACCCACACTTGGTTGTCATTCTTAGCTCTCTTTTTGTAAAAATGTGTCTTTGAACACTCACCAACTTCATATGTTGAATTTTCAAAAATTTTAAATTTTTCAGTTAGTGGTTCATTTTTCTCAACAACTTTTTCTTTGAGTTTTTGAAAGACTTCCTGTTTTATTTTTGTTGCTTGAGAACAGTTCCATGCAATGTGACCAACTTCATTACATTTGTAACAGGTTCTTGTCTCATTTCTTTGATTAACTCCATTCTTCACATTCTCTTGCTTCTTGGCAAGGAATTCTCTGTTTGATTGTTTCCAGAATGAGCTTTTTGATTCCTCTTCTCAGCTTGTCCCTGAAACAAATTTTGTATTTGTTTTAGAAATTTTTTCATGTTGATAATTTTCTGGTGGAATAAATCCAAGACCTTTCTTTTTGAAATTACCGTTATGGTTTGGTTTCTTTTGAAAACCAGAACCAAAACCTTTTTTCTTGTTTAAACGTTGTTGAACTCTCGAAGTGTATTTTTTAGGTTTTTCCGTAAGATTTACCTCTTTTATTTCAGAAATATTGATTTTTGTTAGTTGGAAAACCTTTTTAATCTTTTCAACTTGAACACTTCTTATTGGAAATTCCTCATCAGAATATAATTTGTCTGAATCATTCAAAGTATAAGCAACTTTGAATAGTTCATCATTCAAATTAGATTTTGATAAAAGAAATTCTTTATTGTACACCCGTTTAACCGACGACTTTGGACTGTTGACTGATGATGATCCCGGACTTTCAGACTCAGACTTTGACTCCGACTCCTCATCTGTATCCAACACCTGATCGACCACCTTTTTTATTAACTCAGACTCATGATCAGTGTCAGACGATGTGAATGTGACGTCAATATTTTCTGGTAACTTGTCAGTTGTTTCAGATTTTAACTCTATATTGACAGCCTTTTTGACTTGCTCCTCGTTCGGTTTTCTAGGAGAATACCCTTCCCAAATTGGAGGCGGACACTTTTTATAACTAACACTCTGTTTCTTACCAGTATCCTTCTTCTTTGACTTCTCATCATCTTGAAATGCTTCAAAACCTGCAACAGTTGGATAAATTCGATCAATCAGATAATCAGAACTAGAATAACTTTGTAATAACCGTCTGATTCTTTCATTTTCTATCTTTTCATTTTCCAACTCCCGCTGCAACTTTGCACATTCTTCAATGTAATGATTAATCGCCTTCTGCTTTCTCATCATCACAACATTCATCATAGTCAACGCATCTTCTCTTTCAGAATTTGTCTTTTGTAGACCAGTTACTATTCTGTTTAGCACATCATACGACTCTTTCACATAATTGAGATTGCACAGTAATTGTTTTTTCATCTTTTCTTGCTCACTCAGTTTCTCATCTTTTTTCTGCACATTGCTTGCAAGATTCTAAACACTTTAAGCAAGGCTTGATGACTTCCACAATCTTTTCAACTTCGATGACCTTCTCAACCTCAATCACTGTTTCAGCTTCAATCACCATCTCCTTTTCAACAATTTTCTCAGCAACATTAACTTCCTTCATCTTTTTCAACTCTTTTGCTGCTTGTTTCTTCTTCAATTTCTCCAAGCGATCTGCAAAATAAAATTGAAAACTTTTAGGAGATAAATGAGTTTTTGCAACATTAATATGTCTTTCTTCCTCATCATCACCATTGTCATCAGTTGGTGATTGATCAAAATCTATCGTTTTTTCAGAACTATCATCTGAAAAACCAGAATTATATGGTGTTTGATAAAAAACAGTGGCTTCTTCTGAACTTTCATCGGATGAAACAGATTCTTCTTCTTGATTCTTCTCATGAACACCAATTACTTTCATCTATTCTGTAAACAAATCAGGCTTTTGAACTATTTTAGCAATGAAAGCTTTAAACTCCCTATTCTCATCCACAAACCTATCCCAGCTAAATCCTGGAGCCATTTTCTCATCGTCTTGATCAATGATACCATAATAAGCTTTCTTGTTTGCATCTTCAATCATTTTCCCATGAGCAGTTTGTGAATCTTTTTGTTGATGCTGTTGATGAGCAACTTGTTGATATATGGCTTTCCGATAATAATCATCTTTTCCAAAAGGATTCTTTGCTCCACTAGCCTCTTGATTTTTGCATTCTCTCTTGAAATGACCTTTCTCCCTGCATCGAAAACAAGTAACTTTAGATTTATCAAAACCCAAAGTAGAAACATGTGCATCCAAGAAATCATTTCTTCCTGTAATCATTTTGAACTTTTCAGCTCTTCTCAAGACACTAGCTAAGCACTATTTAATGTCCATGAGCTCCATCTCTTCAGCGTCTATCTGATCGTAATCCTCTTTCGTCAGCATAGGATTTCCGATTCTTCCTGCAACCAAACCTTCATAGGATTGTAACACAGTTGCAAGTAACGCCATGTGATCTTTTGCAATTTCTTCAGAAAAACTTTGACCATCTAGAAGATTCAATGCAATGTTGCACTGTATCACACAACCATTTCCACTTTTTGAGCTTTGAGAATGAAAGCTTGAAGTTGAACTCTTAGGATTAACACTTGGATATGAAGAAAATCCACTGCTTTTGTTTGGACTTTGATCAAAATTTCCAGATGAGTCTCCAGCACTAAAAGCAGTTTGAATTTTCGGACTCATTTCAGCCTCTTGAACACTGCCTTTGTAATACATTTTCACATCTTGTTGACCACTCGGATTATTCATCCTTGCAATCTTTTGCTGTTCAAGATCTTGACCTTCAATCTTCTCGATGAACTGAGAAATTGTCAAACCATCATATTCTCCAGTGTTCTTTAAGATCATCAAAAATGTACCCCATTCTTTTTGAGGTAAAGCATCAGCTAATTTGTCAACCCATTCCTCTCGTTCTTTGGTTATGCTTAACAATGACATAGATCGCATTAAGTGGCAATATCTTTCAATCAATTTCTTTGTATCTTCCCTTGGCAGACTTGTGAATAGATCAAATTCTTTCTTAAGCAATGCCTTTTTACTTTTAATCATCTTCTCACTTCCCTCAAATTTAATTTTAAGAGCATCCCAAATTGATTTTGAAGTTTTGTCATGTTGAATCAATACAAAGATGTCTTCTTTAATAGCTTGCTGAAGTAGACTAATCATCATCTTTTCAGCTTTGTACATGTCACGTTCTTTATCAGTGAATTCGGAGATTTTTTTTCAACTTGCAGATCAGTACATGGTAGTACACATTTTTTCAAAATACACTCCCAAGATCTCAAATGATTTGCTTGAACCCAGTTTTCAAACCGATCTTTCCAACCGTAATACTCCTCAATGCTCACTAGCTTCGGGGGTTTTTGCATAGTTCCAGTCTCATTTTCCAAGTTCATGTTTTGAGCAATGACAGCCGGAGTAGTCGGAGATGTGGCAAATGCGTTATAAAATTCTTCACTCATGATTCGGCAACACGTTTATCAAGACAAATACTTCCAAACGAAATTAGTGTTTCAAACGGAATTACTCCAAGCGAGATTACACCTTCAAGCGAGATTAACCTGCACACAAAACTTTCAAACGAAATTAAAGTTTCAAGCAAAATTAGACTCTCCAAACGGAATCACTGATTTCGTTTGAAATTTCAAGCGGAATACCAATTTGAAACGGAATTACTAATTTCGTTTGAACTTTTCAAACGGAATTACACTCTGATGTGAAATATTCAAGCGGAATTAAGAATAATTTCAAACGAAATTAGGATGATGTCAGCATATTTGATCTCAGTTCAAGCGGAATTATCAATTTTAGCAGATTTAAGTCGAATTAAGGTCCAATTTTCTCAAGGATTTGTTAAAACATCATTTCGCTTATGATATGTGAAATTCAGATCATTTTGACCGTGAAAAGTTGGTCAATTTAGAAAAGAAGGTGTAGAAGTAAGAAAATGAGATGAAATCAAGCTGAAATTGGCAGAAATCCTCCTCCTGAGATCTGATACCACATGTAGGATCGTGTACGGACCCGAAACGAGTCGATCGGAGGCGTTCTACACAATATGAAAGGCGGAAACAGACATATTATGTGTAAATCAGCAAGATATTCACTTATAACTGTCTTTTGGTTGATATCTGAGCAATTACAGATCTGTAGACACTTCGACAGAGCTTCGCCGTCAGAAAATACACATACAAGAATGACTGAAACGGAATCAGAACTCAACTACTTATAGGCATCTTAATTCCGCTTGAACATGACTCAAGCGGAATCACAGTTCAAACGAGATTACCTTCAAACGGGATTAGCAGGTTCAAGCGAAATTAGCAAAGCTAATTTCGTTTGAAATAGCTTGTCACTTTCAAATGGAATTACATGATGTAATTTCGTTTGAACTTGCCTGTTGACCTATTTTCTCGTTTTCCGTGCCCTGATTTATCTATTCTAATACAAGACTTGATACAAGACGAAGTCGACAGACATATGCACCAACAAAATCGTAACAAACATTTCCGCATCAATATCCAGAATTGGATAAAAAATAACTTCTTTGTCACCACAATGATAGCATAAGGAAGAGTCACACAGGATTACAGTTGTATCCTTCTTGAAAGCTTGATCATGCACCACCATTCGGTTATAACCGAATAGCAACGTGGCAGCATCCCAAGCCCTCTCAAAGTCATGATGATGGCATGGAATTGAAGGGAGATTTACACTTGCCCACTTTCCATGTGGCATCACCTTAACCGTTGATTAAGATCGCGATCAGTGTGCTCACACACCCGTTAGCGATTAACGGAGGAAGGAAATAACCGCTCACAGAAAAGGCACCTTCCGTCAACTTTTCATCAACAAATTTTCCTGCCCAAACTCTGGCTATAAATAGAAGGATAATTCAGGTATAATTCTCAAGTTACATTCACTTCACTTTCAATTCTTCTTCTTCAGCAAATCCTGTACTTATTCTCACGCTGGAGGGTGGTCACGGAGAGAACCACCATTCTCCTTGTGGCGAGTCTAACGGCTGTTGTTTTGCAGTAATCGTTAGAAGAAGAAGACCATTCGCCCACGAATCGAACGAGAAGATTTAACCCCTTTTATGCAGATTCAAACCCCCTGGTTCAATTGATTCCGGTCAATTAAACCAGTGTTTCTTCATTGGCGCCCACCGATTTCTCAGTTTTTTGTTCATCTTTTTTCGTTTCGATTCACTTTTTCATCTCCGTTTTTCAAAATGGAAGAAACCCCGACAAACCGTCAATCCGGCCCTCGGACAAATTTCGCTCATAATACCCAAGTCGAAGGGATTGTGGAAGAGGTTTCGGATGATAACGAAGTTCAGTACAATGATAATCATCCGAATGATCCTGTTACTCCAGGAATGCAGCCTGAAATCCCATTAAGCACAATTTTACCTCCCGGTGAAACCCCTATCTCGTGGTATGTCAGATCCCAAGGAGAAATAAATGCTGTATACGCACAGCTCTGTGCACAGACTGCTCTTCCCACTCAGTCACGAAGACCTGCATCTCGAACTCGAGTACCATCTGGGCCTCATGCTTCCCACCATGAAGCACCATCACGAATTCTGATAGAAGAAACAGAAGTTTACTCTAGATCTCCAGCAAGATATGAGTCTACTCATTCTGAAAATCGACGAAGAGAGTATCACGATGAATCTCATTCTCATCGAAGGCAATCGATTCACTGTCGGTTGGGTCCACGTTCCTACCAAAGGCGTGACACCCACACCAACGAGTATGACAGAACATACCACGAGGGAGACAGTGCAAGTGTGTTCAGCCGGTTGCAGTCGGATCACAAAAGTTATAGACCTCGAGCGGTTTATAATCCAGAAGCAGAACACGACTACAATTTAATCTACCGCCCGGCGGAGGCAGCGGAGAATTCCAAGTTTATCAGTGAAATCGCTTTAGCTCCATTGGAAAAAGCGAAACTCCCGTCCAACGTTGGCAAATTCAATAGCATGACAGATCCAGATGATCACCTTCGAGTTTTTACTAGCGCAGGTCAAGTAGGTGGATGGACCTTGCCAGTGTGGTGTCATCTATTCATCCAAACTCTCATAGCGGCCGCACGGCTATGGTTCGATAACCTACCTGTCGGGAAGATAACATCGTGGGTAGATTTGAGAGAAAAATTCCTAGTGCATTTTAGCCAACAGCGAAGGTCAGTAAGAGACACGGCGGACGTGATGAATATTTGGAGGCGTGATAACGAAAGCCTAGAAGATTTTATCACCCACTACAACAAGGAGGTGTTAGAGATCGGTGATGTCCATGAACACTTGATTAGAGCACAGTTCAAGTATGCTGTCCGTTGCGACGACATGATCAAGGTTCTGTCTGGAACAGAGGGGCTACCAAAGAGCTGGGAGAAGCTGATGGCGGCAGCCAAAGTATACGCCCAGACAGAGAAGAACCTCAGCACCAACAGACCACCACCACCGCACAGTCGCCCACAAGATATGAGCGCGAATAGCGGGAAAAAGTTCAAAAAGAATTGGCGCGACTCAAATTCTGGAACGTACTCATCCGAAGACGCGCGAGCTACCATAAACAAGCTCGCAGCACAAAGGGAGACAAAGCAAGAAAATAGGGAGCGGCAGTGGACCCCCCTAACGCAAACTCCGGCGGAAGTGGTCAGTACAGAAGACTATCAGTTTAAAACACCTCCGCCAATGAAGAATAAGAGAGGCCAAGATCCGAACCAATATTGTGACTATCACAAGGATAATAGTCATATGACAAACAACTGTATCTCTCTCCACACCAAGATTGAAAAAGCGCTCAAAAGTGGCGAACTCACCCACTTACTGTAGAACGTGCGGAAGGATATAAAGAAAATTACCCGCGGCGAGGAAGGCCCGAGTAAGAAAGTAAAGAACTAAGCAGCGGAAGAAGCAAGTAGCATACAATAGTCTCTTCACATGTTGGTCAAGTTCTGTAGCTTACCAATCCAAGTCGAAGAACTATAGTGTGAGTAAGTTAAGTTTCATTTAATTATCCTAAATATACGACTTTGTACCACGGCCTCTGCGCCCTATCATGAATCAAACAAAGTTCTGTTATTTCTGTGGTTATTACAAAATGCATGCAATTCCTTTTGGTAAGCGCAAAAACATTAAGGTAAATACAAAATAAGCCTCATGAGCGGTCCGCGATCACACACATCGCGCAAGACCTTACGTTCACACATGAGCTTTATACCACCTTTATTCACCTTACCTAATCAAAGCAATTGTACTCATGCAAAATATTGTAAGTCAAACACACTTCATACTAGTTACTGGCGCACTACACGCCTTAACAAAAAACTAAACTTACACGACAGTGTATTAAAGTTACTTGCGCACCAGCGCATTAACAAGCTAGAGTCCGTATCACAAAACCTACAATTAGCTGTTAATTGTTCATACGAAGAAAGGGAAAACTTAGGCTAGGTCTTCATCCTCATCTTCTTCTCTGTCTTGGAAGATCTCTTTCAACCGCGCCACATGATCTTCAGACTGCAACGCAACGTTAATAAGATCCATAACTGGGAGCTGTAAATTATTAAATTGTGTCTTCGCAGCAGGAAGAGCAGCCTCAGTACTAACACCATGGGTAGCAGACTTGCTAGTGTCCCAGTCAACCTTCAAAGCGTTAACCACATGGTGGGAACACTCTGCATACCCTTGGGCGTAACCGTCATTCCGCGCAGCAACCAACAGATGAGCAACCGTCATATCTAGTTCTTCAGAATTAAGAACTGATTCAGCGACCTACACAGAGAAGAAATAAGAATTACAAGGCAAACAAATATCGCCAAATATTATCAGAGATAAAGATGAACTTACGCTTGCAATCCCGTGTTCTTTTAACCACAACATATCACTCTTCAACGGTTCAAGCTCACTCTCCACTGTCACTCGCGCAGTTTCAGAGGTCTCCAACTTGTCTTCTATTTCAGTAAGACAGCGGGACGTTTCAGCTTGTTTGGTCCGTTCAAGATTTAAATCTCTTTTGGCAGCCTCAACCTCTGCTTTAAGTTGTTCATGCTCAGATAATAAAGCAATAAGTTCTTCTATCTCCTTATCTCTAAGAGCAAGAGTAGCGCATGTATGTACCTCTCTATGTTCACTCCTTTCCCTATGGGAACGCGCCTCATCTCGCGCGGCTTCAACTTCAGCTTTTTCTTTATTCAATTTTTCGATATCCGCATCTTGTTTTTTCAACTTCTCAACTTCAGCTTTAAGATTGTTGATAACATTGCGGAGATTCATATTCTCAGCATTATTTTTCTCGAAAATTTCTTTCCAATTATTGTGCTCCTTGGAAAGAAGGGCAACCTCAGCTTCTGCTTTTCTCTTCCCCCCAACAACCAACCATTCTTCGGTCTTTCAGTCATGATCAAATTTAGCCCGGTCAGCCTCCAACATAGCCTTCAACTGCGCTACTCTGGCCTCATCTTTAGAAAACTTTTTCTTGGACTCTTCATAAGCAGCCCACTCTTTATGCATGCTACGCCACTCATGTACTATACAATGCGTAGTAGACGCCTAAGTAGCAGTCTCTTCAAGATAGGCGTGATAGGTCTGCTCATGAAGGCGTCCTTCCTGAAATTTAATCTCCCCAGGCGGAAAGGTTCCCTGCAACCAATCTCGGCATACACGCCAGTCTGAAAAGGTGTCACCTTTCTTCAAGTTCCAAACAGGGGCATGAATTTCAGAGGCATTCTTCTCTGAATAGGTTCTATAATAATAATAATCACCTAGAGTTTCATCCGGGCGGATAGGGGAATTTTTATCAACATCAGAAAAAGAACCTTGGTCCTCAGCAGGGATCTTCTCAATATTCTCAGGCATAAAACCAGAAGCCGCAGAAGGAGAAGTTGCTATAGGAATCTCTTGGGCAGATTTCCCTTTCTCCGGGTTGTGAGCAACAAATTCAGGAGTTTGTGGATGCCCAACACCAACATCCACAGCCTCCGGGCTAGTAATTTTCTCCGCATCCACAGCAACATCAACAGGTTTTTCAGCCTCAGGGTTCTCTGCCCCAACAGTCTTCTCCGCCACATTATCAGTAGCTCCAATGCTCTCTAACTGCTCGATAATAGGGGCGCGAGGAGGAGGGGGTGGAAGCTCCTCACTAACCACATATGATGGTTCCACGTAAACAGGAGAACTTGGCTTTTCTGCAGGAGCAAAAATATGTATCACAAACATTCGATGCGCATAAAAGGTAAACAAAGAGAAACACCTACCAAGAACAGGTTTCGCAATAAAGGCATCAAGATTGCCTCTTCTGGTAATTCTCTTCTTCTGAACCTTCTTAGCAGGCTGACCTTTAGCCTCAGCATTAGTTTGTTTTCTCTTTCCCGCTCTCTTCCTCAACAAATGCTCCGGACTTGACTCTAAGTCAAGAGGGTCCTCAGGATTTGACGGAGGGATATCGGCAGTATCCCTAGGTTCCGGTTTCGGTTTCCTCACAACTGCAGGCGCAAGACCCTCCAATGAGTCAGATACCACCACATAACCACACCAGGAGTCAGAGGAACGACTCATACCTTTCTTCTCTCTTCTCACATTTTTCGCCTTGGAGGGTTGAGTTTTCTCCACATCACTCTTTTTTGGCGCAGCAGTAGCAACAGGCACGCGTTTTTTTCTTTTCATGGCCTATGCCCAGGTTGGACAGTTCACCTACTGAAAAACACAAAGCTTGCAAAAGTTAGTCAACGCGCAAAGCAGCAAAAAACAGTATAACAAATTATAGAAGAATTACCAGCGCCAGTCGCGGGTTGCGCAGCCAAATCCTCATCTCGCGGAAGAACAAAATTCTTCACAATCCGAAGGTACCAAAGCTCTTCATCAGCCTTCTTGGGAATAGTGGCAATCTTACCACCTTCTCTCTCAAAAGCAACAACATATAAAGAAACGACTGCAAAAGAAGAGAAGTGGATACAAATTCAAAAAAAAAAAAAAAAAACCGCAAGAAAGGGAAAAAGGGGCAAACCCCAAATCTTACTTTTACCATCTTCCATATACACTAGCTTCTCTTCTCGATTCATCCACCAGTTAAGACTCATGCTAGCACCAACCATGGCTTTCTCTGGCAGAGCAATCGACGGAACATCCTTCAAGTCCCGGTACCAATTCTCGGAAAAGGGAGTCCGAATAGTCTCGGTTGGAACATCCTCTTTTCCCCTAAAAGTCATCTTCATCGGAATCACTCCGACTTTAATAAAAAAGAATTTCTATTTCCAGTCGTGAAAGGATTTTGGGGATTGCAACAAAATCTTTTTGGCAGAAGCCCGTTGCACAAAAGAGTGGAACCCTTGAGAACAGTGCATCTGGTGGAACACTCGAAACCGAGTAACCGATGGTTCAGTATGCATCGCACGGCAAACAAATTCGAAATGACGAACCCTGGCCATCCCAATAGGGTGCCTCTGGGAAAGATGGAACTTGTAATACGACAGAATGTCAAGAAAGAACTTCCTTGCAGGTAATCGAAAATTGCCTGCAAAGAAAAAAATCCCAAAATAAAGTAATATACCCGACCGAAACATCCGCCGCCGTCTGACCCTCATCAGGATACCGAGCGTCCCAACTATCAGGAAACTTGAAGTTTCGAACCAGACCAACGAAGGTTTCTTTAGACCACTTCAATGGTGGAAGACCAACAGCCATTTCGTCAGAAGAATCTTTGTGATGATCCTCGGTTGACATAGAGGAGAAAACTTACAAATTCTTTCTGGAAACTGACAGGGGAAACGAAGAAGAAAAGGTTTTTAAAAAATGTAATGATTGACGAGAATAAGCAATTGAAAGATTTATATACCCACCGCCATAAATAACCTAGATGGCTGCAACAACACCTTTTTCGGGGTTGGCACGGTTACCCAAGCATCAAGGGCAAGTGGGAATAAGCAATAACGCGAGTTCACGCGCGCGTAAAAGACGCGATTAGCAACTTACAACTGACAGCGACAGCCTGTCACCCGTCAACAGTCATCACTGTACCTTTTCATCTGCTAAAGTCAAGATTTTCAAAATCAGAATCATGAGCAAGAGTATCTTCTCCAAAGGTTCTCCCCTTTCGCGCCAAAAATTCTATAGCAAAAGCACCCATCTCTCATAGTCCAGTGCTCCACTTATTTGCATAAAAGCAACACTAGACTGGGGGGGGGGGGGACTTGAAAGGGTAAAGGTCCCAAAAACCTTGCTTCAGGTACCTGGGACCATACCACAGCCTCGGTTAAAAGCCCTCTTTAGACCTTGCGCGGCTGCGCACTGGTCCTACAAAGAGAACTTAGAAAGAAAAACGATGTCCAACATCCGCGCGCCTAAAAGGAACTAATAGATCCTTGCGCCAATCTCCATAACAAGAAGGATAAAAATCCTTCCTAACAAACACTTCCGCATCAATATCCAGACTTGGATAAACAATAACTTCTTTGTCACCACAAAGATAGCATAAGGAAGAGTCACACAGGATTACAGTTGTATCCCTCTAGAAAGCTTGATCATGCACCACCATTCGGTTATAACCGAATGGCCATGTGGCAGCATCCCAAGCCCTCTCAAAGTCACGATGATGGCATGGAATTGAAGGGAGATTTACACTTGCCCAGTTTCCACATGGCATCACCCTAACCGTTGAGCAAGATCACGATCCGTGTGCTCACACACCCGTTAGCGATTAATGGAGGAAGGAAATAACCGCTCACAAAAAAGGCACCTTCCGTCAACTTTTCATCAACAAATTTTCCCGCCCAAACTCTGGCTATATATAGAAGGATAATTCAGGTATAATTCTCAAGTTACATTCACTTCACTTTCAATTCTTCTTCATCAAATCCTGTACTTATTCTCACGCCGGAGGGTGGTCACGCAGAAAACCTCCATTCTCCCCGTGGCGAGTCTAACGGCTGTTGTTTTGCAGTGATCGTTAGAAGAAGAAGACCATTCGCCCACGAATCGAACGAGAAGATTTAACCCCTTTTATGCAGATTCAAACCCCCTGGTTCAATTGATTCTGGTCAATTAAACCAGTGTTTCTTCAGTGTTGGAGCTCATATGATATGGTTTAACAAAGCCTACATTCTGATTTGAAACCTATCTTAAGTATTTTTGACCCGTTATGACCCGTTAAGGTAGTTTATGTCACACCCCGACCACGTAAAACAACAAAACGTGGCGGAAACGTCGGGGAGTGTTGTAACAGAATCATTGTTTCATAACACATGGAAATTGAAATATTGTTTTATTAATTAAAAGAGTTACAATGTCTTGACAATTAAGGAAACATAACATAAATAACTAGTATTGCATCTTTTATTGTCGCTAAGGCCCAAGTCCGCCTAAGTGTATCTTGATAAATCCTATGCATCATATCCTGAAACACATGTGAAAATAGGTACGTCAGCATAAAAATGCCTGTGAGATACATAGGTTTTGTGAAAATAGAATTCAGGACTTATGTTTAAGAAAATGTTTAGTCATGAACCTTGTAATTTGCTTTGTCTTGTAAATCATTTGAAAAGTGATAAAATCAGATGATATGTATAAATAAATGTAAGGTTAAATGAATAACCATAAAAAATGAGTTTGTATAAGATAAGTTGTTTGTAAAACAATGTCTTGTGAAAAGTATGTTATTTGTATAAAATGTTATATGTCTTAAATTGAAATGATTCAAATAATGCTACGATATGTAATACCATACAAGCACTTATATATAGGAAGTACCAGCGGCGTATCCACCATGCTTGTATCATATTACACACGCCTCGTTACTTAAATCACTTACTCAAACCAAACCACCAAAGTAAAATGTTTATGTAAAATCAAATGTCAAAATGTTTGTGTGAAAACCATGTCTAATGTCTATGTCTAATGTAAATCATGAATTGTGTATATCAATGTCAAAATGTTTATGTCTAATGTAAATCATGAATTGTGTATATCAATGTCAAAATGTTTATGTCTAATGTAAATCATGAATTGTGTATATCAATGTCAAAATGTTTATGTCTAATGCAAATCATGAATTGTGTATATCAATGTCAAAATGTTTATGTCTATTGTAAATCATGAATTGTGTATATCAATGTATCGTGTATGGTAAGTGAAATATATCAACTAAACCATATGTAAAATGCACAAAAACAAGGTATTGAAGTAAAACATGGTTTAAATCAAAGTTATGTTTTGTGGAACAAATGCATGCTATACTGATATAAACATCTATGCGGTATTGTGAAATGCATACATCCAAGCCTTGCGACTGTAGAATAAACCCTAGCACAAAGTCTAAGGTCCACCTAGAAATGTATTCGGATTCGGTCATTCCTTCCACCCAAACCAACCTAGGATTTCAGGAATGGGAGTTGTCAAGTCCTATGGTACCATTACCTACTAACGAGCGGCATGATCGGTGTTAATGAATGTATATTGTCCCATTTAAACAAACCAAATGTCATACAAAAAATGTAAGCATGTGATCAATAACAAATGTACTAAGTATGCAACAATTGGACATACATAGCATGTGATGTGATGTAATGTAAAACAATGTACTAAGTATGCACACAATGGACATACATAGCATAAAATGTAATGTAAAACGATGTACTAAGTATGCACACAATGGACATACATAGCATAAAATGTAATGTAAAACGATGTACTAAGTATGCACACAATGGACATACATAGCATAAAATGTAATGTAAAACGATGTACTAAGTATGCACACAATGGACATACATAGCATAAAATGTAATGTAAAACGATGTACTAAGTATGCAACAAAGGACATACATAGCAAAAACACAATGAAATCATGTATTATAAGTGTACTATTGAATATAACAAGCATATGATATGAAAACATGAAAAGCACGAAAGTAAGAAGTAGGCACATGTGTTTCACCCCAAAATAGTTTGAAAACGGTAAAAGAGGGGTCTATGTACTCCCTTGAGATTGCTCAATAGTCCTAGGATAACCACCAAGCAATGCTAGAAGATCACGGAATCAAACGGTACCTAATATAGGTAACTACATTAATAAACCGGACCTAAATCGGAGGATCGGATAGAATGAGGGTTTGTAAACCAAATGAGTGTAGGAACTCATGTAATATGGTTTAACAAAACCTACATACTGAAATGAAACGTAACCTAAGTGCTTACAACCCAATACGACCCGTTTAGGTAGCTTATGCTACTTTAACGCGTCGTTTGCGTGAAACGCGTTCGGACCGCCTATCTAGTCCTATGACAAGTAGAATATGCCTTAACATGTCTAATATTGTTGCCAAATCAGTTTAGATGTCAAAAGTTATGTTACATATGCTTAAAATGAATTTTGGCGGGTAAATGGCATTTTTGTAATTTACCTAAGGCGTATAAACTACCTATCATACAACTACTAAAGATCGTGACCATAAGGTATAACCTCGGAAGGTTATTCCTTATATAATATGGTCACCTAATGTGTTTGGTCGAATTCTAATGATCGACCAAATGGGTCGGGTTCGAAAGTATAAGCGATTGTTTAGATCGCTTACCTTACGACCCTATATAAGCACTAAACTAAAAGTGACGAGCTAAGCATGTTAAAACATGCTCAACTAAGTTTAGAAAACAGGTTTGGTATCAAAACAAATGGTTTTGATACCTAAGAGTAGTTTGGTTACAAAATACGCAAGAATACGCATTTTGGCCGAAACTACGACTCGTCAATGAGCCTAGATAATGTGGAAATCAGTAGGTATAGCCACTAGGGACTATAACCATCGTGATTACACTCACGTTAGGAAGTTCAAACGAACTTCGCGTTGACCATAAACTGGTCAATGTAGAAAGTCAAACATAGTTTGACTTTCGGACTCGAAAAGCGATAAAAGAACGAATGAACACTTACAAAGGGTCCCCGCAATCTAATCTTGATCCAAGTAGCTCAGGTATGAAACAATGGCTTCAACTTAGAGCATTCTTAGATCAGATTTGTGGGTTTTGAGTTGTGATGTTGGTGGGTATTTATTGATGTGGTAGAACCGTTAGGATCGTTTCTCGAATACCGTGCTTTGATCTTGTCCCTACACTTGTTGTAACCCTAAGGTAACTCAAATTGGCCCCCCAACATCAGGAAGGGGCAAGTGCAAATGGGATTAGGAGTGCTTAACAGCTGTTTTAGAAGTTTCTGATCAGCTGGGAGTCCCTTACGGACCGTAAGGTTGAGGGCTTACGGTCCGTAAGCCATCAAGTTTGCTGAAATGACAGTTTTGGTCCCTGCAGTCCCAAAACTTGGTTTTCGATGCATTTTTGACACGTTTAAGCCCCGTTAACCCCATTTCAAAGCTCTAAAATGAAGTAAAAGTATAGGGATCTTAAGATGTGCTAAAAAATATCTCGGATTTCGGTTCGTTTGGTCGTATGGTTGCGTTGTTCGGTTAATTACGACGGAAGTCGTAACGGACGCAAAAACGATTCAATTTGCGTGACGAATGAAGTTTTCTCATGCCAAACACTAAAATAAAATATTTTAGTGCTTACATAAATTTTTGGATGTCCAGATGTATTCAGAACGTAAGTTATGCGCGAAAATGCAAACTTATGCACTTTTTGACGCTTTTAGTCCCTAAATGACCCAAAAGTTTATTTTAGCACACCGAACCCTTCAAAGCCTATTTCTAAGCTATGTAAAGGATATTTATGGTATGTTTAACTTATGGTCATGTTCCGGAATGTCTGTTATAGTTCAAATTGGCATACTTTCGCAGTTTGTCAACTCTAGTCCCTGTAAGCGATTTAACTTGATTTTGCCATACCAAAGCCTTCAAAACTTATTTCTAAGTTATGTAAAGGTATTTAAGGTATGTTAAGCATATGTTGATGTTCCGGAGTATTTGTTGTATTGAACTGGTTATATTTACGCATCAGTGCGCGTATAACCTTCCAGAAAGCGATTTAAAGCTTGAAATCGAACAAGAATTGATATGTGCTAATGATACACATATTTATACAAGTCCCAAGTATGAAATAAAATATTTCATTAGTTTGGTATTTGTTTGATGGTCGCAGTGACCCAGGTGTCACAGTCTCCCCTACTTTAGGAAATTTCGTCCCGAAATTTATTCAGAGGAAACTTGTGAGAGCTTGAAACATGAAGTTGAAAAGATCAAACAACACTGGTTAGAGTCCTGAACTTCTAGTAACTTTACAATAACATCATGCTTGCAATGTGAGAGGGACACTTATATACAAGTATATAAAGCGTCATTGGTGCGTCCACCGTACCTCTATTACATTGTTCACATTTTGTTATGGTTGTCACTATCGGTTCTTACACATAATAAGTCTTACTGTGGTTTCCGTGCACTGAACTTCGTAATTATGTATGCATCCATAATTACGTAATTCCTTGCATAGTCACGTAGTGCATCTTAAAATGTCTAGGGGAAGAAAACAATGAACGAGCCTGTGATGATTGTGACTAGACCACCATAGGGTCCTTTTAATTAAATCAATAAATGATTTAAATGGACTACCAAGGAGTATATACCACCACGTGTCGTTCTTAACCAGATTCTGAATCAATCTTTTTTACTAGACCACTAAAAGGGTCTCTTATGAATCAAGGAATGGTACTATATAATCTAAGGGTCTTGACTATCACGTAGAAGCCCAATAAGGATTTAAGGTAGTACCTTTTTGAATATCCTACTACGAATCCCTCATATGAAGATACGAAAGGTTCTACGAGGATTTGGATAACGAATATCCAGAGTATACAAAAACACAAGAATGCATAAAAGAAAACACAAAATGCATAAACACATAGTCATATAACCACACAATTGTTTAACTTAATTTGTTACCATTTTGTTAATTTGTTCTGCTAACTGTGCACATGTATTCAAAGCACACCAGGAATCCATTCTGTGGATTTCATTTGGTACTTTAAACATTAGCAAGAATCTAACAACGAAGATAGAAAGATTCTTTTAAAGAGAAAATTCGATTTCGATTATGAGGAATCGAAATGTTCGAATTAAGGTACACAAGGAATCCAATTAAGGACTCTGATTTAAATGATAATCATCCACAAGGGTCTAATTTTGAAGATAAAAAAGATCCCCTATGGATTTTAGAAGTTGAAGATGTTTTGAAACCTTGCACTGGATGTGCTTAAGTCAAAACATGAAGTAAAAATGCTTATGAAGTTGAGATGCTAGATATGTCAAGGCGACATATGAAGCAGAATTTGGAGGTTAAGTCAATGTATGAGAGAATTTTTTTTTTTTGAAAATTATGCATGGAGTTCTAAAAAAATGTGTTCAATGTTTTTGAAACCTTATATATAATACCTTTGAAATCATAAAGTAAGTGTATTAGGTAGGTATATATTTATAAAAAAAATTGTTTTAAAATCATGCGAGATGAATTTTGAAATTATGTATAAGGTTTTTGAAAACATGAATGATGCTTTTCGAAATCATGCACTTGATAAGAAAATGTACTGTGTTAATATTGTTTTCAGACTATATGAAACATTTTGAAATTATGAGGGTTGTTTTTGAAAACATTGCCAATGTTTTTGAAATAATGTAGACAATGCATTTGAAATTTTTTTTTTTCAAACTATATGAAATGTTTTGAGATCATGAAGATTGTTTTTGAAATACTTGTACTGTGTATGTTGAAAAATCAAAATGTAATGGGTATGAGATTTGAAAATACCCTTAGTTATCTAACCAAGGATTCAAAGGCACATATGTGCAGAAGCATGATTACTCATAATGTCACTTTATTTTCTGTACTTCGTATCTTAGAATGAAACGAGTACTTAGAATTTTCTATGGGAATCATGAGTAAACACAAGAATGGGAAATATTCACAAGAGTAGTTTGTAAGGAACATAGTTTCCTTAATGTAGGTATTGGGAAATGCCATACACACATGTAACTACACTTGTATATCAGAATTTGTGATCAACGATTTATTTATAAACAAAACTGATTGTTTCACATTACAAGAAAAACAAAGAAATAAAAGCATAAGACTTAAAACGGTAACATCTTATACTCAGCCAAACGCTCATCCGTGGGTCAGATTTGAATTGACAATCTTTGTTCACTTGTTCCTGAAATGGCTCGTATCGCCGTAGTTGTACCAAGTACCCGATGGTAAACGAGCTGGAGCAGGGTTGACTTGGGGTTGGTTTGGACCACCTTGGATTGGGTTGAATTGACAAGCATTTGCCAGGTGACCGAGTCGTCCACATGATGCACACAGACGACACTGCAGGTAAGCTCGATGAGATGCATTACCCTTGTTGCACATCAGTGCAGTACCGGCATAAGGTTTCCTAGCAGGAGGTTGAGCAGCAGCAAGGTTTATAACAGCTTTGTTTTGGATAGCAAAGCGGCATATGTTAACCAAATGTCCCCGCCGTCCACAGTAGGTACATTTGAAGCAGGGTATGAGGTTAGAATGATGACGGTTGCATCGTTTGCACCATGGGGCAGTTCCAAAGTATGACTTCCTAGCTGGTGGCGCTGCCATTTGGCTAGGTCCCGCTTGATTAGGTGTAACTGATGCGGGTTTCTTTGAAGCCTTACGCTTCCTTGATTTTGGTGCAGGCTTGACTTCTGCTTCCTTTGGTGACCCTTGAGTGGCTTCATTGTTGAGACGAGACATGGCAATGCCTAAATCCACCGTCTTCAGAATCACTTCGCCTATTTGCTGAGCAAATTTGGCTGTTTGCTCGGACATTTGACCGTTGCTGAGAGGAAGAGACATTCTAGAAGGAAATGAAAGACATAGGAGGAAACAAATGAAATGTTATCGGCAATTGACAACGCCTAGAAATTGCGATCATTTGTTTGTTACCTAAAGCAAACAAATGAGACGGTGACTAATCAAAGTAAGCGGGTCATATTAATGTATCGCGAAGACATGCTTTAGCCTATAAGTGGACACTCACCCCAAGAGTTCCCAGGTAAGAGTGACTGGTCCAATTATGTGGATTTGTACGAACACTCTAGCCTTAGACAGAAAACTCAGAGTACAGGCATCCACTCTTCCAGATTGCACGCGTTCACACTATAAGACTTGACGAGGTTTTGAAAATTCAAAGGGGTTCAAAATCTTATAACAGAGGGTTCAAAACCTAGTAATCAATCATCCTAGAACAGATGATTAGTTTTCAAAGTGGTTTTGAAATTTATGTTCTTGTTGCGGTTGTCACTTAAGGATAGGTGACCGTATTGTTTTATGTCTAAACGCAAGCAAACTCGCGTTAGGGTCCTAGGAAGGTTATAGACTAGGTCAAAGCATTACTAATAACCTAATTCCCTATAGCCATGGGCTCTGATACCAACTTTTCTGTCACACCCCGACCAAGTAAAACAACAAAACGTGGCGGAAACGTCAGGGAATGTTGTAACAGAATCATTGTTTCATAACACATGGAAATTGAAATATTGTTTTATTAATTAAAAGAGTTACAATGTCTTGACAATTAAGGAAACATAACATAAATAACTAGTCTTGCATCTTTTATTGTCGCTAAGGCCCAAGTCCGCCTAAGTGTATCTTGATAAATCCTATGCATCATGTCCTGAAACACATGTGAAAATAGGTACGTCAGCATAAAAATGCTTGTGAGATACATAGGTTTTGTGAAAATAGAATTCATGACTTATGTTTAAGAAAATGTTTAGTCATGAACCTTGTAATTTGCTTTGTCTTGTAAATCATTTGAAAAGTGATAAAATCAGATGATATGTATAAATAAATGTAAGGTTAAATGAATAACCATAAAAAATGAGTTTGTATAAGATAAGTTGGTTGTAAAACAATGTCTTGTGAAAAGTATGTTATTTGTATAAAATGTTATATGTCTTAAATTGAAATGATTCAAATAACGCTACGATATGTAATACCATACAAGCACTTATATATAGGAAGTACCAGCGGCGTATCCACCATGCTTGTATCATATTACACACGTCTCGTTACTTAAATCACTTACTCAAACCAAACCACCAAAGTAAAATGTTTATGTAAAATCAAATGTCAAAATGTTTGTGTGAAAACCATGTCTAATGTCTATGTCTAATGTAAATCAGGAATTGTGTATATCAATGTCAAAATGTTTATGTCTAATGTAAATCATGAATTGTGTATATCAATGTCAAAATTTTTATGTCTAATCTAAATCATGAATTGTGTATATCAATGCAAAATGTTTATGTCTAATGTAAATCATGAATTGTGTATATCAATGTCAAAATGTTTATGTCTAATGCAAATCATGAATTGTGTATATCAATGTCAAAATGTTTATGTCTAATGTAAATCATGAATTGTGTATATCAATGTATCGTGTATGGTAAGTGAAATATATCAACTAAACCATATGTAAAATGCACAAAAACAAGGTATTGAAGTAAAACATGGTTTAAATAAAAGTTATGTTTTGTGGAACAAATGCATGCTATACTGATATAAACATCTATGCGGTATTGTGAAATGCATACATCCAAGCCTTGCGACTGTAGAATAAACCCTAGCACAAAGTCTAAGGTCCACCTAGAAATGTATTCGGATTCGGTCATTCCTTCCACCCAAACCAACCTAGGATTTCAGGAATGGGAGTTGTCAAGTCCTATGGTACCATTACCTACTAACGAGCGGCATGATCGGTGTTAATGAATGTATATTGTCCCATTTAAACAAACCAAATGTCATACAAAAAATGTAAGCATGTGATGAATAACAAATGTACTAAGTATGCAACAATTGGGCATACATAGCATGTGATGCGATGTATTGTAAAACAATGTACTAAGTATGCACACAATGGACATACATAGCATAAAATGTAATGTAAAAGGATGTACTAAGTATGCACACAATGGACATACATAGCATAAAATGTAATGTAAAACGATGTACTAAGTATGCACACAATGGACATACATAGCATAAAATGTAATGTAAAATGATGTACTAAGTATGCAACAAAGGACATACATAGCAAAAACACAATGAAATCATGTACTATAAGTGTACTATTGAACATAACAAGCATATGATATGAAAACATGAAAATGTTAGTACATTACGTCTGTAGCTTCCGTCAGCATGTAGTCATATTTTGTATTCTGTGTTTATGTATATTGTCTGTATGTATGTATGTAGTTAGCAGGACAACTTAGGAATAGGTTGTGTATGTAAAAGTGTTGTTTGGGACATGTTCAACTCGTGCGGATGGCAATACGCACGTATGGCAATACGCACGGATGACTTATCTGCACGGATAAGTCATACGCGCGGATGACCATACGCACGGTTGAGTCATACGCACGGGTAGCCCACCCGCACGTACAACACTTATTAGCTTCCTGAGTTTGTCTATAAATAGAAGGTCCGGTGCTACTTTGTCAGAACTTTTGACACGCACGGGTAGTCTGTACGTTCACCGGAACCTTGTGACTTTCAGAACGATTAATAGAACGAACAGACAAGCAGTTAAACGTTGAATTATCTGTTGCACAAATCTGTGATTCGTCTTAATGGATTCCGCACACTAAGACGAAATCGATTCATCTTGTTCCTACGATCAGATCCTGTATCAACGGGACCCAACAAGTGGTATCAGAGCGTCCAGGGAGCTGAATCGAGATCAACAACACTGAATTCACCGGAATTCAAGCTTTATTCGCCGATCAAAGTCTAATTTCACCGGAGATTTGACTTCTGTTACCGATTTGATTCAAATTTCACCGGAAATTTGACAGATTTCTTCTACATCTACTCAGATTTTACATTTGTTCTTCATTTGTCACCATAAAATCAGAAAAATTTAAAATTGAGCAACCATTTACAGTTAAAATTTGCTAAAATCGATATCAAACAACTCGAAATCATTAAAAGTATAATCCTACTTAGTTTCATAATCAGATTCAACCTAAAACCAGATCAAATTCATCGAAAATCATGTTTAGCTGTTCGTATTTGATGACGTCATTCACCCGTGCGGACAGCTGTCTGACGGTTTGGATTAGTTAGTTATTGCAAGTTGTTTGCTGACATCATCATTGTTACACGCACGGATTACAACCCGTGCGGATAACCAGAAAAGTCAAAAGGTCAAAGTTGCCCGTACGTACAACCATCCGAGCGGATCACCGTCCGTGCGGATAAGCTTTGTCACCTTCCGTATTTCTGTTCGAACGGATAACCATCCGGTTCAAGTGTTTGAAATTTTAAAATTTGTAAAAATTGTCTAAGTGTTTGAAAATTGTTTCAGGTACTTAAAAATGGAAGAATTCATGAATCCCTTCAGTGAGATGTATGCTTTCGCGGGTAATTCCGGAGACGATACTTCCAATCGTTCAAATGATAATCCCAATCCGAACCCGAAGAAAACTTTATCCGATGCCCTAAGTGTTGAAAGCGCATATGGTACCTACAACAAACCACCAAAGCTAATGGCAATCGAAGATTATAATCGGTGGGCAAAAAGATTCGAAGAATGGCTGAAAGCTTTCGCATATCAGAGCTGGAAGAACTTAAAGAACGGTTATGTTTCAGAAAGAGAAGATTGTGAGAATTTGTCAGAAGGAGAATCCGTGGAGAACTATATAGCTGAACAAAAATGCATCACTTTGATTCACCAGTCCGTAAGAGACGACATTATTTCACTCATTGAATACACAAACGCAAAAGATCTATGGGAAAAGTTAAATAAAAAATGTGTAGGAAGTGCAGAAATAATCAAAAACAAAAAGAAATTGCTGCGAAAGGAGTTTGATTTGTTCGGATGCTTAAAAGGTGAATCTGTTTGTAAAATGATTGAAAGATTTGGACACCTAAAGTTGGAATTGGCGAGGCACGGAATAAACTATCCTCCAGAGGAGCTAGTTGACAAGCTGTTCGATTCACTACCAGACGAGATGGATTGGCAGTACTATGCACTGATGTTAAAGAATACTATCAAAGCTAAAGATCTGACCGTCGACTTGCTGATTGAAAGACTAGAAAGTCATGAATTGGAGATAAAGAAAACACACAAAATAAATCATTCATCGTACCAACAAAACATGGAGTTGTACTATCCAAAGAATATGATTCCCAAGAATGTTTCTCCAAGAACTGCTTTCTCCGCTGAAAACACAAACACTTCAAGTAAAGAAAATCCAAGTTCAAACAGTGGTTTTCATGGAGGTTTTTCATCCAATACTCCAAGTCAGGGATCTTCTTCAAATTCTTCAAGTCAACAGCAATCTGTTCCAAAGAATGTGTTTTCTTGCAACATTGCGGTAGATTTGAAGAACGCTAAAAATTTTGATGAGGAGTCAGCTAAACAACAGATGATCTTTCTAGCATCTGTGTTAGAGTCGTATGAAGGGTTAGTAGCCGGGAAGATAGGTAACACCAATCTGACGAAAGAAGATTATGATCAGATTGATCCCGAGGAAATGGAGTTAATCGATATTCGCTGGGCTATGGCCAGTGCTGTTTGTAGAGCACAACGTTTCATGGAAATTACCGGCAGAAAGACAATTGGTGGTGCTTCTACTAAGCTGGGGTTTGATAAATCGAAAGTGACGTGCTTCAAATGTAAGCAGAAAGGTCACTTCAAACGAGAATGCAGAAATGCATATGCTGATGAGTCAGAAAACCCTTTCAGAGATGATTATTACAAGAAAGCAATCTATCACCAGAATAAATCTGAGCCACCTAGATTGAAGCAAGTTGAAGACTATAAAGAGAAGTCTAGAGCTCTTGCCGTGATCCATGATGACGAAGGTTATGATTGGAGTGAACTATTGCCTGAGGAAGATGCGGTGGGTTATGCATTCGTGACGAAGATTATTCCGTTTAAAGATATTAGAACTGAAGAAGAAAAATTCGTCAAATGAAGAATGAAAGCCCAAACCAGAATGAGCAGAATTTATAACACATACAAAGAAGCTAAAAGAGCAAAAAGATGGGATGCCGATAGAGAATGTTATCTTGATCCTCAAGGAAACATTGCAGTTGACCCAGATTCCATCAGTGTTGATGCTCTTACCCAGCAATTTGCCGAGGAAGAAGAAGCGAGACAAAGAGAATGGTGGGGAGGTGGTGATGAGAAACAAGTAGAGAAAGAAGAAAAAGTCAAAGAAGCAGAACAGAAGCCAAAGTCAAAGAATGCTGATGATGGGATCATTGACACATCACAAGAGCTAACGGCTGAGAACTCGAGGAAGATGGCTGAAAAAGTTCTTGCAGCAAAAGAACTTGAGGTAGTTTCTAGTTCTGGAACTGAGTCCACAAACAAGGTCAGTTCAAATGGTACACTTGAGTCAGGTAAGAAAAAGATAAATCTGAAAATGACTGCAAAAATTGCATGAAAAGTGCAAAGTTTGTAGTACTATCACTTACCTCAATGGTAAGAAGATTGAAGAGTTGACTAGTAAAGTCAAAAGTGTTGAAGATCAAATCTTAAACCGTGACAAAATGCTGAAAGCTTCGAATGATAGATCAAAAGAATTAGCTGATAAAATTGAAAATGATATAAATGACATTGAAAGAATAAGAAAAGAAAACGAAAAGTTGATTCTTGAAAATCGCAAAATTTCTGAAAATTTTGAGAAGCTAAAGCGAACGGTTAAAGATTCTGATGAGAGAAACAGTAAAACAACGAAAGAAAATCTTCAACTATCAGGGGTTCTTAGAGTAAAAGAAGAGTTAATAAACCAACAACTTGATAAAATTGCAAAATTGAAGCTTCAGTTTGAAGAAGCTAAGATTGAGAACGAGCGTATTAATTTGAAACTAAACAGTTACAACTCTGCAAGCTTTGTTTTGCAACACATTGTTCTAAAACCCATTGGAAAAACCAAAGCTGGTGAAGATGTATACTGTGATGGAACTGGGGTAGGGTTTCATCAAGTTCCGCCACCTGTTCTAAACAATTTTTCAAAGAAGCAATCTGGGTTGGTTAATGATGATGATGAAACAAATGAGATAAAACAGCCAGAATCCATTGATGTGACATTTTCTTCATCATCATCATCTGATGACAGTGTTCAAACCGAGATCATAAAAGGCATGGCTAAAAGTGTCTTGGATAGTGATTCGACTAAAGATGAAGAATGTTTTCTGAACAATTACATTCCGAAACCAAAATCTAAAAACAACTTAAATGACGAACCGGGTCTTGTGATGTACAAGATGTCTGGTTCTGATAAGTTGTATTCAGACTTTGAGTTTCCTCTGGATAATGTTAATGTGAACAAATTGAAAAATGTTTTCAAACTGGTTGAAATTGATTTGTCTGAAGTGGACGGTTTGAAACAGACAAAGAGACAAATGAATTTTGAGAAAGATAAAGCTTACTACAAGAAACTTGTTATTCCACCACGTTTTTCTAACAACAATCAAAATAAATGGTCGGGAGGATATCAGGGTGGTAAGAATTATCAGAAAAGGAATGTTCAGAACAAGAAGTTTGCTGTGAAAAAGGTGTTTGTGAACAGTTCAAGTTCACTTTCTGAAGAAGAGTCTGAAATCTTTTTAAAATCAAACAAAGAGTTCTTTGAAAAGAAGGCCTCACAGCCTCAGTCTGAAGGCTCAAGTCGGGTAGTTGACACCTGAACATGCTTCAAATGTAATCAAGTTGGACATATTGCACGAAAGTGTACCAACTTGAAGTCTAAGACTGAAACTGTGAAGAATTCTATAAAGAGAGATGTTGTGAAAGGAAAGGCTCCATTGATTGTTGAGAAAAATGTTTTGAAAAATGACAACACCAAGATCAAAACTGAACCTGTTAAGAATTCGGTATCTAAAAATGATAAATTTTACCAACGGGTTGCATCACCTCAACAAACATGGAAGCCAAAAGTTGTTGAAAAGAAAGTTGATTCACCAAAGGTGTCTGAAACTGAAAAATCATCATCTTCTACCAAGAAGAAGTATGTACCCTTGAAGTTTTATGAGAAACAAAAATCGACTTCTGAAAAGAAGTGAAAAATCAACCAGCTGATCAACCTCAAAAAGACGAATTTTTCTTATTCAAAGAGGTTGAAGTTGGAACTGCAGAAAGCCTTAAAATGAATGATAAAAACTTTCCGCCACTTTACACTAAAACAACTCACCTTAATTTCAAGTTACCTGAGTCAAAAGAGGCTTGGGTAGCATCAAAATCTCATTAAATGTTTTTGACATGTGCAGGAGCTTCCGAGATCTGTTTCACGTTGGATTATGGATAGTGGAGCTTCTCGGCACATGACAGGAAAGACCGCGCTGCTGTATGATGTCAGAAATATTAATGGAGGTTATGTGGGGTTCGCGGGTAACCAAGGTGGTAGAATTGTTGGTGAAGGAATGTTATCCAACGGGATCGTCACGTTTGAAAGAGTTAACTACATTGCTGAGCTGGAAAATAATCTGGTAAGTATCTCGCAGATTTGTGATCAGATGTATACTACTCACTTCACAGACAAAGAGTGTTTGATTTTGAAACCAGACTTTGTTATTCCTGAAGAATGGATCATCATGAGAGCTCCTAGAGTGAATGATCTGTATGTTTTAGACATGACTGTGGCAACTACAACAACGGGTCAAGCACACTGTTTTGTTTCAAGAGCAACGGAGAAAGAATCAAAGTTGTGGCATCGTAAGATGGGGCACATTCATCTTCGTAAAATGAATCATCTAGTACACAATGATTTGGTTCTGGGGGTTCATATTAAAGGTTTCCATCTGGAACAAGAGTGCATTAGTTGCATGAAAGGCAAGCAAAAGAAAAAGTCACACCCCAAAAAGCAAGTCAATTCAGTCTCAAGACCTTTGGAGAGACTTCACATGGATTTATTTGGTCCTGTGAATGTCAAAAGTATTACTGGAGAACTTTATTGCCTTGTGGTCACTGATGATTATTCCAGATTCTCATGGGTGTTATTCTTGAAGTCAAAAGAGGAAACGTTTGATAGGTTGAAGGGGTTGTTCAGAAAGATTGAAAATTTGTACCAAAGGCGTATCAGAAGAATTAGAAGTGATAATGGTACTGAGTTCAAGAACAACAATATGGAAGAATATTGTGATGAAAGAGGTATCTTGCATGAGTTCAGTGCTCCATACACTCCGCAACAGAATGGAGTTGCAGAACGTAAAAACAGGACACTGATCGAAACGGCCAGAACAATGCTTGCTGATTCAAAGTTACCAATAAATTTCTGGGCAGAAGCGGTTTCCGCCGCATGCTACACGCTCAGCAGAGTTCTAACCGTCAAGAAATTCAACAAAACATGCTTTGAGTTGATCAATAACCGAAAACCGAATTTGAAGTATCTTGAACCGTTCGGGTCACCCTGTACAGTTCTAGAGCCTTTTGGAAAGATGGGTCCGAAGAGTTTTGAAGGAATATTTGTGGGATATGCAAGTCCTTTACGACGAGTCTTCGTTCCAAGTCTGAAGCGAATTATTGAAGCTCAAAATGTTGAATGCCAAGGTCACACAATGCCTCCACAGAATCCGGGCGACTCATGGCGTTTCAATTATGATGTTTTGTGGGAGTCTTTCAACATGGAAGAAGAACCAGAGTTCTTTGATGAGTTGGATATTCTTAGAGAGTATGAAGACGAAAGGTTTCCAGCAGAATCTTATCGTAAACGACAAGCTTCAAATGATGACGAGGCAGGTCCAAGCAATGCTGGAGAACATGACGATGTTGAAAATGATGTTGCTCAAGAAAATCAGACTGTAGAGAATGTCAATCAAGAATCTGAAAACAGACCAATATTCGATCATGATGATTCAGACTCTGAGGGGGAGCTAATCCAATTTTCAAATCAAACTATTCCAATCAGTGAACAAGTTGCTGATCAAAACGTCACAAATTTGGAGAGCGAAGTAGATGTTTCAGGCGAGGTGATGCCAAGAACGCTTTCTTATCATCCGGAGGAACTGATAATCGGAGAACTACAATCAGGCGTCCACACTCGAAGACAACTTGATCAAGGGCTTACATGTTTTTACACAACAGTTGCTCCTTTACAAACTGAATTTTCATTAAGTTGTTTTATCTCACAGATAGAACCAAGGACGTATAAAGAGGCGCTTACTGAAGATTCGTGGGTAAATGCAATGCAGGAGGAGTTAAGCCAATTCGAGAAGCTTGGTGTATGGAATCTAGTAGATTTGCCCGATGGTCACCGAAAGATTAATACCAAATAGGTGTTTAAATGCAAGAGGGATGATCGAGGAGTTATTATTCGAAACAAAGCTCGACTCGTTGTCCAAGGTTTCAGTCAGCAGGAGGGGATAGATTTCACCGAAGTATATGCCCCTGTCGCAAGACTTGAAGCAATCAGAATCTTCCTTGCATTTGCATCGTGGAAAGGATTCAAAGTTTTTCAGTTAGATGTGAAGTCGGCGTTTCTCTATGGCAAGGTGAAAGAGGAGGTTTATGTCGGACAGCCACCGGGCTTCACCAACCCAATTCACAAAGATAAAGTCTATCTCCTTGACAAAGCGTTGTACGGCTTACATCAGGCCCCGAGAGCCTGGTATGAGACCTTATATCAACATCTGTTAGCCAACCACTTCACTCGAGGAAAGATAGACGCCAGTCTTTTCACAAAAGAAGTCGACGGGCATCTTCTGATTGTCCAAATTTACGTGGACGACATAATTTTCGGGTCTACAAATGAACAACTCTGCAAAGATTTTGAACAAGTTATGAAGCAGAAGTTTGAAATGTCTTCAATGGGTGAGATGAAGTTCTTCTTGGGACTTCAAGTTGATCAACTTCCCGAAGGAACTTTCATACATCAAACAAAATACGTTCATGATGTTCTGGAGAAATTCGGGATGTCAGGAATGTCACCAATGTCCACCCCATTAGCGACGAACCATGGAATAAACCCTGATCTCACCGGAGAGAAGGTAGATGAAACATTATATCGTTCCATGATCGGCTCGTTAATGTATTTAACGGCATCAAGACCAGATATTATGTACCCAACTTGCCTCGCGGCTCGATTTCAGTCAAATCCTAGAGCTTCGCACATGGTAATTGTGAAAAGGATTCTACGCTACCTGAAAGGAACTCCATCTCTGGGGTTGTGGTATCCAAAAGTTGGCGACTTCATGCTCGAAGGATATTCTGATTCTGATTTCGGATGCTGCAAAGTGAATGCTAAATCAACAACAGCGGGGTGCCAGTTTTTCGGACCACGATTGGTCACCTGGCAATGCAAGAAGCAGACCTCTGTCGCTTTATCCACTTGTGAAGCTGAATATGTATCTGCTAGCAGCTGCTGCTCTCAGATCTTGTGGATCCAGCAACAGATGCGTGACTACGGTTTGCAATTTCTTAACTCCCCTATCTTTGTTGATAATGAGGCAGCAATTAACATAACAAAAAATCCTGTTCATCATGCTAAAAAAAACACATTGAAATTCGTCATCACTTCATCCGAGACTGTTTCGAGAAGAAGTTGATACGAATAGAGAAAATCCACACCGATGAACAAAAAGCTGACTTACATACCAAAGCTTTTGACAAAACACGCTTTAAATATCTTTTGAAACTTAATGGTATGAAGTTGCTATCAGATGCGGAGGAAATTGTTGGCGTTGATGAAGGTGCCACTGTAGATGATGTTGAGAAACAATCTGCAATGGTTTGTCGAATTTTTACTTGTTTTGGTTTTTAGGGGGAGATAGTAGTTTTATTTTCAGAAAATACAAAAACAATAAAAAATTCGAAAAATCCAAAAACATTAGAAAACTTCAAAAACCCAAAAACATGATAAAATTTCAAAAAGAGTTTGTGTAAAAGGGAAAATGATAGTACATCAGCTAGACAGTTACTGTACGCTAAAGAAATGGAAAGTTCAAATACGTTTAACAGTCTCACTAATGATGTGTCGATAGGTTTTCACACATTTAGTAGATTTGTTCGGGATATAAACCTAAAATTTTACTTGCTTATTTCGTGGGGAACACCACTTGGATATATAGGTAACCCCTGAAATCTCATTTGAAAGGTCTCATAATCTGATATACTAGGTCTTTATTCTCAATGATGTCTGGGGTATTATTCCGGTACTTCTGCTGAATGGTAGTTCTGACCTAGTCCCTGGATAATACTTTCTGCAAATGCTTGAAATATAGCATTAAACCCTCAGCATGCTGAAACAAGAAAATTGATAAACGCTGCTGTTGTAGCAAAAAAGATCCTCTAAAGGGGACACACCTTAAAGTCGAATCCGATATCTCTCTGCGTATACGGAAGTATCGACCTGAGATCCCTCGGCCCTCGCATACCTAAATTATGTACAGATATCATTGATGTATACTCACCTGTAAGACTGATTATTGAGATTCTGGATACGGGAGTATATTCAAGAGGTGGGACACACGTATAAGTTTAAGTCTCTAAAACACTAAAACTGTATCCTGAACAGGTTGAAATGTGTGTAAGAATTTAAGTGGATCAGAATATCGACAATCGAGGTGAATTGTTTAATGTTTGGCATGAAATTAAGCTTAATGGTACTTGTAACTTGTCGGAAGCTGATATGATTCTCTAACACGCTCACCAAAAATATGTTTGTAAATAGTTTACATTTACTGCTTTTATATTTCTGTTCTATTCTTCCTGTTTCATTAAAAATCCCAAAAAGATTTTATTTTTCTGCTTTATTTTCCGACAAACTAAAGTGGAGAGTTGATCTTCGAATTCGAAAGTGATAGAAGATGCAGGAAGTTTCTGGTTTGGAAGATGAGTTTGGAGATAATCATGACTAATCTATAATTGATAGTGTGAAACACAAGTTCATTAAGTTGATACTTGTAATTTTTCAGAAAATTGTTTGAACAAATTTTTCAAAAGTCAGTATGTTTTGCTTCAGGTCAACCAAGGTCATTAAGTTGGACTTGGTCGACAGATTAAGTTCCTTGGGTCATTAATTTGAACCAAGCAACTTAAGTGGATTTCTAAAATCTGACAAAAATTGAGAAAAATCAAAGTTTTCATGAAAAAGTGAAGTGTGCCTCATTCGGATGTTCATTCGGACGGGTAGCCATACGCACGGATGGCAATGCGCCCGGGTGACCATACGCATATGTTGATAGTATAAATAAAGGGTCAAAGAGTCAGTCAAAGCTATACGCACGCACAACACTCTTTCTCTCTCACACTTTGACTTTCTGATTTCGGAATTCTTTGCACGGATCTTTGTTTTCGTTGGTTTTCACAACAATTACAATGGCAAAGGTATGTTTTTCTAACTCAGATCTGCAATAATCCATTGTTTTGATCAGAATGCTTAGATCTAGAGATTTACCGGATTAATTTGTGTTATAACATGTTAAAATCTGATAGATCTGTTGTTTGGACGGTACGTAATGTCGGCTAGGTTTTTGTGAAATTGACCTGTGTATAGGACGTTTTAGACATCATTAAACATAGGGTTTTGATCGCCTTAACATCCTCTATGTAGATCTGTGTTCAATTTTAGATTTTGCCATAGAAAATTTTTGGTATTCATAAACTGTTCTTCATCTGTGACTTGTATCCGCACGCACAACTTGTACGTACGTATGGCAATCCGTGGCAAGGACATGCTGTACGCACGTATGGCAATCCGTGGCAAGGACAGGCTGTACGCGCGCATGACAATCCGTGGCAATGATATGTTGTACGCACGGATAGCAATCCGGGGCTATGTTATGATGTATGCACGGATGGCTATACGCAGTGTAGACAAGTTGTCCGCACGGACAACTCATCCGCACGGACAAGTTATACGTACGGATCACCATTCATGTGTCATTCCACACAGAAAGTTTTTCTTGACAGAATATTTTGAGATCCTAAAATTTTTAAAATGAATAAAATTTCTGCAGGATTGCAATAAAGCTCATAATATATATTGTATTTTGGATGATGTGTATACCGAAAATACAATAGTTCAAGATGTTGCAAAATTTTTGAGGGAAAGTAGAATTTCTAAGGCCTTAACTGATAAGACAGTAGCTTATGAATCTCATGTGAAACGATTTTGGAGTGCTGCAAGATACGAAGAAAGTGATAAGACCATTTATTCTGCTATATCAAAGAAGGATGAGAATGGAAAAGATGTAGATTTGGAGATGAAAGTGTCAGTTGGTGTTATAAGAAGAGTGTTGAATTTAGGAGACAATGATAGTGACCCAACCATAGTTTCTGAACGTTTAGTAAAAGGATTGTGGTGTAGGATGGGTTTTGCAGGTAGTGTGAATGGAAGAATGCAGAAGACAAGTTTTAGCCATGCTTATAAGTTCATGACTCATTGTGTGCTTCATGCTTTGTCACACAGAAAAGGTGGATATGATGAAACTCAAGATTACATCATGAATATCATTGCTTGTCTTGTACTGAACAGACCGTACAATATCTCTCAAGTAATTTTTGATCACATGTCTGAGAATGTAAAGGATGGAAGCAAGAGGTTTCTTATGTATCCTACGTTTGTCCAGATGTTGATAGATGATCAGTTTCAAGGTTTAGAAAAGAGAAGTAGTGACATTTTGGGCCTGAGACACATGACACCAGATACAATCAGCAGATTGATCAAAGGTCCAAATCCTGGAGCAAAGAGAATGATCTGCAAAATTTCAAATCTAAACTATGTAGCTCCAGAGAATGATGCGTGGAGATATGAAGACAACAATTCTGATAATGAAGATGACAAGATGAGTTTGTTCTATAAGAAGGATACAAGATGGTGGTGTATCAAAGATGGAAAAAGGAAGAGAACTCCAAAGACGTCCCCTGCAGCCTCTATTCCAAAGAATGTGAAAAAGGGTACTGTGAAAGGGGGAGTCATAAGGAAATTAGAATGTTATATTGTGAAAATCTCTAATAAATGTGTCAAACATCTGTTTTGCAGGGTCTTCTGGAAAACAGCAGCACAAGTTGATAGATGAAAAAGTTCTGGAACCGTCAGCTGTTATTCAAGAAGGAACTGAGTTGTTATCACAATCTCTTCAAAGTTTCTTAAAGAAGAATGAGGATGCTGCTCAAGGAGTTAAAGATCAAGAAGGTGTTAAAGATCAAGAAGGAGTCGTTCAAGATCTTTCAAGTGATGATGATTCTGAAACCACAATATCAGAATCTGAACTTGATCCACTTACTCTTGGAAAAGGAAAAGTTCAGTTAAAGAAAAGGTCTCCAAAGAAAAAGAAGGGATCAGATGAAGAAGATACAACTTATGATCCTAAGAATCCAAAGAAACAAATCAAGAAAAGAAAAGCAGTTGTAGCAGGTCTTATTCCAAGAAGTGTTCGAGCAAGAAAAGGAGAAAGTCAAGTTCAAAAGGAACATGATGGCAAAGATACTCAACATGTTGAATCTCCTCAACCACAAGAAACTGAAGCAGAAAAGCAGACTAGTCACGATGACTACGTTGAAGTTACTGATGCTGGAGTCTTTTCCTCACAGTTTCCAAATGTACCAGAAAACATAGAGATTCCAGAATCATCCTCATGTCCAAGAAACTCAGAAGATTTCTTTAGCCATATACCATCCGCTTCAGGAGATCCGTTGGAAGATCTGAATTTTGATGACGACTTATTCAACAATGACGCAGTAAGAGTTCTTGCAAAGAAAGTTAAAGATCTTGAGAAAGAAAAAGAAAAAGCTGAAAGTGAACGTGATCTTTTAAAAGAGCAAGTGAAGAAGATAATGAAAGCTCATGATCAACTTAGAACGGTGATAATCCAAGATGAACGCACCATGAAGAAAATAAAGGAAGATGGTGATAGTAATACTAAAGTGATTGAAGCTCTTCTGGCAGAAATTTCTTCATTAAACAAGAATCTCCAAGATGTAAATCAAACACTCAATCAGGTGGTCAGTGAAATGAGTGAATCTACTTCAAACGAAATGAAAATAATGAAGTTGGAGATGGAAGCCATGAAAGCTGACAAAGTGATGAAAGATGAACAACTGAAGATGTTATATTCTGTTGTGGAAAATCTTTTGAAAAAGGATGTTCATGCTGCTTACAATGAAATTGAAGTAAAGAAAGTTGAAGAGAGAAGGCTTGAAAGAGAACGAAGACTGGCTGAGGATGCTATCCAAAAGAACAAAAGTATAATTGAAGATGTTCAAGAAGCTGGTGGTTCTTCACTTCAAGTTGATGATGAAATGATTGATGCTGAACATGCTGAAGAACAACATGTTCAAGAACAAGTTGCTCAAGAACAACATGTTCAAGAACAAGTTGTACATGATCAAGATTTCATGTTAGTTGGAGAGCCCTCTCAAATCATTGATCCTGATGAAATCATTCGTAGAGTTGCTGTTGAACAAAAGAAGAAAAAGTCCAAAGAAGTGTTGCTACTCGAGTGGAAGACAAAGCAGTTTGTTCTCGTTGGTGATGCTTATACTGTGACACTCAACGTAAAAGATGGTCTTTATAGAATGAAAGTTATGAAAAGGAGAAAAGAAGCGAAGAAGGCTCGGGAAGAAGTTGTTAGTGATTCTGATGAAGAACTTCTTGTAGATGATGAAGAAGATGAAGATGAGGAGAAAAACGACGATGATGAGAAAGATAATGATAACAAGAAAGATGATGATGATAAGAAGAATGATGACGATGATCAAGGTTCATCAGGATTGATTGTGAAGAATTCTATTGATGAACAAAGGATAGAGGAGTTTCTGAATGATCAGATCAACGAACAAGAAGATGATGATCATCAAGAAACTTCTACTTCTGGAAAGCAACACCCAGATCAGGTATTCCTTTCAAATCCCACTGTCATTTTCTTACAAGATAAAAGTCAAGAAGTGATTGAGGTTAGTAGAACAAGGGAAGAAATGTTAGAGGAATTAGGTTTGCAAGAAGGTAAATTCAAGTTCGATATTGAAGATGAAATTCCTGAAACTTCTGAAGATGTATTTGAGACAAGATATGCATTTGAAGCTGATAATTACAACGATGTAATTGTTGAAGATGCTTCAGATTCATCTGATGATGAAGTTCGTTTTCATTATTCTGGGATTGATGCAACATTTCCTTCATTGTCGGAAATGTTCAAGGATCGAAATGAAGATGAAATTAGAAGGAAGATAGTGGAGAAGGTGTCTGCAGAAGGTATTCCAAATACCATACCGAGAGAAAATTTGGCAGAAGAAAGAAAGAAATGGTACAAAGTCATGCCTAAAGAGAGAAAGAAACTTCGGGCACTACAATTCTTTACACATGACAAAGAACTTTCTTGGGGTGACATTCTTTCATGGGGATATTTGGAAGACTTGAAAGTTTATGCAATCAGAAGAGAACAGGGAGTACAGTATTTTGAGTTCTTGTCTGATATCAAGATTCTACCCTGGTGGGATATAGATGAATTGGTACAAACAAAGAACATCAAAGAATTCTACTATGGGTTAGATGTAAAGCAACACGATCAGAGGTTATGGAATTACGTGAAGCTGCAAGCTGAGAAAAGATATCCTGATTGGAAACCACACTTTCCTCAACAGATTGTCAGAATCTTAGAAAGTGGTGAGAAGGATATTACTCTGGATATCAAACCTCCAAGTTGCTTGAAGAATATGCCGTTACGGGCGATGGAGCAAGATTTCCACGATGAGTTTGAAGGGTGGTTGTATAATCAAACTACAGCTGAAGCAATAATCTCGTTAAATAACAAGTCCACAGGAGAAGCTAGAAGGATCTGTGTGTTAGATCCTATGTGGCTTGTTAACTGCTCAAAGAAAGATATCGATTGTTTGTTCTACAACAAGATAGTTTACGAGAGACCTGATAGAGAGCAAGCTTTGCAATATCAAAAGGTTGTGGATGTTTGTTACGCAAAAGACATCAACTCTGGAAGATACTGGAAGACTAAATGGAGAGATCTAGAGATTGATGAGTTTTTGAAAGTATACAAGCGTGAACAACGTTTCAAGAAGATTGCTGAAAGAGCTGCTGAGAGGGGAAGACGTAAATTGGGAATTGTTCCTCCAACAGATCAGACACCAATTGAATCTGAAGAAAACAAAATTCCAAGATGGGAACAGAAGCGTGATGGAGATCCTGTCTACAGACATTGGTGGTTGACTGAGGGAAGACAAAAGAGAAAAAGAATGTTGGAGGAAAGGGCACAGAAAACAAGAGAGAAAGCGCGTGAGCGAAGACGCAACAGAAGGAATTAAAGACTATGCTGGAAGGAACTACAGCTACATCCGAGGGGGAGTCTGTTAGTACATTACGTCTGTAGCTTCCGTCAGCATGTAGTCATATTTTGTATTCTGTGTTTATGTATATTGTCTGTATGTATGTATGTAGTTAGCAGGACAACTCAGGAATAGGTTGTGTATGTAAAAGTGTTGTTTGGGACATGTTCAACTCGTGCGGATGGCAATACGCACGGATGACTTATCCGCACGGATAAGTCATACGCGCGGATGACCATACGCACGGTTGAGTCATACGCACGGGTAGCCCACCCGCACGTACAACACTTATTAGCTTCCTGAGTTTGTCTATAAATAGAAGGTCCGGTGCTACTTTGTCAGAACTTTTGACACGCACGGGTAGTCTGTACGTTCACCGGAACTTTGTGACTTTCAGAACGATTAATAGAACGAACAGACAAGCAGTTAAACGTTGAATTCTCTGTTGCACAAATCTGTGATTCGTCTTAATGGATTCCGCACACTAAGATGAAATCGATTCATCTTGTTCCTACGATCAGATCCTGTATCAACGGGACCCAACATAAAAGCACGAAAGTAACAAGTAGGCACATGTGTTTCACCCCAAAACAGTTTGAAAACGGTTAAAGAGGGGTCTATGTACTCACTTGAGATTGCTCAATAGTCCTAGGATAACCACCAAGCAATGCTAGAAGATCACGGAATCAAACGGTACCTAATATAGGTAACTACATTAATAAACCAGACATAAATCGGAGGATCGGATAGAATGAGGGTTTGTAAACCAAATGAGTGTAGGAACTCATGTAATATGGTTTAACAAAACCTACATACTAAAATGAAACCTAACCTAAGTGCTTATGACCCATTACGACCCGTTTAGGTAGCTTATGCTACTTTAACGCGTCGTTTGCGTGAAACGCGTTCGGACCGCCTAACTAGTCCCATGACAAGTAGAATATGCCTTAACATGTCTAATATTGTTTCCAAATCAGTTTAGATGTCAAAAGTTATGTTACATATGCTTAAAATGAATTTTGGCGGGTAAAGGACATTTTGGTAATTTACCTAAGGCATATAAACTACCTATCATACAACTACTAAACATCGTGACCGTAAGGTATAACCTCGGAAGGTTATTCCCTATATACTATGGTCACCTAATGTGTTTGGTCGGATTCTAACGATCGACCAAACGGGTCGGGTTCGAAAGTATAAGCGATTGTTTAGATCGCTTACCTTACGACCCTATATAAGCACTAAACTAAAAGTGACGAGCTAAGCATGTTAAAACATGCTTAACTTAGTTTAGAAAACAGGTTTGGTATCAAAACAAACGGTTTTGATACCTAAGAGTAGTTTGGTTACAAAATACGCAAGAATACGCATTTTGGCCGAAACTACGACTCGTCACTGAGCCTAGATAACGTGGAAATCAGTAGGTATAGCCACTAGGGACTATAACCATCGTGATTACGCTCATGTTAGGAAATTCAAATGAACTTCGCGTTGACCATAAACTGGTCAATGCAGAAAGTCAAACATAGTTTGACTTTCGGACTCGAAAAGCGATAAAAGAACGAAGGAACACTTACAAAGGGTCCCTGCAAGCTAATCTTGATCCAAGTAGCTCAGGTATGAAGCAATGGCTTCAACTTAGAGCATTCTTAGATCAGATTTGTGGGTTTTGAGTTGTGATGTTGGTGGGTATTTATATATGTGGTAGAACCGTTAGGATCGTTTCTCGAATACCGTGCTTTGATCTTGTCCCCCCAACATCAGGAAGGGGCAAGTGCAAATGGGATTAGGAGTGCTTAACAGCTGTTAACAGCTGTTTTAGAAGTTTCTGATCAGCTGGGAGTCCCTTACGGACCATAAGGTTGAGGGCTTACGGTCCGTAAGCCATCAGGTTTGCTGAAGTGACAGTTTTGGTCCCTGCAGTCCCAAAACTTGGTTTTCGATGCATTTTTGACACGTTTAAACCCCGTTAACCCCATTTCAAAGCTCTAAAATGAAGTTAAAGTATAGGGATCTTAAGATGTGCTCAAAAATATCTCGGATGTCGGTTCGTTTGGTCGTATGGTTGTGTTGTTCGGTTAATTACGACGGAAGTCGTAACGGACGCAAAAACGATCCAAATTGCGTGACGAATGGATTTTTCTAATGTCAAGCACTAAAATAAAATATTTTAGTGCTTACATAAATTTTTGGATGTCCAGATGTATTCAGAACGTAAGTTATGCGTGAAAATGCAAACTTATGCACTTTTTGACGCTTTTAGTCCCTAAATGACCCAAAAGTTTCTTTTAGCACACCGAACCCTTCAAAGCCTATTTCTAAGATATGTAAAGGATATTTATGGTATGTTTAACTTATGGTCATGTTCCGGAATGTCTGTTACAGTTCAAATTGGCATACTTTCGCAGTTTGTCAACTCTAGTCCCTGTAAGCGATTTAACTTGATTTTGCCATACCAAAGCCTTCAAAACTTATTTCTAACTTATGTAAAGGTTATTTAAGGTATGTTAGGCATATGTTGATGTTCCGGAGTATTTGTTGCATTGAACTGGTTATATTTACACATCAGTGCGCATATAACCTTCCAGAAAGCGATTTAAAGCTTGAAATCGAATAAGAATTGATATGTGCAAATGATACACATATTTATACAAGTCCCAAGTATGAAATACAATATTTCATTAGTTTGGTATTTGTTTGATGGTCGCAGTTTACGCTACTTTAACGTGTCATTTGCGCAAATGCGCATTCGAATGGTCTAACTAGCTCTATGACAAGTATTATATGCCCTAACATGTTTAATAACATTGCATAATCAGTTTAAGTGTCAAAAACTTGGTTGCACAGGCTTAATTTCAAATTATGCATGAAAAGGGCATTTTGGTCATTTTCCTAAGGCATATAAACTACCTATCATAACAACTAATTAAACGAAGTGACCATAAGGTATAACCTCGGAAGGTTATTCCCTATACAACTACGGTCACGAAATATGTTTGGTCGGATCCTAATGATCGACCAAACGGGTCGGGTTCGAAAGTCTAAGCGGTTGTTTAGACCGCTTGACTTACGACCCTAAACAAGCACTAAACTAAAAGTGACGACTTAAACATGTTTGATTTGATATCAAAACAAAGTGTTTTGATACCCGAAAATAGTTTCGTCGGAAAATGCACATAATGGTGCATTTTGATCGAAACTTTAACTCGTCACTTCGACTAATCAACGTGGTAATCAGTAGGTATAGTCACAAGGGACTATAACCATCGTGATTACGCTCACGTTGCAAAGTTCAATTGAACTTTGATTTGGCCAATTCGTGGTCAAAACCGAAAGTCAAACGATAGTCAAACTGTTTGACTTTCAGCTTGTAATTGCTGAAATAAATGACTAAGCCCTGAAAGAACACTTACAATGATCTAATGGCTGAAAGATCAACTAGAAAACTCAGGTAAGAGACCTCCAAACAAGTGGTAGCCTCTACTTAGAGTTGTAGAGAAGGAAATTGAGGAATGAGCAAAGAATGAGTAGAATTTGAGGGTTATTTATAGTGTTTTTTTTGAAGCCTCAAGATCATCACAAGTGTCCCATGTGTTGTCATGATCTTAGGATGTCTTAAACACTTGTTAAAAACAGGTTAAATGGTGGCAAATTCAAGTTCTTAGTCATAAAAACATTGAATTTGGGGCTGCCACATAGCTGCTGATTGCTGAATTGAAAAATATATCGAAACGGGGGGCTCGCATCACACCACCATGAAGGGGAGTATCCATCGCGCGACGCTACCATCAATATGTGCCATAAACTTTCAGAATTTGGCAAGAATGGTCCCTGCAGCATGTTTTGATGATTTTCGACGCATTTAACCTTCGTTAACCCATTTTCAAGGCTCTACAAGGATGTTAAAGCATAGGGGACTTGAAACATGCTTGGAAATATCTCGGATGTTGGTTCGTTTGGCCGTATAATCGCGTTATTCGGTTAATTACGAAGAAACTCGAACAGACGCGAAAACGATCCAAATTAAGCGATGGATGGTATTTTTGCATTCCCATCACTAAAATATAATATTTTTGTGATTAAAATTTTTTTTGGATGTCCGGATATAGTCAGAACGCAAGATATGCACGTATATGCAAACTTACGCAGTTTTTGACGCTTTTTGTCCCTGATGATCGAATAAGCGTATTTTGTCATACTGAGCCCCTCAAAACTTATTTCTAAGCTATGTTAAGGGTATTTAGGGTATGTTTAGCTTATGATCTTGTTCCAGAGTGTACGTTGCTATACGAATCGGCAGACTTTCGCAGTTTGTCGCAAATAGTCCATGTGAGCGAATAAACTTGTTTTTGACACACCTAACCCTTCAAAACTTATTTCTAAGTTATGTAAAGGTTATTTAAGGTATGTTAAGCTTATGTCACTATTCCGGAGTGTTTTTCGCATTAAACTGATCACGTTTACGTAAAAGTTTGCGTATAACTTTCCAGAAAGCGATTTAGAGCTTGAAATCGAACTAGAATCAGAACGTGAAATCCTCAAACACAACTAAACAACTATTGAGACCAAAACACATTGTTTCATTCATAATTGACATTTTTTTACATCGTACAGTGTTTTCAGAGCACAAATGTTACAGTCTCCCCTACTTTAGGAAATTTCGTCCCGAAATTTCAACCAGAGGAAACTTGTGAAAACAAATGTGGATATTTTGCCTTCATTTGGTCCTCACATTCCCAAGTAAACTCTGAGCCACGTTTGGACTCCTAGTGAACCTTGACTAATCGTATTCATTTGTTCTTTAGTTGCTTGACTTCACGATCCATTATTTCCACTGGTTTCTCGAAAAAGTGCATTGTGTCATCAACTTGGATTTCGTCGAGTGGAATGCGAAGATCAGTATCGGCTAAACACTTTCGTAAATTGGACATGTGGAATGTTGGGTGAATATTCCCAAGTTCAGGAGGTAGCTCTAGTCAATAGGCAACCTTTCTGATTCGTTCAACAATCTTAAATGGTCCAACATATCGTGGTGCAAGTTTTCCTTTCTTTCCAAATCTCACCACTCCCTTCCAAGGGGATACCTTGAGTAGGACATGGTCTCCGACCTAAAATTCCAAGGGCTTGAGTCGCATGTCCGCATAACTCTTTTGACGGCTTCTAGCTGTCAGAAGAATATCGCGAATTTTCTTGACTTTGTCTGTTGTTTCTAGAATGGGTTCAGTCCAACAGACATGTGAACGACATTTTTGACCGTATAATGCTTCGAACGGTTCCATATTGATGCTACCGTGAATACTATTGTTGTAAGAGAACTCGATCAATGGTAGATGTGAATCCCAATTACCCCCAAAGTCTATCACACATGCTCTAAGCATATCCTCCAATGTTTGTATCGTCCTCTCGGATTCTCCATCTGTTTGGGGATGATAAGCAGTGCTCAGATTTTGTTGGGTTCCCATAGCAGATTGCATGGTCTTCCAAAAGTGAGATGAGAATCGAGCATCACAGTCAGATATGATGTCCAAAGGAACACCATGTCGAGATACAATCTCATCAATATAAATCTTGGCGAGTTTATCAGTAGATAGATCCTCATGAATCAGTAAAAAGTGTGCTGATTTTGTAAGACGATCAATGATTACCCAAATGGCGTCATGACCTCTAGACGTGCGCGGTAACTTAGTGATGAGATCTATCGCCATGGTCTCCCACTTCCATACCGGTATTTCCAGTTGTACAAGCAAACCAGATGGACGTTGATGTTCAGCCTTGACTTTGAGACAAGTTAGGCATTTAGATACGTACAAGGCAACATCCTTCTTCATACCAGGCCACCAGTACTGAGTACGAAGATCCTTGTACATTTTTTCAGCACAAGGATGGATAGAATAACGAGACTTATGAGATTCGTCCATCACTAAAGTGCGAAGATTGTCTTGTTTCGGAATCCATAATCGGTTCTTGAAATAAAGTAACCCATTGTCTTTCGTTTCGAGTATAAGCTTAAGTTGACGTGGTAATTCCTTACCCATCAAGTCTTGTGTAACACAAGTACGTTGAGCTTGAGAGATCCAGGTTTGAATATCAGATTGAGTTCGAACACAGTGAAGCTTGACTCGTTCCTTTTGACTTCGTGCATCAGCTATGACATTCGCCTTACCAGGATGGTAGCGAATCTCGCGGTCATAATCGTTCAAGAGTTCTACCCAGTGTCGTTGTCTCATGTTTAGCTCATTCTGATTGAAAATATGTTGGAGACTTTTGTGGTCTGTGAAAACCACACATTTCGTGCCATACAGATAGTATCTCCAGATTTTGAGAGCAAAAACCACAACCCCTAATTCAAGATCATGAGTTGTGTAGTTTTTCTCGTGAATTTTCAATTGTCTTGATGCATATGCTATAACTTTGCCTCGCTGCATGAGGACACAACCAAGGCCTAGATTTGATGCGTCACAATAGACAACGGAATCATCATTGCCATCAGGTAAAGATAAGACAGGAGCATCACAAAGTTTTTGTTTCAGTGTTTGGAAATATTCCTCTTGTTTGGGTCCCCACTCAAAAGGCTTATTCTTTTGAGTCAAAGCAGTGAGAGGGACCGCGATCTTCAAGAAGTTCGCAATAAATCGACGATAGTATCCAGCAAGACTAAGAAAAGAGCGAACTTCTGTAGGAGTAGTAGTTGTGTTCTAATCCTTAAAGCTGCGATTTTGGAAGGATCCACATGAATTCCTTGCTTGTTGACAATATGGCCCAAAAACTAAACTTCGTTATGCCAAAATTCACACTTGGAGAATTTGGCAAAAAGTTGTTCCCTTTTGAGGAGTTCCATTGTCAAACGAAGGTGTTATTCGTGATCGGCTCGAGACTTGGAATAAATAAGAATATCCTCAATGAACACAATGATGAACTTGTCTAAATAAGGTTTACAAACCCTATTCATTAAGTCCATGAAAACAGCTGGAGCATTCGTCAAACCAAAAGGCATGACAGTGAACTCATAGTGACCATATCTCGTGCGGAAAGCAGTTTTGGGAATATCTTCTTCGAGTACACGAAGTTGATGATACCCAGAACGCAAATCGATCTTTGAAAAACATGTAGCACCTTGCAGTTGATCAAAGAGATCATCTATTCGTGGTAGGGGATATCGATTCTTGATGGTGAGTTTATTGAGCTCACGATAATCGATACACATACGGAAAGATCCATCTTTCTTCTTCACAAATAGGACTGGAGCGCCCCAAGGTGAATAACTCGGACGGATGAATCCTTTGTCAGATAACTCTTGAAGCTGTTTCGATAATTCTTGCATCTCAGACGATGCAAAACGATAAGGTGCTTTAGCAATCGGGTTAGCATTAGGTACAAGATCAATATGAAATTCGACTTGACGAACTGGAGGCAAACCAGGCAGTTCATCAGGAAATGCCTCTGGATAATCTCGAACAATAGGAATATCTTGAATACTTTTGCTCTTGCCTTTCTCCTCTACGACATGTGCCAGAAAGGCCACATATCCTTTTCGTAGGTATTTTTGGGCTTTAGTACACGACATGAGTTTCAAACCATTCGAGGGTTTCTCGCCACAAACTTCTAGAACTTCACCAGATGAAAGAGGGATACGAACGATCTTATCAAAACAAACCACCTCAGCATGATGTTTAGTTAACCAATCCATTCCTGTGATAATATCGAAGCTTCCAAGTTACATTGGTGTGAGGTCAATAGGAAAAAGATGGTTATCGAGGTTCAATTGACAATCGCGAATGACAGAATCGAGCACAAGAGGTTCACCAGTAGCAATCTCGACAGATAAAGGCTTTCCTAGTTTAGTTCTAGGCATCACAAGTAAAGGCTCAAAATCTAATGATACAAAGCTTCTATCGGCACCAGAATAAAAAAGAATAGGTGCAGGTTGATGGTTAACAAAGAACGTACCGTTAACGACTTTGTTATCAGCACGAGCCTCGTTAGCATTTATGTTGTATGCTCGTCCACAAGCGGGATTGGCATTTGCATTGGTATTCGCGTTCGCAAGCTTCGGACAGTTGTTTCTAAAGTGACCCATTTCACCGCAGTTATAGCATGAACCAGGTGGGAAAGGAGGTCTAGTAGTGTTTCCTTGTGCTTATGCTGGGTTCTGTGCAGCTTGGTTAGGAACAGCTCGACAAATATTGGTCGTGTGACCAAGTCTCCCACATGAGGTACACTGTTTACATACTTGCTGAGCCACATGATGACCATTGCACTGATTATAGTAAGGTGCAGTACCAGCATAAGGCTTTCTCGCAGGAGGTTGCGCTGGTTGGTTCTGAGTGTTCGGATTGGGTTATGCGGTAATAGCAAAGTTCTGGGAAGCCTTACGCTTCCTCGACCTCCTTGATGACTCACCTTTCTTCTTGTCCTTTCCCTTGTCATGAGTAGCTGACTATTTCTTATCACCCTTGCGGGTTAATTTACCCTTTCTGACCTGAGACTCAGTCAGGGTTGCCGCTAATTTGATAGCCTGACAAACAGTGGTAGGGTTGCTACCTGTGACAATGTCTTACACGGAGTTAGGCAAACCATCGATATACCTCTCGATTGCTTTTTCCAGTGGGGTAACCATAGTAGGACACAATAAACTCAGCTCCTCATAACGATCCGTATAAGCACGGTGTTCTCCCCCATCTTGTTTCAAATCATCGAACTCCCTTTCTAAAGCCCTTATTTCGTGTCGGGGGTAGAATTCTCTCATCATGAGAGCCCGAAGCTCTTCCCAAGTTTGTGTCAACGCCACATCGGCACCCCTATCTCTCATCACCCCGTTCCACCATGTTAGAGCACGTTTTTTGAAAGTACTAGATGCGAACTCGACCTTTCGCTCATTCGGACGTTGAACATGTCTAAAGGTGCTTTCTAGACTCTCGAACCACTGTAGGAGAACAGTTGCTCCTTGAGACCCAGAAAACTTCAGTGGTTTAGCCGAATTAAATGTTTTGAAACTGCACTGATCATTGTTATTGTTGTTATTGTTATTCACTTGATTAATCTGAGTTATGAGGTTCGGAATCACAGCAGCGATCTGCTGAGCGACAAGGGCTGCAAGTGCAGCATCATGTGTTTGATCACGTCTAGGAGGCATATTCTAAAAAGAACATGGGAAACGAGTGAGATTAACATTTGGATAAACAAAAGACGTATAGAAAACATCGACGAAACATAAGGAAGGTGATCATTCGTTCGTTACCTCGAACAAACAAACGACACACAATGACTAATCAAAGTAAATGGGTCATAATAATGTATCATGAAGACATGCTTTAGCCTATAAGTGGACACTCATCCCAAGAGTTCCCAGGTAAGAGTGACTGGTCCGATACTGCGGATTTGTACGAACACTCTAGCCTTAGACAGAAAACTCAGGATACAGGCACCCACCCTTCCAGATTGCACGTGTTCACATTATAAGACCCAAACTTTGACGAGATTTTGAAAACTTTAAAGGCAAAGCCTTAAAACAAATCATCTAAGAATAGATGATTGATTTTCAAAACGGATTTGTATTTTATGTTCTTGTTATGGTTGTCACCTAAAGATAGGTGACGGTTTGTTTTAGAATCTAAATGCAAGTAAACTCGCGTTAGGGTCCTAGGAAGGTTATAGTCTAGGTCAAAGCATTACTAATAACCTAGTTCCCTATAACCATGAGCTCTGATACCACGTTAAAACAACAAAACCGCGACGGAAACGTCAGGGAGTGTCGTAACAGAATTATTGTTTCACAACACATGGATTGAAGTTATGTTTTATTGAATTATTAAAAGTTTAACATTGTTTTGGAATAGAACAAACAAGTTCAACATATTGTCTATCATTGTTATTAAGTCACTAAGGCCTCGTATGATCCTATGTGAGCATGCATCCTAGTCATCATCAACATCATCAAACACCACGTGAAACATATGTGAAAATAAAGTCAGCAAAGAAATGCCGGCGAGCACATAGTTTTGTGAGAGTGTTAAATTCATGGCTAGTATACATGTTGCAATACCTCGTACACGCCTACTAGAGTAGATAATTGAAAACCTTGTTTTGAAAAGTGTTTTGTATTACAATATGATTTAACCAACTTAAAACAAGTTGGTTATATGTTTAAGAAAACCTCGTTGCCATGAATCTTGACCCAGAACGTTTGCCTTTGTAAACGAAATTGTAAATCGTTCTTGTAATAAAGCTCGTATGGTTTATATCATTTAGTAAACATCGTTGCGTGTCATCTTTTGAAATCATTCGTTCAAGTGAACTAAATAACGCCACGGAATGTAATATGATAAAAACACTTATATATAAGAAGTACCAGGGGCGTATCTACCATGATTTTATCACATTACACCCGTCCCGTTATTTAATCACTTACCAATAACCAATCGTTCAAAAATCGTTCAATTCGTTCGTGTTATAAACCATCGTTCAATTGTTCAAATCGTTCTAATTGTTCCAATCGTTCAAATCATTCATGTTTTAATTGTGAAAACTAACTTTTGGTCGTCTCGTTGAATACATTCAAACATGTGTTCTGACTCGTTCCAATCGTTCAACTCGTATTAACAAACCACCAAAGGGTAGGTTAACATTCATCAGGTTCTGTCGTTACCCACATTACTCCCACACATAACCATGGCGATAGTCTGATAACGGGATTTGTCAGATCCTATGGTACCATAACATACTACTGGTCGGCTTGATCATTGTTAATGAATGTCATTCATGTTATGTATCAACGTACCAACAAGTTCGTTCACATTATGGAAATCGTTGTGTTTAATATAAACCATAGTATTCGTTTTTGAAAACATCGAAAGCGTTTAGCACATATGAATCACCCCAAAACAATTGAAAGCAGTAAAATAGGGGAACTATGCACTCACTTGAGATTGCAAAGTATCCTCAATTAAGTGAACTAACAAGCTCGGGTAAATCAAGGAAATTCAAGTAGCACCTAGTATTTGAATCACTATGTTAATAAATCGACACCTAAATCGGGAGATCATGTAGAATGAGGTCTTGTAAACCAAATGAGTGTTGGAGCTCATATGATATGGTTTAACAAAGCCTACATTCTGATTTGAAACCTATCTTAAGTGCTTTTGACCCGTTAAGGTAGTTTACGCTACTTTAACGCGTCATTTGCGCAAATGCGCATTCGGATGGTCTAACTAGCCCAATGACAAGTATTATAAGCCCTAACATGTTGAATAACATTGCATAATCAGTTTAAGTGTCAAAAACTTGGTTACATAGGCTTAATTTCAAATTATGCATGAAAAGGGCATTTTGGGCATTTTCCTAAGGCATATAAACTACCTATCATAACAACTAATTAAACAAAGTGACCATAAGGTATAACCTCAGAAGGTTATTCCCTATAAAACTATGGTCACAAAATATGTTTGGTCGGATCCTAATGATCGACCAAACGGGTCGGGTTCGAAAGTCTAAGCGGTTGTTTAGACCGCTTGACTTACGACCCTAAACAACCACTATATTAAAAGTGACGAGTTAAACATGTTAAAACATGTTTAACTAAGTTAGAAAACTGATTTGATATCAAAACAAAGTGTTTTGATACCCGAAAATAGTTTCATCACAAAATGCACAAAATCATGCATTTTGACCGAAACTTTGACTCGCCACTTTGACTAATCAATGTGGTAATCAGTAGGTATAACCATCGTGATTACGCTCACGTTGCAAAGTTCAATTGAACTTTGATTTGACAAATTCGTGGTCAAAACCAAAAGTCAAACTGTTTGACTTTCAGCTTGTAATTGCTGAAATAAATGACTAAGCCATGAAAGAACACTTACAATGCTCTAATGGCTGAAAGATCAACTAGAAAACTCAGGTAAGAGACCTCCAAACAAGTGGTAGACTCTACTTAGAGATGTAGAGAAGGAAATTGAGGAATGAGCAAAGAATGAGCAGAATTTGAGGGTTATTTATAGTGTTTTTTTGAAGCCTCAAGATCATCACAAGTGTCCCATGTGTTGTCATGATCTTAGGGTGTCTTAAACACTTGTTAAAAGCAGTTTATATGGTGGCAAATTCAAGTTCTTAGTCATAAAAACATTGAATTTGGGGCTGCCACATAGCTGCTGATTGTTGAATTGAAAAATCTGTTAAAATAGGGGGCTTGCGTCGCGCCACCACGAAGGGGGGTACCCGTCTTTTGGCGCTACCACCTATATGTGCCAGAAACTTTCAGAATTTGGCAAGAATGGTCCCTGCAGCATGTTTTGATGATTTTCGACGCATTTAACCTCCATTAACCCATTTTCAAGGCTCTACAAGGATGTCAAAGCATAGGGGACTTGAAACATGCTTGGAAATATCTCGGATGTTGGTTCGTTTGGCCGTATGATCGCGTTATTCGGTTAATTAAGACGAAACTCGAACGGACGCGAAAACGATCCAAATTAAGCGACGAATGGTATTTTTGCATTCATATCACTAAAATATAATATTTTAGTAATTACAAAAAATTTTGGATGTCCGGATATGGTCAGAACGCAAGATGTGCATGTATTTGCAAACTTACGCAGTTTTTTATGCTTTTAGTCCCTGATGATCAAATAAGCGTATTTTCGCATACCGAGCCCCTCAAAACTTATTTCTAAGTTATGTTAAGGGTATTTAGGGTATTTTTAGCTTATGATCTTGTTCCGGAGTGTACGTTGCTATACAAATAGGCAGACTTTCGTAGTTTGTCGCAAATAGTCCTTGTGAGCGAATAAACTTGTTTTTGACACACCTAACCCTTCAAAACTTATTTCTAAGTTATGTATAGGTTATTTAAGGTATGTTAAGCTTGTGTCACTGTTCCAGAGTGTTTGTCGCGTCAAAGTGATCACGTTTACGTAACAGTTTGCGTATAACTTTCCAGAAAGCGATTTGGAGCTTGAAATCGAACTAGAATCAAAACGTGAAATCGTCAAACACAACTAAACAAATATTGAAACCAAAACACATTGTTTCGTTGATAATTGATATGGTTTTACATCGTACAGTGTTTTCAGAGCACAAATGTTACAGATCATTAGAAAATTAGTTTAAATGAGAAAACCGAAAAACTAACTAAAAAAGTCTAAAAAACATAACAATTTTTTTTTACAATTTTTTATAAAAAAAATCGCTATTTCTTATGTATGAAAAAAAATTCAAAATTTTTTTTGGACTGCACATGTGCACTAATACGGAAAGCCTAAACCACTTAACTCACCCCCCACCGACACCCCCAAAAACCTAACCCCCCCACCCCCCCAAAAACCTATATTCTCCCTCCCACCAAAAGCCTAACCCCCCCCCCCTCCCGAAAACCTAAAACTAAACCCTAAACATAAACCCGAAAAAACCTAACCCCCCCCCCCCCACACCCAAAAACCTAATCTTAATCTTAACCTCCAAAAAACCCAACACTAAAAGCTAAACTAAACTTAAAAGTTAATTTTAAGCATCTAATGCACATGTGTAGTATACGTATAATGCACAATTGCAATACAATTTTTTTTTTGAAATTTTTTTATGTATAAAAAATAGCGATTTTTTGATAAAAAATTGTAAAAAAAAATTGGTATGTTTTTTAGGCTTTTTTAGTTACTTTTCTAGTTTTTTCATTTATATGTAGTATTCTCATGATCCTCTCCATATAACTGAATTTACCTATTTAAAATAGTAAATTTACATCGAGATAGTTGGTAAACGGGCAACAAGCTGCGCCGCTACCCCTTTTTGAATAGCAAAACTAAGCCTTTTAAAAACTAAGTCCATAGATCTCCACACACACACACACACACACACACACACATATATATATATATATATATATATATATATAGGGGAAGGTTCATTTGAGAAGAAATTTAATATGAGAAGATAAAGAAGAAAGGGCATATTAGTAAAATACTATTTCATTTATAACTCGTATCATTAATTTTTTCTCTTTAATTAATTAGTCAATTAATCATTAATTATCCTACATATAATCTACAAAACCTACACATATCAAAATTTTCCAACATATACCCTACACATTATACAATTTTATCCTACACAGTCGAAATTTATCCTACACACCTCGAAATATATCCTACACAACTCGTAATTTATCCTACACAAATAGTAATTTATTCCACGCTTTAAATTAAGTCGTTTTTTTAATTTGGAAAAATTATATATTTTGAAAAGGAGTTCGATGGTTAACACTTTTGTTCAATCGTATTTTTAAGACTGGAAAAATGCCAGATCAGTGGAGGAGTAGTGTCGTGGTGCCGTTATACAAGAATAAAGGAGACGCTCAATGTTGTGGGAACTACAGAGGAATCAAACTGCTAAGTCACACTATGAAACTCTGGGAGAGGGTAATTGAAACTAGAATTAGAAGAGAAACTCAGGTTTCAGTAAACCAATTTGGTTTCATGAAAGGGAGGTCAACTACTGAAGCGATACATATTCTAAGAAGATTGATGGAAAAATATAGATCGAAGAAGCAAGATTTACATATGGTGTTTATCGGCCTTGAAAAGGCATATGACAGTGTCCCACGACAACTGATTTGGGATAGTTTGGAGGGTCGAGGGTTACCTAGGAAGTATATAGACTTAATTAAGGATACATACGATCGAACAGAAACTAGTGTTCGCGCGCCTGTAGGGGATACAAACTTCTTTCCTGTGGAGGTAGGACTACACCAAGGGTCTGCGTTGAGCCCTTTTCTTTTTGCGGTTGTCTTGGATGAGTTGTCCAAGTCGATTCAGGAGACAGTTCCGTGGTGCATGCTTTTTGCAGACGATATTGTCTTGATTTCGGAGACTAAACAGTGCCTGAACGCGAGGGTAGAGGAGTGGCGTGTAGCTCTAGAGGGAAAGGGCCTAAGGATTAGTCGATCCAAGACTGAGTATCTACACTGCGATTTCAGTGGTGCAGCCGATGACGATGACACCCAAATCACAATTGAGGAGCAATTGGTCCCGCAGGTAACTAAATTTAAGTATTTGGGGTCGTTTGTACAAAGAGATGGTGACATAGATAGTGATGTAACCCATCGCATACAGGCGGGCTGGTGTAGATGGAGGGCAGCCAGTGGAGTATTATGCGATAGGAGGTTCCCAACTAAACTAAAGGGGAAATTTTACAGGGTTGCAGTTAGGCCCGCTATGCTATATGGAACAGATTGTTGGGCTATCAAGAAGACACAAGCGCGCAAGATGGAGGTAGCAGAGATGAGGATGCTGAGGTGGATGTGCGGACACACGAGGTTAGATCGGATAAGAAATGAGGTTTTTAGGGAGAGATTAGGAGTGGCTAGTATATCGGATAAGATTAAGGAGGGGAGGTTGAGATGGTATGGGCATGTGAAGCGGAGGCAAACGACGGCACCAGTTAGAGCAGTGGAAACTCTTACTGTGGAGGGGAGGAGAGGAAGAGGCAGACCCAAACTGACATGGGATGAGCAGATTAGGCATGTTTTACTAGAGTTGCATCTTTCTGAGGACATGGTCCAAGATAGGACTTCGTGGAGGCGTAGGATTAGGGTTCAGGACCTCTAGAGGATATTACAGTAAGGTCTTAGGTGTATTTTAGGGACGTAGGTTTTCTTATCCTTTAAGTGACTTTACCGGTGATTGTCTCCTTGTGTTTATGCCCAAATGATGTTGCATGCTATTATACATGATTTACACTTATTGTGTCACCCTTATCACTTTCTTGGTATTGGTATTGCTATTGGTGACTTCTTTTTCTATATTCTTTGACTTGGTGTATTGGCATGCGGTTCGTTTTAGAGCTGAGGGTCTCTCTGGAAGCAGCCTCTCTATCCCTAGGGATAGAGGCAAGGTCTGTCTACATCCCACCCTCCCCAGACCCTATAAGTAGCTTTGCTATTTGTGGGATTTACTGGGTATGGTTGTTGTTGTTGTTGTATATATTTTGAAAAGGAGTTACAAATTTAATTTAGTTAGTTAGTTATTAAAGGGGAAGAATACAAATTAATGATTTATGTAAATTTACCAATATACCCTTACATTAAAATTAAATGCAAATATTAAATGAAGTAAAATGAAGCATTCTTATTGGTTGAAACTTTTTCTTTTTTCTTCTTACAAAAAAGTTCTTCTCATTTGAACCTTCCACTATATATATATATATATATATATATATATATATATATATATATATATATATATATACACACACTTAAACTACATTTATACCCCAAGTAATTTATCTTTACTTTATAGCTTCAAAGCATATGGACAAAGCAGAAGGAAGGGGACTACCAGTAGCAAAATTAAGAAATTGATGAAAGCCAAAGACAAGCCAAGCACATCATGTGAGCTACAAAGAATGCAATTAATGGCGAACCCATGATTTATTTTCTTGGTGTCAACCAGAGGGTTTAATGAAACGTCAGAACGTTAAAAAACCAATATTAAAATACTTTGCGGAAAATAGGCCCAGTTTTTTTTTGACATTACGTAATAAAGGATACTATTCCCAAATATATGAATCCACATCACCAGATTAATATTAATAAGACATTTACAAACAAGTATTTAGAAAAATTTCGCCATGACCCATTTGCAAAACGACCAATCCTTACGAAAACAAAACTTGCTTAACAACCAAAGTTCTCTTTTGTTTTAAACAAACATAACCCATTACCACATTGACATACTGGCATATTGCTAAAACAAACGTTGGACTTAAACTCCAAAATACAAATAATTAAGTCTAATTGTCCCAATAAGGAAACCCATATACTTAGTGAACAAAATATCACTAAATCCTCATATCGTTGACCCGTTTCCAAGACTTGATCACTTTCTCCTTTCTACCACCCCAATCTGTCATATAACATTACCATATCATTAGTGTCGACCGAGAAACTACGGTAAGCATAATAATTACTAATATATTGATTGAACCGGGTTATTGGTGAACGACTTGTGAGCTCTTTTCTTATTTCATGATTTCGATTCAAGCCACCTCGTTGATTCTCATGACTTATTGAAAACACCAAAAATAATTAGCTTTTGCTAGGTGAGGACTTATAATATGATTTTGTATCAAACATAACGAAGTATTCAATGCTCATAACACCCAAGGAAACAATGTCGAGCAGCCACTTCATTATCTCCAATCACACATTTCGTGACTTTCTCTATTCTAATATGGGCGCCCCTTTTTTATCCATATCTCATGTATTTCCCTGCTAATATAAAATCAAGGACATTTCAAAGTAAACCATTATCAAACCGATTCTGTCAATATAAATAAAATGGTAAACCGCCGCATAACTATGTTGTAAATTCTTTAGACAACATATACGATTATCAACAATCATTATTACCTAACATACTCTTAGTAATTCATACATGTATTCATAACATACTAAAATAGGTTATATAGTTTTAACGACACAAGTGTCACTCGTTCATAAGCAATACCAAATGAACACATGTTTTTGCATATACAGGTTACAACACCCATGATTTTTTTTATTTAGCATACGCAGCCCATATTCAAGGAATCACTCACTTTAACTCATGTAAATATATATAACTACATTGAGTTTTAAAACAACATAATCACATCCGATTGGTTCCTTATAAATTCCTTAAGATTATGCAAGTACTATAAAATTTATGTTTTTCACTCAGCTTTACGCAACTGTATTAATTCAGTATTTTCCCCTCTTTAAAGTGAGTATTTCACTTAAAACTAAAATTATTTGTAACGGTGACTCCGAGACCTTTCCGTGGATATAAAATACGCCCCGAACGGACTTTCGGTTGATTTACTATGAATTTTTAAAGACTAGCAAAAATCTGGAAATAAGCTGAATTTTCAGCACTTGGGTATCTCGACCCATTAACAATTTGCACTCTTTTTTGATGGGTTTAAACCCCCAAAACATCGTCAAGACAATACGCTATTGTTAAGTTGAACCATATTCAATAATTTGTATCAAACCACCTTAACTATAAAAAGAACTGCGGGTCAACAATAAGACTATTTAAATCAACACGACAAACACATTCAAGTACTCACAACCGAGTCTTTTGTCTACATTAGCGTCTCCATTTCTCGATTAACATTCTTATATGAAATTCTACCCATTACCCGGTTACAAAACCGTAGCCATTACTTAAGCATTATTCCGACATATCAATACTACCTTGTTTTGACCCGTTTGGTCTACGTAGTAAAAGTTACCGATTTCATACAACCAAAACCATATCAAACCTCAATCATCATCATGCTCGATAAACTAACGCTACCTTACTTAAACAAAATAAGAAGTGATTACGGAAATCACTTACCTCGAGTGCCCGTTTCGTACATGCTTCCTCATATCCTTTCCGTTTGCCTTCCATGCTTTCCCATCTAAACATGATCATATGCTTTCATACCATCAAGGTTACATACTTCATTAGTATAACTCACATTCTAATATTGCATTCATGTCACACTCGTATCCTATTTTAACTTTACTAGTACGTCAATTTCCAACAACACAACATATAAACTAGAATCGCATCCTTTCATTCCCTACTCACATAGTAAAACACATATACAACCATAAGATCATATATGCACATACAACATAATTCCAACATTAATTATTCGCATACAAATTTCATTTTCATACTAATTCATCAATTCAACAAGAATTTCATGCTAAAAGGATAACTTAATCAGCCTAGGCATTTCATAGAACATGTTTTGTGCGTACTTTTTATAAAGCATAAAGTACAAGTATCTTGTGCATAATCTTACTATTTCATATCAAAATCATTGATTCCACAAATATCCCATAACTTTTATTCTAATTAGGTTCATTCAACAACATCCTACAACATCTAACATCATCCATCCAAAATTTCATAAAACAAAACATATGCAATCATCATCATCATCTTCATTCTACTACTTCTACAAATGGGGTTTTCCCCAAAACATCAACATAATCGAAATTAAGCATATTATAACTACTATATATTCATATTATCTAGAATTCCTACTCAATTTCAATAAACATTTATGGATTACACACAACCCGTTTCATCAAAATCATTAAACCACAAAATTCGACTTACTTGTTGATGAGAATACTTAGGTGGTTATGATTCCTAATTCATGCATAGCAATTTCGATCCCTAGGCCTCTTGATTGAAGATTTTCCTTGCTAGGTTTTGAGAGAAATGCTTTCCCCTTCCTTTCCCCTTTCTGTTGATCGCACAAACCCAGGGGAAACCCTGACCCCTTTTTTTATTAAACTTCAACCCTTAATAACATATTTAGCCCCTCATCTTTTAGAGTGTGTGCTCATATTGAAGTTTCTACGCAAACTTTGTTACTTTCCTTTGGTTAACTCAGTTACATACATATATTTTAAATTTATTATCATTCTTTTATGGTATCATTTTATAATTACCGTCTTCTGTCACTTAACATCATGATGATAATATTATTTTATAAAATACGAATTTTGGGGTGTTACAAGTCTACCCCCCCCCCTAAAGAAGGTTTCGTCCCCGAAACCTCTTTCGTTTCTTCTATAACACGTCTAGTTATATCTTTCGTTTGTTCATGCATTCGGGTTACATTAGAGGACTTACCTAAGTATGTTGTGAGAAATTGCCATTAGTCACACATCCCATAGTCCATAGTTTGAAACTAGCATCCCGACATAAATTCATACCTATCAAGATTTTCAATTCCTTGTGAAAACCAATCCCTAGTTATCATTATTTTTACTTATATATCTATTCATTTCATTCATGATACATACAAGCATGTCCCCTACATTCGTCACATATACTAGTTCATACTAGCTATACCTACCATGACTCCAATATACATTTCCGCATACAATTTCGTCCTCTCGAACGCATTTAACGTATCGTACTTATCCATGCATGCAATCATCTGATAATAAACTTATTCATAAACGAGTTCCGTCCCTTCGTACAAATAACATATTTCAACACATTTGTATATTCAAATTCTATTCATATATGGGTTTTAATGTTTAATGCGCACCTTACTAAGTACTGGAACGGAGCCGGAATCAGCCGGTCTCACGAACTTTCATTTTTAATCCCGCCGCAAATTACGGCTACTAGCCCTAACTTACGGTTGCTACTTACTAGTTAATCTCGTCTCAAGGATTACTTATCAGGCACTAGTATCCATACAGTTCGATGATATTAAGTTCGAGTTGAAAATCATTCCTTGGCTGGCCTATAAGAGTCAAACCTCCCTTTTTATATCACATTTTGCGCTATCAAGAATTCATGCGGATGTACTTATTCAGCCCTTCACTTAACCATTTATATTCAGATACTAAACGATTCACTAACCTTACTCTTTCGGCGCAATATTACGACATGCAAAAGCGATCTGAACCTCTTTGTTACCATTCATACCATCTCCAGCTTGACTTGATTCATCCTTGTGATGAGCCTCCGCTCATTGGTATTCTTTCACCGTCCTCGATAAGTTCATCATGTCTGATCCCTGCCATTCTTATTATAAGGTTAGGGGTTTACACAATTCATTCAACTTCGTTCAGACATAATGTTTATTGCATCCCCTTATATATATTAATCCTTTCTCGATTCTTTTTCAAAACATTAGTACGTTCAACCTGTTCAAAGCAGGTCAATACATGACCATTACCTAACATATCTCTTCCATTGTTTGACCCGCTCATGACGGTTCAATTCATGACCATTCTTTCTCCGATCTTTAACTTATTTGTCAACTTTCGCAGTTTAACTTTTTAAAGTCAACCTGTTACTTCTTACTTATCATAGACGTATCAAAGTACACGTTCATAATTTCCTTTCCATTCTTGCATACTTGCAAAGACTTCATTTCATCATTTTATTATTAATTTGCAAGATTTTTACCCGTTTTCGTCCCTACTTGAATCATTTATCTTGGTCGTAGACGTCATTTATCCCAACTCCCAAGAGTCAATTAATAATATGTCTAACACATAACTTATTTCAAAGCTTATTTCTTCGACTAAAGTTTCTTGCTACTACATTAGCTTTCATTGGTTTTATCTACTTGACAAATCAACTACCTCATGTTCTCTTGCTATTACTTGCTTTAATATCAATCAATTTACTTTGTTTGGCTTTTCAAAGGTCCAATTGTAAATACATTCTGACATATGCTTACCAATTACCCATTTCTGGCACATCCCTCTCTAGCCGAGCTATAAGCTCCTATAAGAAAACATAACCTTTATACATACCTAATGCAAGTCAAATGCATTGACTCGTTATCCATACCTTACGTTGGTTATTTCTTTCCAATATGTGGCATTGGATGATCATACATTATGCTCACCTACAATTATAAGACTTGACAATTTAAAACATTAAATACCAGGTTCAATGGCAATCCCCATTTGACCCATGTGACTCATTTGTACCTCTCAACCATCTTGCATACAACACGTTTACATAAACATATTTATATAGGTAAAAGTTTAAATCATAACTTGGATAATAGTCGCTTTTTAAAGAATATTTACTCGTTTGGTCTGTAATTACTTACAAATCATACTTCTCATGCGTATTTGGTACTTTCAAATCCCTGAAAGTCTTACATTTCCCTCTCACTCACGTCCACCTACTACCCAATTCTAACGGACATACCTGTAGCAATCATCACGGTCTCACGAACGTCATATGTTTCTTGTGTACTGGCCAGGTACACAATCCACATACTAGTTTCGTGTCTTCGTCTAATCGTCGCCTTATGTCCGAAGAATTAGGTTTCGGCACGTGTAACATTTTCATAACTTCGTTTCCATTGTATTATTATATTTCATTAAAATTTTCCTTCACTTGATAGATTTTACCATTACATGCACCCATATGCTAAATTTACGTACCTGGGTCAATATGTCTTGTTACATACCTTGGTGCCGGTCCTAGACTGCATTCTCGGATCATCTTTTCCAAGCAATCATGCTTACCTTACACATAGCATACTATTAGTTTCCTTCATATACATAATTTAATACATACTTACATTCGCTTTTAACTTTAGGCCTTGATCGAGTCTTGGATTGTACGGGTTCCTTGTCACAAGGGCACACAGGTTTGAGTTCAAGTATTAACCTCCTCTACTTGATTTCTCTCAAACCAGGGCATACCAACTTGAAACACCAGAACGTTAAAAATCCAATATTAAAATACTTTGCGGAAAATAGGCCTAGTTTTTTTTGACATTACGTAATAAAGGATACTATTCCCAAATATATGAATCCACGTCACCAGATTAATAAGACATTTACAAACAAGTATTTAGAAAAATTTCGCCATGACCCATTTGCAAAACGACCAATCCTTACGAAAACAAAACCTGCTTAACAACCAAAGTTCTCTTTTTTTTTAAACAAACATAACCCATTACCACACTGACATATTGCTAAAACAAACGTTGGACTTAAACTCCAAAATACAAATAATTAAGTCTAATTGTCCCAATAAGGAAACCCATATACTTAGTGAACAAAATATTACTAAATCCTCATATCGTTGACCCGTTTCCAAGACTTGATCACTTTCGCCTTTCTACCACCCCAATCTGTCATATAACATTACCATATCATTAGTGTCGACCGAGAAACTACGGTAAGCATAAGAATTACTAATATATTGATTGAACCGGGTTATTGGTGAACAACTTGTGAGCTCTTTTCTTATTTCATTATTCAGATTCAAGCCACCTCGTTGATTCTCATGACTTATTACCTACGTTGAAAACACCAAAAATAATTAGCTTTTGCTAAGTGAGGACTTATAATATGATTTTGTATCAAACATAACGGAGTATTCAATGCTCATAACACCCAACGAAACAATGTCGAGCCACCACTTCATTATCTCCAATCACACATTTCGTGACTTTCTCTATTCTAATCCGGGCGCCCCTTTTTTATCCATATCTCATGTATATCCCTGCTAATATAGAATCAAGGACACTTCAAAGTAAACCATTATCAAACCGATTCGGTCAATATAAATAAAATGGTAAACCACCGCATAACTATGTTGTAAATTCATTAGACAACATATACGATTATCAACAATCATTATTACCTAACATAATCTTAGTAATTCATACATGTATTCATAACATACTAAAATAGGTTATATAGTTTTAACGACACAAGTGTCACTCGTTCATAAGCAATACCAAATGAACACATGTTTTTGCATATACAGGTTACAACACCCATGATTTTTTTTAATTTAGCATACGCATCCCATATTCAAGGAAACACTCACTTTAACTCATGTAAATATATATAACTACATTGAGTTTTAAAACAACATAATCACATCCGATTGGGTCCTTATAAATTCCTTAATATTATGCAAGTACCATAAAATTTATGTTTTTCACTCAGCTTTATGCAGCTGTAGTAATTCAGTATTTGTCACACCCCGACCGCGTAAAACAACAAATCGCGGCGGAAACATCGGGGCGTGTTGCAACAGAATTAATGTTTCATAACCATGGATACCAAAAAGTGTTTCGTTTTATTAAACATTGAATAATTACTTCGTCTGGAAATCTAAATACACAAATTAAACATAATCTATCATTGTTATTGAGTCACTAAGGCCTTGTCCAGTCCTATGTGAGCATGCATCTTATCAATCGATATCATCCAACTATACCTGAAACATATGTGAAAACGAGGTCAGCAAAGAAATGCTGGCGAGTACATAGGTTTTGTGAAAATAAGATTCATGACTTCAGTTTAAGAAAATGTTTAGTCATGAACCTTGTAATTTGCTTTGTCTTTGTAAATCATTTGAAAAATAATAAGTTTAGATGATATGTATAAATAAGAGAATAATGCATGATTAAATGAATAACCATGTGAAATGAGTCTTTATAATATAAGTTGTTTGTAAATAAATGTCTTGTGAAAAGTATGTTACTTGTATAAAATGTTCTATGTCTCAAACTGAAATGATTCAAATAACGCTACAATATGTAATGCCATACAAACACTTATATATAGGAAGTACCAGCGGCGTATCCACCATGTTTGTATCATATTATACACGCATCGTTACTTAATCACTTAATCAAACCAAACCAAACAATGTAAAATGTCTATGTTTAAATCAATTGTCAAATGTATTGATTAATATGTCAAAGTATTCATGTCAAGATGTAAATCATGTCAAAATGTCTATGTCAAATATCCATGTCAAATGTCTATGTCAAATATCCATGTCAAATGTCTATGTCAAATATCCATGTCAAATGTCTATGTCAAATATCCATGTATGGCAAGTGAAATGTCTCAACTAAACCATATGCACAACAGCAAAGTATTGAAGTAAAACTTGGTTTAAATCAATACTATGTTTCGTGGAAATGCATGATCAAATGTCAATCATGTTCCGATGTTTACCCAATCATTAACCCATTTTGTAAAATCGTTCTAGTCGTTCTTGTTTTAATTGTGAAACTACTTTATGGTCGATTCTCTAATAACATTCAAACCTTCTTGACGCGTTCCTCGTTCCAACTCGCTCTCGTTCTCGTTCTTAACAAACCCTTACCAAAGGGTAAGTTAATAATTACAGATTCAGTCGTTACCCAAAATATCCACACATAACCATGGGTATAGAGAATAACGGGATTTGTCAGATCCTATGGTACCATAACCTAATACTGGTCGGCTTGATCATTGCTAATGAATGTCATTGGTTATGTAACTACAACCAACAAGTTCGTTCACTTTATTGAAATCGTTCTTGAAACCATTGTAATTGTTTTTGAAACCATTGTTATCGTTCTTGAAACCACATTCTAATTGTTATTGTAATCGTTCTTGAAATCACTTTGTAATTGTTATTGTAATCGTTCTTGAAATCACATTGTAATTGTTATTGTAATCGTTCTTGAAATCACATTGTAATTGTTATTGTAATCGTTCTTGAAATCATTGTTAAAACATTTAGCACATATGAGTCACCCCAAAACAGTTGAAAACAGTAAAAGAGGGGAATAATGTACTCGCCTGAGAGTGCTTAGGAGTCTTGAACAACTACCAAGTAAGCTAGAGGAGTCCCGGAAATCAAACGGTACCTAATATAGGTAACTACATAAATAACCCGGACCTAAATCGGAAGACTGGGTAGCAGGAAGGTCTGTAAACCAAATGAGTGTAGGAACTCATATGATATGGTTTAACAAAGCCTACATACTAAATGAAACTTAACCTAAGTATTATCGACCCATCACGACCCATTAAGGTAGCTTATGCTACTTTAACGCGTCGTTTGCGTGAAACGCGTTCGGACCGCCTAACTAGTCCTATGACAAGTAATATATGCCTTAACATGTCTAATATGGTTGTCAAATCAGTTTAGATGTCAAAAGTTATGTTACATATGTTTAAAATGAATTTTGGCATCAAAGGGGTATTTTGGTAATTTACCTAAGGCATATAAACTACCTATCATACAACTACTTAAACGAAGCGACCATAAGGTATAACCTCGTAAGGTTATTATATACTATGGTCACCTAATGTGCTTGGTCGGATCTTAATGATCGACCAAACGGGTCGGGTTCGAAAGTATAAGCGATTGTTTAGATCGCTTACCTTACGACCCTATCTAAGCACTAAACTAAAAGTGAGGAGCTAAGCATGTTAAAACATGCTTAACTAAGTTTAGAAAACAGGTTTGGTATCACAACAAACGGTTGTGATACCTAAGAGTAGTTTGGTTACAAAATACGTAAGAATACGTATTCTGCCCGAAACTACGGCTCGTCACTGAGCCTAGATAACGTGGTAATCAGTAGGTATAGTCGCTAGGGACTATAACCATCGTGATTACACTCACGTTATGAAGTTCAAACGAACTTTGCATCGACCATAAACTGGTCAATGCAGAAAGTCAAACAAAGTTTGACTTTCGGACTCGAAAAGCAATAAAAGAACGAAAGAGGACTTACGAAGGGTCCCCGAATGCTAATCCCGATCCAAGTAACTCAGGTATGAAACGAAGGTTCCAACTTAGAGCCCAAATGATCAGATTTGTGGGTTTTGAAGCAATGGGGGGTGGGTATTTATAGGAAAAGTAGAGCCGTTAGGATCGTTTCTTGAATATCGTGCCACGATCCGAGCCGTACACTTGTCACAAAGTTGTGGTGGCTAGAAATGATGTTTATCAGCTGAAAATGCAAGTTGCAAACATGTGGTTGTGGTTTAATCAGCTGATAATCTGCTGACTGTTTGTTATTATCTGTTCTGGCATAGGCTAGCGCACCGCTACACTAAAAGTGTAGCGCACCGCTAGGCCTAAGTTTGGCAGATTTACACTTTTGGTCCCTGTCATGCATTCAGCCCATTTTCGACACGTTTAAGGCCCGTTAACCCCATTTCAAAGCTCTAAAATGAAGTTAAAGTATAGGGAACTTAAAATGTGCTCAAAAATATCTTGGATGTCGGTTCGTTTAACCGTACGGTCGCGATGTTCGGTTAATTACGACGGAATGCGCATAAGCGCGTAAAACGATCCAAATGACGCGACGAATGGATTTTTGGCAAGCCAAACACTAAAATAAAATATTTTAGTGCTTACATAAATTTTTGGATGTCCGGATGTATTCAGAACGTAAGTTATGCGCGAAAATGCAAACTTGTGCACTTTTTGACACTTTTAGTCCCTGAATGACACAAAAATTTATTTTAGCATACCGAACACCTCAAAGCCTATTTCTAAGCTATGTAAAGGATATTTATGGTATGTTTAACTTACGGTCATGTTCCGGAATATCTGTTACAGTTCAAATTGGCATACTTTCGCAGTTTGTCAACTTTAGTCCCTGTAAGCGATTTAATTTTGATTTCACCACACCAAACCTTCCAAAACTTATATCTAAGTTATGTAAAGGTTATTTAAAGTATGTTAAGCCTATTTCACTATTCTGGAGTGTTCGTTGCATTAAACTGGTTATATTTACGCATCGGTGCGCATATAACCTTCCAGAAAGCGATTTAGAGTCTGAATTCGAACAAAATATGATATGTGTAAATGATACACATATTTTTACAAATCCCAAGTATGAAATACAACATTTCATTGGTTTGGTATTTGTTTGATGGCCGTGGAGGCACAGGTGTTACAGTCTCCCCTACTTTAGGAAATTTCGTCCCGAAATTTATTTAGAGGAAACTTGTGAGAGCTTGAAAACATGAAATTGAAAAGATCGAACAACATTGGTTAGGGTTCTGAACTTCTAGTAATCTTTAATAACATCATGATTGCAATGTAAGAGGGACACTTATATACTAGTATATGAAGCGTCATTGGTGCGTCCACCGTACCTCCATTACATCGTTCTCATTTTGTTATTTTTGTCACTATCGGTTCTTACACATAATAAACCTTATTGGGTTTCTGTGCACTAAATTTCATAATTATGTACGCGTCCATAATCAGACAATTCCTTGCACAGTTCACACAGTCTATTTTATAATATGTAGGGTAAAACCAAATGAACAATCCTGTGATGAGTGTGACTAGACCGCCATAGAGTCCTTTTGACTAAATCAATAAATGATCTAAATAGACTATCAATGAGTCTGTCCAGCTACATCACTAGATGTCGTTCTTCACCAAATTGTGAATCAATTTTTTTGACTAGACCACCAAAAGGGTCTCTTATGAATCGTGGAGTGATACTATAAAATCCAAGGGTCTTATCTATTACATAGAAGCCCATTAAGGATTTAAGGTAGTACCTTTTGACTATCCTGCTACGAATCCCTCATATGAAGATATGAAAGATCCTGCGAGGATTTGGATAACGAATTATCCAAAGTATAAAAACACAAAAACATAGAGGAGAACACATAACTCATAAACACATAATTGCATAATTGCATACTCGTTCAATCGCATAATCGTTCAATTTGACCTTTAATTTGTTATCTTTGGACACGGGTATTTAAAGCATACCAGGAACCCAATCCATGGATTTCCTTTGGCACCTTAAATATTTTCAAGAATCTAACTATGAAGATAGGAAGATCTTAAAAGGAATTCGGTTTGTCCTAATTGAGTTGTATTGTACATTTTAAGGTGTACAAGGAATTCAATCAGGGCTCCGATGTCAACGAAGGTGTTGATCGTGATCGGCTCAGGACATGAATAGATCAAGATGTCATCAATAATAACAATGACGAACTGATCCAAATAAGGCTTGCAGACTCTATTTATTAAGTCCTTGAAGATGGCTGGAGTATTTGTCAACCTAAAAGGCCTGACTGTAAACTCGTAATGGCCATACTTCGTGCAGAAAGCCGTTTTGGGAATATCTTCTTCGAGCATACGAAGTTGATGATACCCAGAACGCAAATCGATCTTGGAAAAGCATGAAGCGCTCTGCAGATGATCGGAGAGATCATCGATTTTAAGGTAGGGGATATCGATTCTTGATGGTAAGCTCACCAGGCTTACGTTAATCGATATACATTCGAAAAGATCCATCTTTCTTTTCACAAAGAGTATAGGAGTTTCTCCAAGGTGAAAAGTTCGGACGGATGAATCCTTTATTAGACAACTCTTGAAGCTGTCTTGATAATTCTTGCATCTCGAACGGTGCAAGACGATAAGATACTTTAGATTTAAAAGAAGTAAGTGTTTGAGGTTCTTAGGGAGATTACAAGTGATCATAAAAATGTCAGAACCACACGAGTAGTTTTGTCTTTGTGTTGACATCATAAGGTTGGATCAAACATTCATACAATTGCATTAGTTAAAAATAAAACCACAAATTTTATTTATATAACATCCGCATTGTCTTTAAATGTTACAAGATAACCACCAGAGGAAAAACAAACTGCTAATTGTTCACTCCTTCATCATTGAGTGCCTCATTGATGTTAAACACTCGACCGCGTGCTGGATTCACATTGACGTTGACGTTCGCATTCGGGTTTGCGTTAGCATTTGCATTCACCAGTCTTGGGCAGTTGTGGCGGAAGTGACCAATCTCTCCGCAGTTGAAACATGAACCTAGTGGAAATCTCACAGCATTCCCTTGAACCGGAGCTTGAAACTGAGCAGCCTGATTTTGTCCCAAACGACAAATCTTGGCCAAATGCCCAAGTTTACCACACGTCGTGCATTGCCAGCAAGCTTGTTGTACTGCGTGATGACCGTTGCAGCGTGCACAATAAGGTGCGGTACCAGCATATGCTTTCTTTGCAGGTGGCTGAGCTGGTGGGTTTCGCGGGTTCTGAGCAGTCTGTGCTGTAACCGCAAAGTTTTGACCACCCTTTCGCTTCCTTGATTTCTTTGACGTCTCACCTTCCTTACCCTTCTTGTTTTGACCTTTCTTGCTATCCTCCTTGTCAGCTGACTGTTTCTTGCCCTTGTCACCCTTCCTGTGTAACTTGTTCTTCCGAATCTGCGACTCAGTCAATGTCGCTGATAACTCGATCGCCTGACGGAGTGTGGCAGGGTTACTACCAGTAAGGATGTCTTGTACCGAGTCAGGTAGGCCGTCGATGTACCTTTCGATAGCTATGTCAAGTGGGGTAACCATTGTCGGGCAAAGCAGACTCAGCTCCTCAAACCTATCAGTATACGCCCTGTGCTCACCACTATCTTGCTTCAACTCATCAAATTCCTTCTCCAAAGCTCGCTGTTCATGACGAGGACAGAATTCCCTCATCATAAGGGCTCTCAGTTCAGCCCATGTCTGTGCGAGAGCAACTTCCGCACCTCGGTCTCTCATTACCCCATTCCACCATGTAAGAGCCCTCTTCTGAAACACGCTCGAGGAGAACTCGACCTTGCGATTATCCGGACACTGCACATGGCGAAAAGTATTCTCTATGCTCTCGAACCACTGAAGAAGCCCAGTTGCTCCTTCAGAACCACTAAACTTGAGTGGTTTAGCCTGGTTGAAATCCTTGTATTTGCATAGCACATTGTTGTTGTTGTTGGCTTGGTTCCATTGAGCAAAGAGGTTTGGGAATTGAGCAGCCATTTGCTGCGCAATGATTTCTGCCAGCTCGGCAGTCTCTATCTGGCTTTCGCGTCGAGGAGGCATTGTCTAAAAGAGGAAACATGAAAGGAAACGAGTGAGAGAATTTAGACGAAAAGAATGAGATGAAACAAATCTGATGAAAGCAAGGATAGTGGTCATTTGTTTGTTACTACAAAGCAACAAACGACCTTGGTGATTAGTCAAAGTAAATAGGTTAAAAATAATGTATCGCGAAGACATGCTCGCCTATACGTGAACACTCATCCCAAGAATTCCCAGGTAAGCACAACTGGTCTCGCGTCTGATGAGATGTATACGAAGTGCTTGCCTAGACAGAAAACCCAGAATACAGGTATTCACCCTTCCAGTTTGCACGTGTTCACATTATTTAAAACCCAAAACCTTGACGAGATTTTGAAAATTCAAAGGGGTTCAAAACCATATAACAGAGGGTTCAAAACCTTACAATAGAAGGTTCAAAACCTAGAAATTAATCATCCTAGAACAGATGATTAGTTTTCAAAGCGGTTTTGAAATTTGTGTTCTTGTTGTGGTCGTCACCTAAGGATAGGTGACGGTATTGTTTTATGACTAAACGCAAGTAAACTCGCGTTAGGGTCCTAAGAAGGTTATAGACTAGGTCAAAGCATTACTAATTACTAATAACCTAATTCCCTATAACCATTGGCTCTGATACCATCTTTTCTGTCACACCCCGACCGCGTAAAACAACAAATCGCGGCGGAAACATCGGGGCGTGTTGCAACAGAATTAATGTTTCATAACCATGGATACCAAAAAGTGTTTCGTTTTATTAAACATTGAATAATTACTTCGTCTGGAAATCTAAATACACAAATTAAACATAATCTATCATTGTTATTGAGTCACTAAGGCCTTGTCCAGTCCTATGTGAGCATGCATCTTATCAATCGATATCATCCAACTATACCTGAAACATATGTGAAAACGAGGTCAGCAAAGAAATGCTGGCGAGTACATAGGTTTTGTGAAAATAAGATTCATGACTTCAGTTTAAGAAAATGTTTAGTCATGAACCTTGTAATTTGCTTTGTCTTTGTGAATCATTTGAAAAATAATAAGTTTAGATGATATGTATAAATAAGAGAATAATGCATGATTAAATGAATAACCATGTGAAATGAGTCTTTATAATATAAGTTGTTTGTAAATAAATGTCTTGTGAAAAGTATGTTACTTGTATAAAATGTTCTATGTCTCAAACTGAAATGATTCAAATAACGCTACAATATGTAATGCCATACAAACACTTATATATAGGAAGTACCAGCGGCGTATCCACCATGTTTGTATCATATTATACACGCATCGTTACTTAATCACTTAATCAAACCAAACCAAACAATGTAAAATGTCTATGTTTAAATCAATTGTCAAATGTATTGATTAATATGTCAAAGTATTCATGTCAAGATGTAAATCATGTCAAAATGTCTATGTCAAATATCCATGTCAAATGTCTATGTCAAATATCCATGTCAAATGTCTATGTCAAATATCCATGTATGGCAAGTGAAATGTCTCAACTAAACCATATGCACAACAACAAAGTATTGAAGTAAAACTTGGTTTAAATCAATACTATGTTTCGTGGAAATGCATGATCAAATGTCAATCATGTTCCGATGTTTACCCAATCGTTAACCCATTTTGTAAAATCGTTCTAGTCGTTCTTGTTTTAATTGTGAAACTACTTTATGGTCGATTCTCTAATAACATTCAAACCTTCTTGACGCGTTCCTCGTTCCAACTCGCTCTCGTTCTCGTTCTTAACAAACCCTTACCAAAGGGTAAGTTAATAATTACAGATTCAGTCGTTACCCAAAATATCCACACATAACCATGGGTATAGAGAATAACGGGATTTGTCAGATCCTATGGTACCATAACCTAATACTGGTCGGCTTGATCATTGCTAATGAATGTCATTGGTTATGTAACTACAACCAACAAGTTCGTTCACTTTATTGAAATCGTTCTTGAAACCATTGTAATTGTTTTTGAAACCATTGTTATCGTTCTTGAAACCACATTCTAATTGTTATTGTAATCGTTCTTGAAATCACTTTGTAATTGTTATTGTAATCGTTCTTGAAATCACATTGTAATTGTTATTGTAATCGTTCTTGAAATCACATTGTAATTGTTATTGTAATCGTTCTTGAAATCATTGTTAAAACATTTAGCACATATGAGTCACCCCAAAACAGTTGAAAACAGTAAAAGAGGGGAATAATGTACTCGCCTGAGAGTGCTTAGGAGTCTTGAACAACTACCAAGTAAGCTAGAGGAGTCCCGGAAATCAAACGGTACCTAATATAGGTAACTACATAAATAACCCGGACCTAAATCGGAAGACTGGGTAGCAGGAAGGTCTATAAACCAAATGAGTGTAGGAACTCATATGATATGGTTTAACAAAGCCTACATACTAAATGAAACTTAACCTAAGTATTATCGACCCATCACGACCCATTAAGGTAGCTTATGCTACTTTAACGCGTCGTTTGCGTGAAACGCGTTCGGACCGCCTAACTAGTCCTATGACAAGTAATATATGCCTTAACATGTCTAATATGGTTGTCAAATTAGTTTAGATGTCAAAAGTTATGTTACATATGTTTAAAATGAATTTTGGCATCAAAGGGGTATTTTGGTAATTTACCTAAGGCATATAAACTACCTATCATACAACTACTTAAACGAAGCGACCATAAGGTATAACCTCGTAAGGTTATTATATACTATGGTCACCTAATGTGCTTGGTCGGATCTTAATGATCGACCAAACGGGTCGGGTTCGAAAGTATAAGCGATTGTTTAGATCGCTTACCTTACGACCCTATCTAAGCACTAAACTAAAAGTGACGAGCTAAGCATGTTAAAACATGCTTAACTAAGTTTAGAAAACAGGTTTGGTATCACAACAAACGGTTGTGATACCTAAGAGTAGTTTGGTTACAAAATACGTAAGAATACATATTCTGCCCGAAACTACGGCTCGTCACTGAGCCTAGATAACGTGGTAATCAGTAGGTATAGTCGCTAGGGACTATAACCATTGTTAGTGCACTATGTCTATTGACTTCGTCTTGTATCATGAGATAGGATAGGTTTTCTAGTGCACGAGGTTCGAGAAACTGAGATATGAGGTGTAAGTGATGATTTCGCTTCAGGAGGACTGAGGACTAGTTCAAGCGAAATCATACATAACAGATTTCACTTCAACCAGTCTTGGTTCCCTTCAAGCGAAATCTACACTCCTATAAATAGGTGCACTTGTCATTCATTTGGTATGTAACTTCCGAAAGTGTAACGAAGTGCTGCTGAATTTCTGTCAGGTTGTAAACAGTGTTAAAAGCAATATAATTGACAGATTAAAGATTAACAAGCTGTGTTCATGTCTAGTTCTCTGATTCCGCCTTTGAACTGGACTTAAACTCTTCTGATCGACTCAATAGGGTCAAACAACGATCCAACAAGTGGTATCAGAGCTCAGGAAGAAGAGTTTAGCTTGATATCATCTATTTTCTGAATTCTACACCTTCTTTTTCAATCTGGACAAGATTTAACGGTTAAAATGGTCTGAGTTTTTCACTGATTGTATAAAACAACAGTTTAACAAAGCCTTGAAAGTTTGAGACCGAAATTAGCATTAAAAGTGACTGATTTGGACTGAAAACTTGATTTCGCTTGAGAGAGTTCATAACATTCAGAAGGATTTCGCTTGAAAACATTGATTGCTTGAAGCGAACTAGTTAATTTCGCTTGAAAAATCAGAAAGTTGTTTGATTTCGCTTGAAGATAGTACATACATCTGATTTCGCTTCAAGACATAACTGTGGATTTCGCTTCAACAGAATAGTTTATGATTTCGCTTCAAGTCATCTGGCTGATTTAGCTTCAGAACTTATTAGTTTGGGATTTCGCTTCAAGAGATCTACACTTGATTTCGCTTCAGGACTGTTCAACTTGAGATCTCGCTTGAAAGACTGGTCAATAGTTGATTTCGCTTCAACTGTTCAATAAAGTGGAATTTTGTGTCGGAACATTTCACGGATACCGAGTGTCAGTCAATTTCAGATTATTTGATATTTGATTGTACTGACTGTGTTTGTTTGTTTGTCTATTGATAGGTTTGCATAATGGCTGAGGAATTTTTCAACACGTTTTACAACGCGTTCACAACCGAATCGTCTGAGACTACAAATCTTACACCAAAAACTATCACGAAGGCGCTAAATGAAAATATCAAGCATGATAATTTCTATGGAACTCATTCAAAGCCACCAGCTCTTGATAGCATTGAGGATTATACCTGGTGGAAAGAACGTTTTCTCAACTGGGCAAAGGCGTATGCTCATGAAAGTTGGTTTTGCCTGGAGTATGGGTATGAAAAACCAAAAGACGAGAAAGGCGAAGATCTTGTATTCAAGAAGTTTACCAGAGAGGATAAAGCCGAATACGGAGCTGAACAGAGAATGATTGCGTTGATCCAGTCAGCAATCAGAAATGATATTTTTGCTTTATTAACTCATGATGGAACATCTAAGTCTGTCTGGGAAGCTTTACGTGTTAAAGCTGAAGGGGGTAAACAGATTAAAAAGAACAAAATTGCTTTATTAAAGAAAGAATTTGATCTGTTTGATAACATAAAAGGAGAGTCAGTGAGGCAAATGATTGAGAGATTTTGTCATCTTAAAATTGAGTTGGAGAGATTTGAGATAAACAAATCAAGAGAGGAACTTATTGATAAAGTGATTGAAGCGTTACCACGAGCTGATCAGTGGCAAACGTTTGTTTTTATTTTGAAAAATGATGTTGTGTATGATAATATTACTCTTGATGCTTTGTTTGAAAAGATTGAAAGTCATGATTTGGAGTTGCAGAAGCAAAACAAGATGACTGATTCTTCACATCAACAGAACGTTGGCTTGTACTACAAAAGCAGTGTGCTTTCTGACAAAGGCGTTGGTTCACCAAAAACAGCATTCAGTGTTGAAAAGATGAAAGAACCACAAACAACATCAACAAGTCATCATTCTGGATATCATTCATCTTCAAAGACAAATTCTGATGATTCTGATGAAATTTTGTGCAATATTACTCTTAAACTGAAGAATTCTCCTACAATGAGCATCAAGGCAGCGAAGCAGCAAATGAGTTTTCTTGCATCCGTTCTGGAGTCATATGAAGGTCTAGTAGCTGGCAAAATTGGAAACTCCGAATTGACCAAAGAAGACTATGACCAGATTGATCCGGAAGAGATGGAGCTCATTGACATCCGTTGGTGTTTAGCTAGTTGTATTCGAAGAGCTCAGAGGTATATGGAGATTACCGGGAAACAATCTCTTGGAGGTGCTTCAACAAAGCTTGGATTCGACAAATCCAAAGTGACCTGCTTCAAATGCAAACAAAAGGGTCATTTTAAAAGAGAATGCAGAAACTCTGAAGTTGGTGAAGGAAGTGAACGTCCTTTCAACGATGATTATTATCGAAAGGCGATCTATCATAGAAGCAGAGAAGAGCCAAAGTTGATTGAAGATAAGCCGAGAGAAAAATCAAGAGCTTATGCTGTAATTCACGACGATGAAGGATTTGACTGGAGCACAGTTTGTCCAGAAGAAGATCGTTTAGAGAATGTTCGTAAAACAGCTCATGGGAGAGCTATGACAGAAGAAAGAAAGTTTGTTTTTGTTGCTGAGATTCAAGATGAAAACAAAGACAAAGACATCGCTGAAGTCCATGAAGAAAAAGTTGAGATCAAAGAGAAAACTCGGGAAGAGATCTTGAGTGAGAAGACTTACAGAGAAAAAGACGTTGTTTTAAACAGAATGGATGATATGCAAGAGGAGTATGAGATGGCTGTTGGTAGCAAACGATGGGATAAAAAGAGAGAATGCTACTATAACAGAGAAGGAGAACCGGTTGTTCCCAGGAAAGACATAATCTTTGATGATGTTCTTCTTGCTGTCCCGTTGAGAGCTGAATACTATAGAAGAGTATTGAAAGATGACAAATATGCTAAGCAATATGAAAAGGATATCAGATATGCCATATTATCGTGTCTGAGAAAAAGGGATGAAGAGAGAATGAAGAAGAATGTTGAAGAAATGGTGAACAATCTGAAGAAAGATGCTGAAAAGGTTGAAGTTGAAGATGTGAAGAAAATCAAAATTGAAGAAGTTGCTGTGAATGAAGAGGATAAGAAAGCTGTTACTGAAGAACAGCAGATTGAAAAAGAGGTGAAGAAAGAAGAAAAGAATGAGAATTTGGAAGTTGGTGATGCTGGTGTTGAAGTTAGTGTTGAAAAGAAGCAAGATGATGTTGCTGAGAAGACAGAGGTTGCTGAAAACACCGAAGTGCCAATCACTGAGGTAAATTCTAACTCTGAAAACTTGAAATTGATTGAACAATGTAAGAAATGCATGGAACCGTGCAGAGCTTGTACTGAAAAAGATGAGCAATTTAGAACAAGAGATCTTGAGTTCACAAAAATAGAAAATATTTTCAAAGAAAAATGCAAAGAAATGCTAGAAAAAGAAAAGGTTTTTAAAGAAAATGATGAAAAACTTTCAGAAAAATGTAACAAATTAGAGAAAGAAAATGAAGTTTTGAAAGAAAATGTTTTGAAAATGACAAATGAATGTGAACAAAAAGAAATTGCTTGTCAAGAAATGAAGAAAGAATATGACTCAATGAAATTAGCACATGATATTATGAAAGAATCATATGACAAAGTGAAAGATGAAATGAAATATGCTCAATCTAGAATGAATTATATGTCTGAAACAACCAAAGAGCTTAAACGAATGTATTCTATAAAACAAGATGTTGTTAATTCCTATATTGAGGATGTTGCTAAGCTAAAGTGACAGATTGCTGACTTAGAACAGGATAACAACAAGTTAAAGAGTTATCACGTGTCGTCATATGTGCTTGAAAGAATTTTCAATATAAAACCGGATGATGGTGAGTCTGAGCAGAACAAGAAAGGCATTGGCTCAGAGTTTCATCAAGTTCCACCACCGGGAAAATTTGCATTTTATGATGAGGAAAAGGTCGAAAAAGCTTTCAACATAACATTGACATAACCTATTCCAAATCTGATGATTCTCATGCTTCAGAGGTGGTAGGTAAAGTCGTTGAAAGTGTGTTGAAAGAAGAGTCGGTTGATACAGGTAAATCTGAATCACAGGATGAAAATGAAGGAAATCTTCATGATGGTTATCTGAAAAACACAAAATCCGAGAAAAGTTTGAATGATGATTCAAAAGGATTGGTTTATACCATGATTGGATCGGACAAATTGTTCTTAGATGTTGTATTCCCGATTCAGAATGTGATTTCAGAAAAGGTTGACAAAGTTTTCAAAATGGTTGAGATTGAGAAGTCTGAGATTTCAAAGTTTGTTGGTAAGAGTCATACAGGTTCGTATACCAAACCTGGGTTCAAAAAGAAGAAAATGAAGGCTGGGTTGGGTTATAAGAAGAAACAAAGTTGGAAAAGAAATGAAACTCCGAATTTTCAAACAAAAATGAGTTTTGTTGATGGAGGCAGTTTAGAAAAAGAAAAAGAACTTAAAATGAAACAGTCTAATGATGAATTCTTTGCTAAAAAGAAAAAGCAACAACCACAGGTCAAAGATGTGTCCATGAGAACATGTTTCAAATGTGATCAAAAAGGACATCTTGCACGCAAGTGTCCTAATCTAAAACCTGTGGATGTTGACAAAAAGAAGTTTGATGCTGAGAAACAAAAATCTGAGAATGTGAGACAAAAGTCAACCAGATTTGAATCAAAACAAACTTGGAGGTACAATACAAACAAGTTTGCTTCGAATCAAAACTGGAAATCGGACCCGAACAGGTTTGATTCAAGACAGACTTGGAATTCTCACACACCCAGATTCAGAACAACACAAAGTTGGAAAACAACAGTTGATATGACAAAACCTCAAGAGTTTTGGAAACCAAAAATTGTTGTTCAAAATCAAAGTGTTCAAAAAGATTCACATTTTTACAAACGAGGAACACCAAAAGGTCAAACATGGAGTGTTAAGAAACATGTTGATTTGGTTAAAAATGAGAAAGTTGAAGTTAAAATTGAGAAAGTTTTTGTGAAAAATGACAAAGAATTTCCAGCATTGAATGAAAATTTTTGTGTTGAAATGCCTAAGGTTCAACAGACCTGGGCTAAATTGTTCAAGTAATTCAAGTAGTCTGAATGTGCAGGTGCTCAACAATTCTGAAGATTGTGAGAATGGAGGTTGGAGCAGCCTGGCACAACGAGGAGAGGAGGCTGCTAGATCCTGTGTTGGTTGAAACAGGAAGTTTATATGTTTTCTGTAAATAAATAAACAATATTTCAAAAACCCTAAAAAACTGAAAAATTTGAAAAACCAAAAATATGTTTGTTTTTAATTTTTGTTATATGTTGATTGAATATGCCGAAACCCTCACGGCTGAACAAACATGATTACTTTCATCAGATTGAAAAACGGTTTTCAAACTGTTAAGATTAATGGGTTGTAAATCATGGGGGTATGTTATATTTTCTGCAAAACAGAGCATGAGAAGCAGAAAATGGATGGCGAGACAAAGCTATCAGTGTTGGTTGTCAAATTTTCTTTATATGATTTTGCATTTTAGGGGGAGTAATGTTGTTAGAAAATACAAAAACATTTGAAAATTTGAAAATGACAAAAACATGATAAAATTCAAAAATTTGAGTTTTTGCGTAAAAAGAGGAAATGATAGTACATCAGTAGACAGTTACAGTATGCTAAAGAATTGGAAAGTTTAAATGTGTTAAACGATCTTACCGTGGATGTGTCGGTAGGTTTTTATACATTTAGTAAACTTTTTCGGGATATAAACCTAAATTCAAACTTACTTATTTTATGGGGAACACTACTTGGATATATAGGTAACCCCTGAAATCTTGTTTGAAAGGTCTCTTAATCTGATATACTAGGTCTTTATACTCTATGATATCTGGGGTATTATTCCGGGACTTCTGCTGAACGGTAGTTCTGACCTAGTCCCTGGCTAATACTTGCTGCGATGCTTGAAACATAGCATTAAACCCTCAGCATGCCGATGAAACAATAAAATTGATAGTCGCTGCTGTTGTAAGCAAAAAGATCCTCTAAAGGGGACATACCTTAAAGTCGAAGCTGATATCTCTCTGCGTATACGGAAGTATCGATCTGAGATCCCTTGGCCCTCGCATACCTAATTTATATACAGATATCATTGTAGTATTCTCACCTGTAAGACTGATTATTGGGATTCTGGATACGGGAGTATATTCAAGAGGTGGGACACATGAATAGGTCTAAGTTCTTAATACATCTAATTCGTATCCTGAATCAGTTGAACTTTGTGTGAAAATTTAAGTGGACAAATATATCGACAATCTAAGTGAATTGTTTAATTCTTACTGTGAAATTAAGCTCAACGGTACTTGTGAATTGTCATAAACTGATATGATCCTCTGACGCATACTCAAAACAAAAATATGGTTTGTAAATATGTTTGTACATATTTCGTTATTGCTTTATATTTTCAAAAAAATACAAAAAGATTTTGATTTCTGCTTTATTTTCGACAACTGATGTCTGAGTGCTAAGTTTCAAAATCTAAGTAAGCTGATTGTGTTTCTGAAAATAAAACAAGTTCATTAAATTGAAACTTGATTTAAATTCAAAAATTTCAAAAACAGTTTGTGATATCTCCAAGGTCATTAGTTTGGACTTGGATGATTAACTGTGAGGGAGTTGAATTCTTTAATACTGCTAAATCTATGAAGTTTGTTGATAGGGGGAGTGGATTAGAGAATTTGATTGGAATTGCCAGATTACAATTCCTGGATAGTCTAAAATGTTGTTACTTATGAATGTATGAGTGATTGCAGGAAAAAGTCCAGATTACGATCCCAAGAGCTGAGTCTAAGGGGGAGTCTGAAGACAAGCTAAAAGCTAGGAGCTTGTAGATGGAAAGCTAGGTGTCGATCCCAAATCACGGAAGCTTAATGAAAGGGGGAGCCTGAAGTTGTTAGAAGAAAAGAGAGTGATGGATGTGTACAATGTTACAATCTGAACGAAAGAAAATGCAGAATGATCAAGATTGAAGATGTGTCATACTGAAGAATAGTCACTGAAGACTACGTCAATATCCAAGGGGGAGTCTGTTAGTGCACTATGTCTATTGACTTCGTCTTGTATCATGAGATAGGATAGGTTTTCTAGTGCACGAGGTTCGAGAAACTGAGATATGAGGTGTAAGTGATGATTTCGCTTCAGGAGGACTGAGGACTAGTTCAAGCGAAATCATACATAAGAGATTTCGCTTCAACCAGTCTTGGTTCCCTTCAAGCGAAATCTACACTCCTATAAATAGGTGCACTTGTCATTCATTTGGTATGTAACTTCCGAAAGTGTAACGAAGTGCTGCTGAATTTCTGTCAGGTTGTAAACAGTGTTAAAAGCAATATAATTTGTTTTTTTTTAATTTTTGTCAAAAATTCAAAAATTACAAAAATATGTGTTGATTGAATAATGTTGTTAGAAAATACAAAAACATTTGAAAATTTGAAAATGACAAAAACATGATAAAATTCAAAAATTTGAGTTTTTGCGTAAAAAGAGGAAATGATAGTACATCAGTAGACAGTTACAGTATGCTAAAGAATTGGAAAGTTTAAATGTGTTAAACGATCTTACCGTGGATGTGTCGGTAGGTTTTTATACATTTAGTAAATTTTTTCGGGATATAAACCTAAATTCAAACTTGCTTATTTTATGGGGAACACTACTTGGATATATAGGTAACCCCTGAAATCTTGTTTGAAAGGTCTCTTAATCTGATATACTAGGTCTTTATACTCTATGATATCTGGGGTATTATTCCGGGACTTCTGCTGAACGGTAGTTCTGACCTAGTCCCTGGCTAATACTTGCTGCGATGCTTGAAACATAGCATTAAACCCTCAGCATGCCGATGAAACAATAAAATTGATAGTCGCTGCTGTTATAAGCAAAAAGATCCTCTAAAGGGGACATACCTTAAAGTCGAAGCTGATATCTCTCTGCGTATACGGAAGTATCGATCTGAGATCCCTTGGCCCTCGCATACCTAATTTATATACAGATATCATTGTAGTATTCTCACCTGTAAGACTGATTATTGGGATTCTGGATACGGGAGTATATTCAAGAGGTGGGACACATGAATAGGTCTAAGTTCTTAATACATCTAATTCGTATCCTGAATCAGTTGAACTTTGTGTGAAAATTTAAGTGGACAAATATATCGACAATCTAAGTGAATTGTTTAATTCTTACTGTGAAATTAAGCTCAACGGTACTTGTGAATTGTCATAAACTGATATGATCCTCTGACGCATACTCAAAACAAAAATATGGTTTGTAAATATGTTTGTACATATTTCGTTATTGCTTTATATTTTCAGAAAAATACAAAAAGATTTTGATTTCTGCTTTATTTTCGACAACCGATGTCTGAGTGCTAAGTTTCAAAATCTAAGTAAGCTGATTGTGTTTCTGAAAATAAAACAAGTTCATTAAATTGAAACTTGATTTAAATTCAAAAATTTCAAAAACAGTTTGTGATATCTCCAAGGTCATTAGTTTGGACTTGGATGATTAACTGTGAGGGAGTTGAATTCTTTAATACTGCTAAATCTATGAAGTTTGTTGATAGGGGGAGTGGATTAGAGAATTTGATTGGAATTGCCAGATTACAATTCCTGGATAGTCTAAAATGTTGTTACTTATGAATGTATGAGTGATTGCAGGAAAAAGTCCAGATTACGATCCCAAGAGCTGAGTCTAAGGGGGAGTCTGAAGACAAGCTAAAAGCTAGGAGCTTGTAGATGGAAAGCTAGGTGTCGATCCCAAATCACGGAAGCTTAATGAAAGGGGGAGCCTGAAGTTGTTAGAAGAAAAGAGAGTGATGGATGTGTACAATGTTACAATCTGAACGAAAGAAAATGCAGAATGATCAAGATTGAAGATGTGTCATACTGAAGAATAGTCACTGAAGACTACGTCAATATCCAAGGGGGAGTCTGTTAGTGCACTATGTCTATTGACTTCGTCTTGTATCATGAGATAGGATAGGTTTTCTAGTGCACGAGGTTCGAGAAACTGAGATATGAGGTGTAAGTGATGATTTCGCTTCAGGAGGACTGAGGACTAGTTCAAGCGAAATCATACATAACAGATTTCGCTTCAACCAGTCTTGGTTCCCTTCAAGCGAAATCTACACTCCTATAAATAGGTGCACTTGTCATTCATTTGGTATGTAACTTCCGAAAGTGTAACGAAGTGCTGCTGAATTTCTGTCAGGTTGTAAACAGTGTTAAAAGCAATATAATTGACAGATTAAAGATTAACAAGCTGTGTTCATGTCTAGTTCTCTGATTCCGCCTTTGAACTGGACTTAAACTCTTCTGATCGACTCAATAGGGTCAAACAACGATCCAACAACCATCGTGATTACACTCACGTTATGAAGTTCAAACGAACTTTGCATCGACCATAAACTGGTCAATGCAGAAAGTCAAACAAAGTTTGACTTTTAGACTCGAAAAGCAATAAAAGAACGAAAGAGGACTTACGAAGGGTCCCCGAATGCTAATCCCGATCCAAGTAACTCAGGTATGAAACGAAGGTTCCAACTTAGAGCCCAAATGATCAGATTTGTGGGTTTTGAAGCAATGGGGGGTGGGTATTTATAGGAAAAGTAGAGCCGTTAGGATCGTTTCTTGAATATCGTGCCACGATCCGAGCCGTACACTTGTCACAAAGTTGTGGTGGCTAGAAATGATGTTTATCAGCTGAAAATGCAAGTTGCAAACATGTGGTTGTGGTTTAATCAGCTGATAATCTGCTGACTGTTTGTTATTATCTGTTCTGGCATAGGCTAGCGCACCGCTACACTAAAAGTGTAGCGCACCGCTAGGCCTAAGTTTGGCAGATTTACACTTTTGGTCCCTGTCATGCATTCAGCCCATTTTCGACACGTTTAAGGCCCGTTAACCCCATTTCAAAGCTCTAAAATGAAGTTAAAGTATAGGGAACTTAAAATGTGCTCAAAAATATCTTGGATGTCGGTTCGTTTAACCGTACGGTCGCGATGTTCGGTTAATTACGACGGAATGCGCATAAGCGCGTAAAACGATCCAAATGACGCGACGAATGGATTTTTGGCAAGCCAAACACTAAAATAAAATATTTTAGTGCTTACATAAATTTTTGGATGTCCGGATGTATTCAGAACGTAAGTTATGCGCGAAAATGCAAACTTGTGCACTTTTTGACACTTTTAGTCCCTGAATGACACAAAAATTTATTTTAGCATACCGAACACCTCAAAGCCTATTTATAAGCTATGTAAAGGATATTTATGGTATGTTTAACTTACGGTCATGTTCCGGAATATCTGTTACAGTTCAAATTGGCATACTTTCGCAGTTTGTCAACTTTAGTCCCTGTAAGCGATTTAACTTTGATTTCACCACACCAAACCTTCCAAAACTTATATCTAAGTTATGTAAAGGTTATTAAAAGTATGTTAAGCCTATTTCACTATTCTGGAGTGTTCGTTGCATTAAACTGGTTTTATTTACGCATCGGTGCGCATATAACCTTCCAGAAAGCGATTTAGAGTCTGAATTCGAACAAAATATGATATGTGTAAATGATACACATATTTTTACAAATCCCAAGTATGAAATACAACATTTCATTGGTTTGGTATTTGATTGATGGCCGTGGAGGCACAGGTGTTACAGTATTTTCCCCTCTTTAAAGTGAGTATTTCACTTCAAACTAAAATTATTAGTAACGGTGACTCTGAGACCTTTCCGTGGATATAAAATACGCCCCAAACAGACATTCAGTTGATTTTCTAAGAATTTTTAAAGACTAGCAAAAATCTGGAAATAAGCTGAATTTTCAGCACTTGGGTATCTCGACCCATTAACAATTTGCACTCTTTTTTTATGGGTTTAAACCCCCAAAACATCGTCAAGACAATACGCTATTGTTAAGTTGAACCATATTCAATAATTTGTATCAAACCACCTTAACTATAAAAAGAACTTCGGGTCAACAATATGACTATTTAAATCAACACGACTCCAAACACATTCAAGTATTCACAACCAAGTCTTTCGTCTACATTAGCGTCTCCATTTCTCGATTAACATTCTTATATGAAATTCTACCCATTACCCAGTTACAAAACCGTAGCCATTACTTAAGCATTATTCCGACGTATCAATACTACCTTGTTTTGACCAGTTCGGTCTACGTAGTAAAAGTTACTGATTTCATACAACCAAAACCATATCAAACATCAATCATCATCATGCTCGATAAACTAATGTTACCTTACTTAAACAAAATACGAAGTGATTACGGAAATCACTTACCTCGAGTGCCCGTTTCGTACATGCTTCCTCATATCCTTTCCGTTTGCCTTCCATGCTTTCCCATCTAAACATGATCCTATACTTTCATACCATCAAGGTTACATACTTCATTAGTATAATGCACATTCTAATATTGAATTCATGTCACACTCGTATCCTATTTTAACTTTACTAGTACGTCAATTTCCAACAACACAACATATAAACTAGAATCGCATCCTTTCATTCCCTACTCACATAGTAAAACACATATACAACCATAAGATCATATATGCACATACAACATAATTCCAACATTAAGTATTCGCATACAAATTTCATTTTTATACTAATTCATCAATTCAACAAGAATTTCATGCTAAAAGGATAACTTAATCAACCTAGGCATTTCATCGAACATGTTGTGTGCGTACTTTTTATAAAGCATAATGTACAAGTATTTTGTGCATAATCTTACTATTTCATATCAAAATCAATGATTCCACAAATATCCCATAACTGTTATTCTAATTAGGTTCATTCAACAACATCCTACAACATCTAACATCATCCATCCAAAATTTCATAAAACAAAACATATGTAATCATCATCATCTTCATTCTACTACTTCTACAAATGGGTTTTTTCCCCAAAACATCAACATAATCGAAATTAAGCATATTATAACTACTATATATTCATATTATCTAGAATTCCTACTCAATTTCCAAAAACATTTACGGATTACACACAACCCGTTTCATTAAAATCATTATACCACAAAATTCGACTTACTTGTTGATGAGAATACTTAGGAGGTTATGATTCCTAATTCATGCATCGCAATTTCGATCCCTAGGCCTCTTGATTGAAGATTTTCCTTGCTAGGTTTTGAGAGAAATGCTTTCCCCTGCCTTTCCCCTTTCTATCGATCGCACAAACCCAGGGGAAACCCTGACCCCCTTTTTTTTATTAAACTTCAACCCTTAATAACATATTTAGCCCCTCATCTTTTAGAGTGTGTGCTCATATTGAAGTTTCTACGCAAACTTTGTTACTTTCCTTTGGTTAACTCAGTTACATACATATATTTTAAATTTATTATCATTCTTTTACGGTATCATTTTATAATTACCGTCTTCTGTCACTTAACATCATGATTATAATATTATTTTATAACATACGAAATTTGGGGTGTTACATTTAATCAAACTTTTTAGGGGTGTGGTCGCCTTTTAGTGACCATATTACCTTAGTTGGCACTTAGCGATCAATTATGGATAGTCACCAAGTGAGTCTCGTAGGACTAGTAATAGTGGTGTCCTCCAACCCTTGTCGTCCTACCTTAGTCTCATTCATAATATTCTTTCTTCTTTGCAAAGGCTGGATAATTCTAAGGTTCCTAATTCTGCTTTTGGAGAGTTAGGAAGGCGTAAAAGGGTTTGGGATTGATCATTCTCCATTGTCTTTGTTTGGTCCAGCCATACTTTGGAATAGTTATTTACACATATGTTGGTGAGCGTACACACCTAGTGAAATGCTAGACTTTGTAAAAGTTGTTAGTATGTTAGCTTAATAAGTCTCACAAATTGATGATAGTCGTATGTTGGCCATCTTAGGAAATTTCACAAAGTCATCATAGACATAACTAAACACACTGAACGCGTGTCAAAGTTGATAAGGTATTGATCAACTTAGGCAATTCCACAAATTATGGGGACATATGAAGTTGGTGTTGTCGTTATGGCCAATGTAATTACAACAATTTGTAAAACCACTTATTGAAGAACCTAAAACTGAAAAACCTTTCAAAAGTAAACTAAGTGAAATGAAACTTTCTAAAGTTCAACCAAAAGAGTGAAAGATTGCGTGTTAATAAAAAAGGATGCAATCATTATATATGAGTGCCAAAAGAAAGTTGGGACTTGGAATTGCGACTGGCAGATCCAGGAATTTTTCACCGGGTTCCTTTTGGTAGATTTTCACTAATTCTTACTATTTTTTTTTTAAATCATAGAAATTTTCCACTATTTTTTCATTTTTTTCCAAACTGAGAGGGTTCCCGGGAACCCCCAAAACACCCCTGGTGTAACAACCCTCGGTAAAACCGACACCCTTAGTATAATTCCAATACTCTATTATATTTTAAAATATTCCAATATGTCTTATATTACACCCCGTATGTGAAAACCGAGCCCAAATTATGTTATCGTTTATAAAATTAATTAAAAACAAGAAATAGTAAGCTGAGGCGGGCCGCGTAGGACCTCACCACAAGCTCACGCGGGCCGTATCAAGACCAAACTTTGACTCCGCTGACTTCTTTAGTTCAAGCGGGCCGCGTAAGACCTCATCTAAGTTGACGCGGGCCGCGACAGATCTTGAAACGCGGAAGCATCCGGTGATGACACATGTCGACATCGTGTCGAGTCTAGTAGCTGACCCAGCTAAGCTATTATGTTGACCGGTGTTGACGCGGGCCGCCTAAGGCTTAGCCTTACCTTACGCGGGCCGCCTGGAAGTCAGATTACACGACTATATAAGAAGGCCATCAGACTTCGTTTTCCGTCACTCACAATCTCAATTCTCAATCTAAATTCTATAGTAGTGTTATAATACTCGGGTATTATACCCCTAATTAAGCAAGGTTCTGCTCCGTTGTAAGTATTATAACCCCAGTTTCATAATAGTTACGCTGCCCGGTTGATTTAGGGTTCCGTAACAACTGTCGTGGTTTTGCCCGACGTAGTTGTTGGAATGCCGTCTCGGGGAGGGTATCATTAATAATTTCAAAGGGTTATGGTACTAATCAATGTACATTTGTATAAATTGTAGATTATATCCAGGAAACCCTTACGAAAAGCCTAAGACAGCAAAGTGATATATCCTCTTTTTGTTAAACTTTTTGGTAATGTTTTACCAAACCTTAAATGTTTTACTATGAAATTTAGCAGTGATTGAGTCTTTGTGGTTATTCAATTACTACCGGTATGTTGGGGTTTTGTATACAAAATTTGTACTACTTGCGAGTAGTAAGTCGGGATGACAATACGTTACCATTGGACAATGAGTTAGCCAATGGGTAATATGACCCACAAGTCAGGATTGATAGTACCAAATGGAGTAATTGTGTAGACATAAGCAATGTGATCGCTCTCAATACTGTTCACTGTGACTTTAAATTTGATTAAACTGGAATTCACTCACCAGTATTTCCCACTGACAAATATTTTTAAAACATGTTTCAGGTAACCCAATGTGAAAGCCAATTAGTAAAAAGCCAGCTGGAGAGCACTAAAGGCTTGGGAAAAATGTGGCTATAAAAGTTACCAAATAAACGATGTTTAAAATTCAATAAAATAGGGTGTGTCCCTATAAATGTATTGTAATAAGAAACTTGGGTTTTACCCATGTGATTATTAATATTAAATGAGGTGGTTTACTCTGATAAAACATTTCCTAACTATGGTCCTGATGTAAATTCCGTTGCGAGATTACACAACCCTGATACCACCGAACTCTGTGATCGCGTCCGCCCGTTCCCGGGGATCAGGGATCGGGGGTTGCGACAGAAGGTGGTATCAGAGCCTAGCCACTGGTCTGAGCCAAATAAGTGTTATGCCGACACTTAAATTTTAAATTTTGTGTTAGGAAATGAATTACAGAAATACATGCATAACTGTAATTATGTGTTATGTGTTATTTGACTATTTGTTAGTTTTCAGTATGAGTGATAAAGGATCAGCAGACGTGAATCGTCAGTTGTCTGAATAACCTAGGAATGAGGGTACATCATCCCAGCCTGCCCTTTCAGGGTATACTGCTGATCAAGAAGATGGAATATTTGCTTTTAGAGCTAAATCCGAAGAGCCATTTCCTAATAAGAAACGAGGATGGTTCAGTAAAGAAGCTTTTGCTCGTAGGAAGAGAATGCGAAAATTGCAACAGCAAAGAGCGTTAGCAGCTATTAAGAGAGAGACAGATGCCCATACTCAAGATATGCTAAATAGAAGCTTAGCTAATTTCCATATCTTAGCTACGACTGCTGCTGACCCAAGTCTGGAACAATTAGTAGCCCCACAACCACAAAACCCAGAACAACCTATGGAAATAGAAAATCCGGAAAACCAAGTAGAGATGCACGATTTTAACCCAGAAGAAATCCCAAGGGTACCTGCACCAAACCCTCTAGACCTGAATTACGATCCCTGGTGGGACGACAATAGGGATTTTGTGCAACGTTATCCTATCCAGGATTATCCACCCATACAAAACATAGAAGCTTACCCAGGTATGGACCCTTTAGATCCCTATTACCAAGATGATTATATTAGGGAAATATTAGAGGATCCTTACCAATTTCTGGCACATACACTCCCATATCAGGAACAGGCACCCCAGATTCCAAACCCAGTCCGAGAACCTGCACCCCCAATGAGTGCAGAAAACGTGCAAGAACTTAGGACTTTCGGGGAGGAAATCTTAGAAAGCAGTGAGAGAATGCGTCAGGTGGGAGAGCGTCTCTTATGGAAATACGATGAGCGCAATATGGATTTTTGGATAAATCCATATCCGTGAATGTGAGAATGGAGGAGATGGTAGTAATAATAATAATAAAAATAAAATAAAATATGTGTGTACGGATGCATATTACTATTTTATTTATGTTGGTATTGTAATCTTTATTTCTGTACTAGTGTGTAATAGACGCATAGTATATGAAAAAGAGTATAGTCGCAATGATCGACGGTTTTGGTTAAATTGCGTGTCATGTGATTAACTATATTAAGATATTAATTGTGATATTAATATGGATACTTGTTTAAAATTCAGATGGCCGACGAAGGAAATCAAGGAAATCTGAATAATGATAACCAGAGTAACATTAACGTGGTTAATGAGAATCCAAGCATCAATAACAATAACAATCAAGTGGACAATAGTGCTATCCAACACATAGTAGCACAGGGAATTATAGATGCAATGCCATTTATTATTCAAACTGTTAAAGATGCTGATAATAAAAGTAAGCATAGCAGTAAGCGACCAAGTGAACCAGAAAACAGCGTGAACAATGGACCTATACTTCAAATGCCCATTTCCAAAAGAAGAAGAACCGTGCCTTACGGTTGTTCTTATAAAGAATTTTGGTCTTGTAAACCAATGGAATTCTCGGGCAATGAAGTGGATAGAAAAGACTGAGGCAGTCTTAAGGATAAGTAAGTGTGCTGAAGAAGATAAAATACTGTTTGCTTCTAATCTGTTTAAGAATGCAGCACTAGAATGGTGGAACACTATCCTCCAAACAAAAGGAAGTGATAGAACCTATAATATGGAATGGGAAGAGTTTAAGGACAAGGTAGAAAGGAAATTCTGCCCTCCTAATGAAAAAGAACAGATAGCAAACAAATTCCAAAATCTTAGGATGACTGGTGTGGATAGCAAGGGGTACACTAAGTTATTCTTCGAATATGCTAGAATAGTGTCAACTCTTGCCTCACCAGAACCAGTGTTAATTTCCCGTTATATTTGGGGATTAATTGGAGAGATAAGACACATAGTCAAGGCAGCTAGACCTCAAAATATAGAAGAAACTGTAGAACTATCAAATACCTTGACTGATGAGTTAGTCCATACCAGAGAAGAAGATCAGAAGAGGAACTTAACCCAAAGGCTTACACAGGAATTCCGTTCTGGAAATTACAATCGTAGGAATATGGGTTCTACCTCTACAACATACTGCAAGGTCTGCAAGAAAAAGCATTCGGGAAAAATGCTCCACTCTCTGTAATTATTGCAAGATGCCAGGACACAAGGAAGAAAGTTGTAGGAAGAAAACTAGTAATGGATTATGCTACAACTGTGGAGAAAAAGGTCATATCAGGCCAAATTGTCTGAAATTAGCTCCAGCCACAGAAAACAAGAATACTAAAAATGCGAGAGCATTTGTTCTAACTGCAGAAGAAGCCAAGATGATTCCAGATGTCATAGCTGGTACGTTTTTAGTTAATGATGTCTTTGCTAAAGTATTATTTGACTCTGGTGCAAACCAAAGTTTTATTAATACGTCGTTTTGAAAAATTCTAAATCAATCATTAACTAAACTACCACATGAATGCTTAGTAGAGACAGCAAATGGAGAAACTGTTAGAATTTTTGAAATCTTGCAGGGAGCAAGTATAGAAATATCAAATCAGAAATTTATTGCAAATCTTTATCCCATGAATCTGGTAGGATTTGATGTCGTTTTAGGAATGGATTGGTTAATAGCTAATAAAGCCAGTATTTTATGTGATCAAAAGTTAATTCAAGTAAATTCACCAAAAGGTAAAATGATCACAATTAAAGGAGATAAATCTTCTAGATCTACTAAATTCATCTCTATGATGAAAACAGTAAGTTTTATCAGAAAAGGTTCTATAGTGTATTTGATTTCTATAATCACTAACACTAAAGGAAAGGATTTAAAAGATATTCCAGTAGTATCGCAGTTTTCAGATGTATTTCCAGAAGAATTGCCAGGGCAACCTCCGGATAGATTAGTTGAGTTCAGAATCCATTTGATACCAGGAACAGCACCAATTGCCAAAGCACCTTACCGTTTGGCACCTGCAGAAATGCAAGAATTAAAGAAACAATTAGACGAATTGTTGGAGAAAGGATTCATACAACCAAGTTCGTCGCCATGGGGGCGCCGATACTGTTTGTTAAAAAGAAAGATGGATCAATGCGTATGTGCATTGACTACCGTGAATTAAACAAAGTCACAATTAAGAATCGGTACCCATTACCGAGAATCGATGATTTGTTTGATCAGCTACAAGGAGCTCGATTTTTCTCTAAGATCGATTTAAGGTCAGGATATCATCAATTAAAGGTACAGGAAGAGGATATTCCTAAAACCGTATTTAGAACAAGGTATGGTCATTATGAATTTACTGTCATGCCATTTGGCTTAACCAATGCCCCAGCTGCATTTATGGACATGATGAACCGAATATGTAAGCCATATTTGGATAAATTCATAATTGTTTTCATAGATGATATTCTAATTTACTCTAAGAATAAAGAAGATCATGCAAAGCATTTGCACGCACTTTTAAGTTTGCTAAGAAAGGAAAAGCTTTATGCTAAATTTTCAAAGTGCGAATTTTGGTTAGAACAGGTACAATTCCTTGGACACCTAGTCAATCATGAAGGAATTCATGTAGATCCAACAAAGATTGAAGCAATTACGAAATGGAAAACCCCTGAGTCACCAACTGAGGTTAGAAGTTTCTTAGGATTGGCCGGTTATTATAGAAGGTTTATTCAAGATTTTTCTAGAATAGCCATTCCCTTAACTAAGCTAACCTGTAAATCTGTTAAGTTTGAATGGGGATTTAAGCAAGTCGAAGCCTTTAGAATTCTTAAGCAAAGATTAACCCATACACCCATACTAGTATTACCAGAAGGAACTGAAGACTTCATAGTCTATTGTGATGCTTCTAAATTAGGTTATGGATGTGTGTTAATGCAACGACAAAAGGTTATAGCCTATGCATCTAGACAACTTAAGAGTCATGAAGAAAATTATTCAACCCATGATTTAGAATTGGGAGCTATAATTTTTGCTCTTAAGATTTGGAGACATTACCTTTATGGTAGTAAGTTTACCATATTTACTGATCACAAAAGTTTAAGGTATGTTTTCAGGCAGAAAGAATTAAATATGAGACAAAGACGTTGGATGGAATTTCTTAGTGATTATGATTGTGATATCCAGTATCATGAAGGAAAAGCAAATGTAGTGGCAGATGCTTTAAGCCGAAAGTATCATGAAAAGCCAAGAAGAGTACGTTCTCTTAAATTAAATCTGCAAGTAGATTTAAATGATCAGATAAGAGAAGCACAAGAATCAGTAATCAAGGATGATTCTGAAAAATTAAAAGGTATGCTAAAAGAATTGGAACAAGGGACGGATGGAATTTGGAGATTCCATAAAAAGAGAATGTGGATACCTAAATTAGGAAATCTACGTCATTGTATATTAGAAGAAGCCCATAAGTCTAAATATACAATGCATCCAGGAAGTGACAAAATGTACCAGGATTTAAGGAAAATTTTCTGGTGGATAGGAATTAAAAAGGACATAGCAGTCTATGTTTCTAAATGTTTAACTTGTTCACAAGTTAAAGCTGAACATCAGAAACCCTCAGGTTTGTTACAGCAATTAGAAATGCCAGTTTGGAAATGAGAATTTATAACCATGGATTTTGTTACTAAATTACCCAAAACTAGGAAAGGAAATGATACAATCTAGGTGATTGTAGATAGACTAACTAAGTCGGCTCATTTTCTACCAATGAAGGAAACAATTAGTATGGAACAATTATCTAAATTGTATGTAAATGAAATTGTTTCTTTACATGGTATTCCTTTATCAATTGTTTCTGATAGAGATAGTCGTTTTACCTCTCATTTTTTTTGTCAAGTTTCCAAAAAGCAATGGGAACTAAATTAAAGTTGAGTACAGCTTATCATCCACAAACGGATGGACAAAGTGAAAGGACAATTCAGACAATGGAGGACATGCTTAGAGCTTGTGTAATTGATTTTGGAGGTAATTGGGACGATCACTTACCTTTAGTAGAATTTTCTTATAATAATAGTTATCACACAAGTATCAATGCTGCACCATTTGAAGCACTTTATGGACGAAAGTGTCGAACCCCAGTCTGTTGGGCAGAAATTGGGGAAAAGCAATTATCTGGACCTGAGATAGTGCAAGAAACAACTGATAAAATTATTCAAGTCAAGGAACGACTGAAAGCAGCACGTAATAGACAGAAAAGTTATGCTAATAACAGGCGAAAACCATTGGAGTTTCAAGTAGGAGATAGAGTATTGTTAAAAGTCTCTCATTGGAAAGGAGTGGTAAGATTCATCAAACGGGGAAAGCTAAGTCCCAGGTATGTTGGACCTTTCAAGATTATTAGAAAAATAGGACCTGTAGCCTATCAGCTACAACTGCCAGAGGAAATGGCAGGAATACATGATGTGTTTCATGTATCTAATCTTAAAAAGTGTTTAGCTGATGAATCAGTGATAGTGCCTCTTAAGGATATAGAGGTGAATGAACAACTCAAGTTTGTAGAAAAACCTCTACAAATTGAAGACAGGAAAGTTAAGAATCTCAAACATAAGAGACTAGTTCTAGTCAAAGTGAAGTGGGACTCCAAAAGAGGACCGGAATACACATGGGAACTTGAGTCAGAAATGCAAAAGAAATACCCGCATTTGTTTCAGTAGATCTCGAGGACGAGCTCTAAAACAAGGAGGGGAGAATGTAAAAACCCTCGGTAAAACCGTCACCCTTAGTATAATTCCAATACTCTATTATATGTTAAAATATTCCAATATGTCTTATATTACACCCCGTATGTGAAAACCGAGCCCAAATTATGTTATCGTTTATAAAATTAATTAAAAACAAGAAATAGTAAGCTGAGGCGGGCCGCGTAGGACCTCACCTCAAGCTCACGCGGGCCGTATCAAGACCAGACTTTGACTCCGCTGACTTCTTTAGTTCAAGCGGGCCGCTTAAGACCTCATCTAAGTTGACGCGGGCCGCGACAGATCATGAAACGCGGAAGCATCTGGTGATGACACGTGTCGACATCGTGTCGAGTCTAGTAGCTGACCCAGCTAAGCTATTATGTTGACCGGTGTTGACGCGGGCCGCCTAAGGCTTAGCCTTACCTTACGCGGGCCGCCTGGAAGTCAGATTACACGACTATATAAGAAGGCCATCAGACTTCGTTTTCCGTCACTCACAATCTCAATTCTCAATCTAAATTCTATAGTAGTGTTATAATACTCGGGTATTATACCCCTAATTAAGCAAGGTTCTGCTCCGTTGTAAGTATTATAACCCCAGTTTCATAATAGTTACGCTGCCCGGTTGATTTAGGGTTCCGTAACAACTGTCGTGGTTTTGCCCGACGTAGTTGTTGGAATGCCGTCTCGGGGAGGGTATCATTAATAATTTCAAAGGGTTATGGTACTAATCAATGTACATTTGTATAAATTATAGATTATATCCAGGAAACCCTTACGAAAAGCCTAAGACAGCAAAGTGAGTTATCCTCTTTTTGTTAAACTTTTTGGTAATGTTTTACCAAACCTTAAATGTTTTACTATGAAATTTAGCAGTGATTGAGTCTTTGTGGTTATTCAATTACTACCGGTATGTTGGGGTTTTGTATACAAATTTGTACTACTTGCGAGTAGTAAGTCGGGATGACAATACGTTACCATTGGACAATGAGTTAGCCAAAGGGTAATATGACCCACAAGTCAGGATTGATAGTACCAAATGGAGTAATTGTGTAGACATAAACAATGTGATCACTCTCAATACTGTTCACTGTGACTTTAAATTTGATTAAACTGGGATTCACTCACCAGTATTTCCCGCTGACAAATATTTTTAAAACATGTTTCAGGTAACCCAATGTGAAAGCCAATTAGTAAAAAGCCAGCTGGAGAGCACTAAAGGCTTGGGAAAAATGTGGCTATAAAAGTTACCAAATAAACGATGTTTTAAATTCAATAAAATAGGGTGTGTCCCTATAAATGTATTGTAATAAGAAACTTGGGTTTTACCCATGTGATTATTAATATTAAATGAGGTGGTTTTACTCTGATAAAACATTTCCTAACTACAATCCTGATGTAAATTCCGCTGCGAGATTACACAACCCTGATACCACCGAACTCTGTGATCACGTCCGCCCGTTCCCGGGGATCAGGGATCGGGGTTGCGACACCTGGATCCGCCACTTTATCTGCGAGAGTACTTGTCTTTACTGACTCCTAGAAAACAAAAGTTGACCATGAATAATACAAATTTACAAATTTGGAGTGAACCCAAATGGCAGCTTAAAGTTGGTGTATACAGAAGAAAGAGTAAGGGGCTGTTTGGCAACTTCTGTATGGTTAAGTGCTGAACCAGTAAGAGGTTTGAACAATTAAGTGCTGAACTAGTAAAAGGTCTGAACCATTAAGAGTCAGTATAATACTTAACCCTTCAGAGAAATGTCTGATCAATTCAGATTAGAAGTCTTAACCATTCAGACTCTGTGTTGGTGCATCTAGTGTCTGTTAACTTCGTCTTAATCGAGTCTTATGTCTATATAGGATAAACGAGCACACAACAGAGTTGAAATTAGGGTTTTACATGAAATAGTGGGTGATTTCGCTTGAAAGTGTCAAGGGTCAGTTCAAGCGAAATCAACATAAGTGATTCCGCTTGAAACGGCTTGTGTTCATTTGGAGCGAAATCAGGTCCCTATAAATAGGTGTGTTGTTGTGTCATTTGGAGCGGAATCTGGTCATTAGTTCTGAGCCGAGGTGCTGTCCGTTTGTCATTTGAATCTGTAAAAGCTCAGGAAATCAGTAATAGATAAAGATTAAAAAGGAACAAGCTGTGTTGACATCTTTTACATTGATTCCGCCTTTGTACTTGATGATGAACTGCTTATACTGACTATTTAGGGTCACACGTCGATCCAACAAGTGGTATCAGAGCTCAGGATGAGGAGTTCATACCAATTCAGCTTGAAATCACCGGATTTTCTTACTTCTACTCATTCTTTTCTGATTTGAACAAAATTTAACGGTCAAAATGGCTTAAAACTCACATATATCAAGCATAACACAGTTTTAAGTAATCCTTGAAGGAATTGGACCTTAATTCTATCAAAATCTGATTAAAACTTGTAATTCCGCTTGAAAAACTGTTCGAAATGCTGACATCATCTTGATTTCGCTTGAACGTGCACGTGTGATTTCGAGCGAAATGAGCTATTTTGGTTATTCCGCTTGAAGGTATTTGTTTGATTTCGCTTGAAATTAGATTCCGCTTGAAAGTTAAAGTGAAATAAGTGATTTCTCTTGAAACTTGATTCCGCTCGAGTGGTATTTCGCTCGAAAGCTTATCTCGCTTGAAAGCTAATTCCGCTTGAAAGCTGATTTCGCTTGAAGCTATTTCGCTTCAACTAATTCCGCTTGAACTTGTATTTTTCAAAATCAATAATTTTTCTAAGTGTTTGTTGATTGTTTCGGGTACTTGAAAGATGGATGATTTCATGAATCCATTCTGTGACGTGTTTGCTTTTGCTGGAAACGGTGGAGATGATACTTCAAACGACACATCGAACAACACAAATGAGAAAGCTCCGAGTGCGAGAAAGACTCTTTCGGATACATTTAGTGTTGAGAGTGCGTATGGGACGTACAACAAACCTCCAAAGTTGCTGGCGATAGAAGATTACAATAGGTGGCCTACAAGATTTGACGAGTGGCTTCAAGCATTTGCATACCAGAGCTGGAAAAGTTTAAAGACTGGTTACATTAAAGGAGATCGTTTTGGTGAAAGTTTAACAGATACTGATGAGATTGAAAGATATATTGCTGAACAAAAGTGCATCGCGTAGATTCATCAGTCTGTGAGAGATGATATAATTTCATTGATTGAATATGAAAATTCAAAAGATCTTTGGGAGAAACTGAGGATAAAATTCGTAGGTAGTGGTGAGATAGTAAAAAACAAAAAGAAATTGTTAAGAAAAGAGTTTGATTTGTTTGGTTGTTTAAAGAACGAGTCTGTTTCCAAGATGATTGAGAGATTTGGGCATCTGAAGTTGGAGCTGGCAAGACATGGAATCACTTATACTCAAGACGAGTTGGTCGACAAATTTTTTGACTCGCTGCCAAATGAGCAAGACTGGCAATACTTTGCTTTGATGTTGAAAAACACCATCAAGCCGCCAGAAGTTTTGACAATGGATCTGCTTATCGAAAGACTGGAGAGTCACGAGTTAGAGATCAAGAAATCTAACAAAGTCAACAATTCATCTTATCAGCAGAATGTGGAGCTGTACTACAGAGGAAGCCTACCAAAGACTGGTTCTCCAAGAACAACATTTTCTACAGAGAGTTCAAATTCTGTGAAACAAGAAATTCCTCATAGTGGTTTTCATAGTGGATCTTCTTCAACAACTCCAAATCAATCTGCATCAAAGAATCTGTTTCAATGTAACATTGCTGTGGATCTGAAGAACGCTTAAAATTTCAGTGAAGAATCAACAAAACAATAGATGGTGTTCTTAGCGTCGGTGTTAGAATCGTACGAGAGCCTAGTGGTGGGCAAGATTGGAAACACCAACCTGACTAAGGAGGACTATGATCAAATAGATCCTGAAGAGATAGAACTGATCGATATCAGGTGGTGTATGGCCAGTGCAGTTCGACGAGCACAACGATTCATGGAGATTACTGGGAGGCATTCTATCGGTGGTCCGTCCACAAAACTTGGCTTTGAAAAATCAAAAGTCACGTGCTTCAGGTATAAACAAAAAGGACATTTCAAATCCGAATGTTGAAATGCTCCTGCTGATGATACTGCAAATCCATTCCGCGAAGATTACTACAAAAGAGCAATCTACCATCAAAACAAATCTGAACCCCCAGAATGAAGCAGCTTGAAGATACCCCCAAAGAAAAATCAAGAGCTCTTGCTGTTATTCATGATGATGAAGGTTTTGATTGGAGTGAACTGCTATCGGAGGAAGATGCAGTAGGTTATGCGTTTGTAGCAAAAGAAGTTCCTTTCAAAGACACAAGAACTGAAGAACAAAAATACCAAAGCAGAAAGCAGAGAGCAGAATTTAAGATGATGAGATTATCTAGGGTGTTCAGTGAAGCCAGGAAAGCAAAGAGATGGGATGCTGATAGAGGATGTTACCTTGATCCTCAAGGAAACATTGCTGTTGATGCGAAAACTCTTAGTATTGAAGCCTTCGTTGAGGAATTTGCTGCAGAAGAAGATGCAAGACAGAGAGAATGGTGGGGAGGTGGAGTAGAGAAAGAAAAAGAAAAAGAGAAAAAGAAAGATTCTCAGTTAAAGAAGGTTGATGATGGAATTATTGATACTTCACAAGAATTCACCGCTGAAAACTTTGGGAAGATGGCTGACAAAGTGCTTGCTTCAAAGGAACTTGAGGTAGACTCTAAGTCTGAAACTGAGTCTAAAAGCAAGGTTAGTCCAAAGGATTCAACAAGTGAGACATGTAAGAAAGTCAAAGGTGATAGTGACTGCAAAAGTTGCATGAAAAACTGCAAGTTTTGTAGTACACTTACTTACCTTAGTGATACAAAGGTTGTAGAACTGACAACATGTAACATCTGTGCTTGTAATCATTGTGAACAGTTCTATTATAAATAAAACAATGTCATTTGATCCGAATGTTTGTTTGGTTATGTTTTACATTTTTCATGTTTTGACTTTTATTCAATTTCAAACTCTATATCGCATTCTAAAGAGTTATACGCAAACTGGTGCGTAAACGTAGCCAGTTTAATGTGACAAATACTCTGGAACATCAAAATATACTTAACATACCTTAAATAACCCTTACATAACTTAGAAATAAGTTTTGAAGGCTTTGGTATGACAAAAATAAGTTAATTCGCTTACAGGGACTAAACTTGACAAACTGCGAAAGTATGCCAATTTGAACTGTAACGAACATTCCGGAACATGACCATAAGTTAAACATACCATAAATATCCTTTACATAGCTCAGAAATAGGCTTTGAGGGGTTCGGTATGCTAAAATAAACTTTTGGGGTCATTCAGGGACTAAAAGCGTCAAAAAAGTGCACAAGTTTGCATTTTCGCGCATAACTTACGTTCTGAATACATCTGGACATCCAAAAATTTATGTAAGCACGAAAATATTTTATTTTAGTGTTTGGCATAAGAAAAATCCATTCGTCGCGTCATTTGAATCGTTTTTCGCGCTTATGCGCATTCCGTCGTAATTAACCGAACAACGTAACCGTACGGCTAAACGAACCGACACCTGAGATATTTTTGAACATATTTTAAGTTCCCTATACTTTAACTTCATTTTAGAGCTTTGAATTGGGGTTAACGGGGCTTAAACATGTCAAAAAAAACGCATCGAAAACCAAGTTTTGAGGTTGCAGGGACTGAAACTGTAAATCTGCCAAACTAGGTCCTTAAGTAGGGGCCAGATGCAGCAAAACGTTTTTTTTCAGCTTTTAACAGCCCTTAACACTCTCCAAAGGCCAAGTGCCAAGTGTCAAACTCTTATGGTGGATGGCAAATGAGTTACCACAACTTTCCAACAAGTGTACGACTTAGATCGTGCCCCCTTTTCCAAGAAATGATCCTAACGGTGAACCAAAAACTATAAATACCCACGTCCACCCTTCACTTTTCCTCACAAGAATCTGATCTTATGTGCTCTAAGTTGAAACCTTTGTTTCATACCTGAGCTATTTTGATCTAGATTAGCATTCGGGGACCCTTTGTAAGTGTTCCTTCGTTCTTTTATTGTTTTTCGAGTCCGAAAGTCAAACTTTGTTTGACTTTCTGCGTTGACCAGTTTATGGTCAATGCGAAGTTCGTTTGAACTTCGCAACGTGATTGTAATCACGATGGTTATAGTCCCTTGTGACTATGCCTAATTCTTACCACGTTGTCTAGGGTCGTAAGGGTAAGCGATCTAATAAATCGCTTATACCTTCGAACCCGACCCATTTGGTCGATCATTAGGATCCGACCAAACACATTAGGTGACCATAGTATATAGGGAATAACCTTCCGAGGTTATACCTTATGGTCACGACGTTTAGTTAGTTGTATGATAGGTAGTTTATATGCCTTAGGTAAATTACCAAAATACCCCTTTGATGCCAAAATTCATTTTAAACATATGTAACATAACTTTTGACATCTAAACTGATTTGACAACAATATTAGACATGTTAAGGCATATATTACTTGTCATAGGACTAGTTAGGCGGTCCGAACGCGTTTTACGCGAACGACGCGTTAAAGTAGCATAAGCTACCTAAACGGGTCGTAATGGGTCACAAGCACTTAGGTTAAGTTTCGTTTTAGTATGTGGGCTTTGTTAAACCATATTACACGAGTCTCCATACTCGTTTGGTTTACGAACCCTCATTCTATCCGATCCTCCGATATTAGGTCTGGTTTATTAACATATTTACCTATATTAGGTGCCGTTTGATTCCGTGATCTCTAGCATTGCTTGGTGGTTATCTTAGGACTTCTGAGCAATCTCAAGTGAGTACATAGACCCCTCTTTTACTGTTTTCCAAACTGTTTTGGGGTGAAACACATGTGCCTACTTGTTACTTTAGTGCTTTCCTGCTTTCACATCGTATACTTGCTATGTTCATTAGTACATTTATAGTACATGATTTCATTGTATTCATGCTATGTATGCCCATTGTGTGCGTACTTAGTACATTGTTTTACATTACATTTCATGCTATGTATGTCCATTGTGTGCATACTTAGTACATTGTTTTACATTACATTTCATGCTATGTATGTCCATTGTGTGCATACTTAGTACATTGTTTTACATTACATTTCATGCTATGTATGCCCATTGTGTGCGTACTTAGTACATTTGTTTTCATCACATGCTTACATTTTGTTATGACATTTGGGTTGTTTACAATGGAACAATACATTCATTAACATTAGCTACGTCGTTCGTTAGTAGGTAGTGGTACCATAGGAATTGACAACTCTCGTTCCTGAAATCCTGGGTTTGTTTGGATTGGAAGGAATGACCGAATTCGATATACATAACTTAGATAAACCTTTAATTTGTTTAAGGGTTTATCGCCACTGTCTCAAGGCTTGGATGTATGCATTTTCACAATACCGCATAAATGTTTGTATCAGTAAAGCATGCATTTGTTCCATAAAACATAACTTTGATTTAAACCATGTTTTACTTCAATACCTTGTTTTTGTGCATTTTACATATGGTTTAGTTGATATATTTCACTTACTATACATGATATTTTTGGGTAAACATTACATGATCTACATTAACATAAACATTTTGACATTGATATACACATTTAGTGGTTTACATTGGACATAGACATTTCAATATGGTTTACACATTAACACATGACAATTCATTTATACATGAACAACTTACATTGATGGTTGGTTTGGGTAAAGGATTCGAGTAATGAGGCGAGTGTAATATAATACAAGCATGGTGGATACGCCGCTGGTACTTCCTATATATAAGTGTTTGTATAACATTACATGTTGTAGCGTTACTTAAATCATTTCAATACTTGACATATTACATTTTACATAAACAACTTATTTTCACAAGACATTGATTTACAAAACAACTTACCTTATACAAATTCATTTTTCTTGATTATTCATTTAACCTTACATTATTCTCTTATTTATACATATCATTGCTTTTTAATGATTTACAAAACAAAACAACTTACAAGGTTCATGACTGACTGTTATTAAACAACTTTTCCTAAACTTATAAGTCATGAATCCTATTTTCACAAAACCTATGTATCTCACAGGCATTTTTATGCTGACGTACCTATTTTCACATGTGTTTTCAGGAGCTTTTCCGTAGGATGATGATCGTGACACTAGGGCGGACCTGTGCCTTAGAGACATAAAACGAAGATAGACTTAGTTTAATTATGTTCTAAACTCTTTATTTCCTGTTTAAGACAATGTAACTCTTATGTTTATAAATAAAATACAACTTTGAATGCCATGGTTATGAAACAATTAATTCTGTTACAACACTCCCCGACGTTTTCCGCCACGTTTTGTATGTTATACGTGGTCGGGGTGTGACAGAAGAGTTGGTATCAGAGCCAATGGTTATAGGGAATTAGGTTATTAGTAATTCTTTGACCTAGACTATAACCTTTCTAGGACCCTAACACAAGTTATCTTGTGTTTAGATCTTAAAACATGTACATCACCTATCCTTAGGTGATTATCAAAACAAAAACCAAATTTCCAAAACGATTTTTGAAAAACAATCATCTGTTTTTGGATGATTTATTACAAGGTTTTGAACCCTCTATTGTAAGGTTTTGAACCCTCTGTTATATGGTTTTGAACCCTTTTGAGTTTTCAAAATCTCGTCAAGGTTTTGGGTTTTAAATAATGTGAACACGTGCAAACTGGAAGAGTGAATGCCTGTATTCTGGGTTTTCTGTCTAGGCAAGCACTTCGTATATATCTCATCAGACGCGAGACCAGTTGTGCTTACCTGGGAATTCTTGGGATGAGTGTTCACTTATAGGCGAGCATGTCTTCGCAATACATTATTTTTGATCCATTTACTTTGATTAGTCACTGTGTGTCGTTTGTTTGCTTGGTAATGCGGACGAATGACCACCATCTTTGCTTTTGTTGATTTTGTTTCATCTCATTCTCTTCATCCAATCATCTCACTCGTTTCCTTTCATGATTTCCTCTTTTAGAATGCCTCCTCGACGCGAAAACCAGATAGCGACTGCCGAACTGGCAGAAATCATTGCGCAGCAGATGGCTGCTCAATTCCCAAATCTCTTTGCTCAATGGAACCAAGCCAACAACAACAACAATGCTCCATGCAAATACAAGGATTTTAACTCGGCTAAACCAATCAAGTTTAGTGGTTCTGAAGGAGCGAGTGGGCTTCTTCAATGGTTCGAGAGCATTGAGAATACTTTCCGTCATGTTCAGTGTCCGGATAATCGCAAGGTCGAGTTTTCTTCGAGCGTGTTTCTGAAGAGGGCTCTTACATGGTGGAATGGGGTAATGAGAGACCGTGGTGCAGAAGTTGCTCTAGCACAGACATGGGCGGAACTTAGAGCTCTTATTATGAGGGAGTTTTGTCCTCGTCATGAACAACGAGCGTTGGAGAAGGAGTTTGATGACTTGAAACAAGATAGTGGCGAGCACAGGGCATATACTGATAGGTTTGAGGAGTTGAGTCTGCTTTGCCCAACAATGGTTACCCCACTCGACAAGGTTATCGAAAGATACATCGACGGCCTACCTGACTCAGTACAAGACATCATTACTGGTAGTAACCCTACCACACTCCGTCAGGCGATCGAGTTATCAGCAACATTGACTGAGTCGCAGATTCGGGAGAATAAGTTACACAGGAACGGTGACAAGGGCAAGAAACAGTCGTCTGACATGGAAGATAGCAAGAAAGGTCAAAAAAAGAATGGAAAGGATTCTGGTTCATCGAAAAGGGCAAGGAAGCGTAAGGCTTCCCAAAACTATGCTGTCACTGCCCAAGCCAACCAGGTAGCTCCCAACCAACCTGCACAGCCTCCAGCGAAGAAGCCGTATACAGGGAATGCACCTTTGTGCAATAGATGCAACAGCCACCATCAGCCGCAACATCAGTGTCGTTTCTGTACTAACTGTGGGAAGACAGGTCATCTTGTCGATGTTTGTCGGTTTGCTCAGAATCGGGCAGTTCAGAACCCGGCTCAACAAGTTGCTCAGCCTCCTGCTCAGCAACAGGGTCAAGCTACACGACCACACTACCCACCAGGTGCTTGTTATAACTGTGGGGATCTGACCCATTACAGAAACCGGTGCCCAAGGCTAGCTAACCAGAATCAGAATCCAAATCAGAATCAGGCTCAGGCTCGAGGGCGAGTCTTCAACATGAATGCCCAAGAGGCGCAGGCGGACGATAATGTGGTGAACGGTACGTTCTTTATTAATAATCAGCCTGCATCTGTTCTTTTTTATTCGGGTGCTGACAAGAGTTTTGTGTCATTGTCTTTTGAGCCAATGCTTCACGTGTCTAGAACGAAACTAGGTAAACCTTTGACAGTAGAGGTTGCTAGTGGTGAACCCATTGTTCTTGATTCTGTTCTTCACAACTGCCAGTTAAACCTTAACGACCATCTTTTTCCTATTGACCTCACACCAATGCAACTTGGAAGCTTCGACGTTATAGTGGGTATGGATTGGTTAGCCAAGCATCACGCAGAAGTGGTTTGTTTCGAGAAGATTGTCCGTGTGCCGCTGTCGACAGGCGAGATCCTACAGGTTCGTGGTGAGAAGCCTGCCGGTGGTCTCAAACTCATGTCTTGTTTTAAAGCACGGAAGTATCTCCGAAAGAACTATGTGGCCTTCTTAGCACATGTTACAGAAGATAAAGGCAAGGGTAAGTCTATTTCAGATATTCCTGTCGTTCGGGATTATTCTGAAGTATTCCCTGAAGACTTACCTGGTCTACCTCCAGCACGCCAAGTCGAGTTCCGCATTGATCTCGTACCTGGTACAAATCCCATTGCCAGAGCTCCATATCTTCTTGCACCGTCTGAGATGCAAGAGTTGTCTAAGCAGCTTCAGAAGCTCTCTGACAAAGGCTTTATCCGTCCCAGCTTTTCACCTTGGGGTGCTCCCATTCTTTTTGTCAAGAAAAAGGATGGATCCTTTAGGATGTGTATCGATTATCGTGAGCTTAACAAGCTTACCATCAAGAATCGATATCCCCTACCTCGCATAGACGATCTCTTTGATCAGTTACAGGGCGCTTCTTATTTTTCAAAGATTGATCTACGTTCCGGATATCATCAACTTCGGGTGCATGGAGAAGATATTCCCAAGACAGCATTCCGCACTCGGTATGGGCATTACGAGTTCACAGTCATGCCATTCGGTTTGACTAATGCTCCTGCTGTTTTCATGGACTTGATGAATAGGTGCAAACCTTATTTGGATCAGTTCGTCATTGTTTTTATTGACGACATCTTGATTTATTCTAAGACGCGAGCTGATCACGAGCAACATCTTTGTCTTACTCTGGAACTCCTAAAGAAAGAGCAACTTTTCGCCAAATTCTCCAAGTGTGAATTCTGGCTTAAAGAAGTTCAATTCTTAGGACATATCATCAACGAACAAGGTATTCATGTAGATCGCTCCAAGATCAGTGCGATTAAGGATTGGGATACGCCTACTACTCCCACTGAGGTTCGTTCTTTTCTTGGTCTAGCGGGTTATTACCGTCGCTTCATTGAGAACTTCTCAAAGATTGCAGTTCCTCTAACTGCTCTAACTCAGAAGAACAAACCCTTTGACTGGGGATTCAAACAAGAGGAAGCTTTTCAACACTTGAAGCGGAAGCTTTGCGACACGCCTGTTCTAACTTTGCCTGAGGGCAATGATGATTTCGTCGTTTATTGCGATGCATCTAAATTGGGTCTTGGTTGTGTCCTGATGCAAAGGAACAAAGTCATAGCATATGCATCGAGGCAGTTGAAGATACATGAGAAGAACTACACCACTCATGATCTTGAGTTGGGTGCAGTTGTCTTCGCTCTTAAGATCTGGAGACACTATTTGTATGGTACAAAATGTGTGGTTTTCACGGACCACAAAAGTCTTCAGCATATCTTCAATCAAAAAGAACTCAACATGAGGCAACGACGTTGGGTCGAGCTTCTAAACGACTATGACTGCGAAATTCGCTACCATCCTGGTAAGGCGAATGTCGTAGCTGATGCATTGAGTCATAAGGAACGTACTAAGCTTCATTGTGTACGTGTTCAATCTGTTATTCAAGCTCGATCCAATATCCAAGCACGCATTTCTCAGGCGCAACAATCTTGTGTTTCACAAGGTTTGATGGATAAGGAATTTCCCTATCACATAACACCTGATCTGGAACTGAAGGACAATGGATCGTATTACTTCATGGACCGTTTGTGGGTCCCAAGCCAGGATGATCTTCGTACCTTGCTTATGGATGAAGCCCATAAGTCTCGTTATTCTATTCATCTGGGCTCAGATAAGATGTATAAGGATCTTCGTATTCATTATTGGTGGCCTGGTATGAAGAAAGACATTGCCTTATACGTATCAAAATGCCTTACTTGTCTTAAGGTTAAGGCTGAACATCAGCATCCTTCTGGTTTATTGGTGCAACCAGAGATCCCAGTTTGGAAATGGGAAAACATTACTATGGATCTTGTTACCAAACTTCCATGCACAAAGAAAGGTCATGATGACATCTGGGTAGTTGTTGATCGTCTTACTAAGTCAGCGCATTTCTTTCCAATCCGTGAGGATTTTCCTGCTGACATGTCACACCCCTTTCAGCGGCGGAAGCACGAGGTGTGATCATGAAAGGTTCTCATTGCATACGAAAGGTAAACATACTACATGCTCATGAAAATAACTTCAAATACCATAATTTGAAAACATAAGTTTAGCGTTTACATCGCTAAGTCGCATAAAACATTGTCTTAAAAAGTTTACAACTTTATTTAAAGATAAACATAGCGACATCCACGAGCATGGGTCAGACCGCGCGCACATCCATCCTAGTTACCTGAAATACATGTGAGTTTTGGAAAAAACGTCAACATAAAGTTGGTGTGAATTCATGCAATTTTTGTATTTCACGTTTGTATACTTTGTATGAAAACATAATTTGTATTTTGTATAAATCAAGTCTTTTGTGTACACCACGTACTCATGTATAAATCAGATATTTTTGTATGTATCAAGTGTTAATGGGTTGCAAAGCCATTAACATGTGACACGACATAGGAAGTCACCAAACCATAGGCATTTTTCTGTAGTTGATTCACGACTGAGACACAAAAACACTGCTTGGTAAAAGAGTGGCCAAGAGTGGTGCTGCCCGGAACCCATTAGATCTAACCTTTTGTTTTGCGGTCTAAGTATGTACACGATTAATGGTGCTTATGGTACCCTATTCGTGACACGATTTCTCGTATCATTCTTGTATCCATCATACCATTTGTAAACATTGTAATATTTGTAACATGTATTTCACCCCCGAAGGTATAAAACTGAAAACAGTTAAAAGAAAAAGGGGGAGCATGAACTCACAACTTTGCGTTCCTGTGCGTCGTAAACTTCACCGGATTTGCTTAATTAACGTCGTAACCTATACGCGTTTTCTTAACGTTAGTCACTAGACTTGTATCGTACAAGTACAGTCACTCTCTTTTGTATTTGTATTGTTGTGTTAAAAATATTTCATATTTTTAACTACGTATCTTACTTATATTATTTCCTCTAAAATAAATATAAGTCTTTTGTGTTTTGCACTTCGCACCCGAATTATGTATCTTGTATTTTGTATGTGTATTTTTATGTTTATACTCCTCACGAGTATTTAGTGTATTTTTAAGTCTTAATACACTAGCACGTATAACACATACTATATACACTTAGCACAAAAGTTGGTGATAAAATAATATATATTTTTCTCTCAAAAATATACATACTTATATCTATTTTATTCTTGAAGAAATCCTCATTTCTTATCATCAAAAATTAGGGAAACCTTGGTACTACTTTAAACACATTTTTAGGGAATAAGTTTCTCAAAAACTTATATTTTTCTAAGTGTCAAAATTTATAAAAATTTTGACAGTGTTTCCCCTAAAAATGGAGGTTTCCCATGTTTTCAAAACATGTGTTTATTTTCTTTTAAATCGTCAACAATCTCCCCATTCAACAATAAACAATACGCAACTAGTTAAAATAGATATAATCGCAGAAATACATGAACTTGTGGTTTTTCCAAAATAGGTAGTATCCTTCCATTATATTTTTAGTGGATCTTTGTATAGGTCAACTTTGTTTCTTGAAAGTCTCGTTTTTAAAGAAGTTACATCTTTACAACTTCCTGTCAATATTTACAAAAATAGTTATTTTGTCGAAACTTTGTGTTACACAAGTGTTTACACGCTCGTGTGTTTGCTAAAATCATTCTTTTTCATGTAAGATTCGGCTTTAGAAAATATGATTTCTTGGACACTTGGTCCTTTGAAAGTACCGCTTGTAGATCCGTAGATCTACTAGTTTTGAACACCATTTCATAAGTAAAATCGATTTTACACAAGTTCGAGTTTGATGTGTGGTAGAGTTTCATCACCTAACCCTTGTTACACTTAAACAAGCTTTATGTCATAATCCATGATCATGACCAATCCGGGTTAAACGATGATCCGAGCTACCACAACATAGATCGGGCCTAAATAACCACACACATCAAATACTACAAGATTTACACAACATATGAGCTTTTAACCAACATTTTTAGTGTTTTTAGTAGACTTTTGTGTGTCATCTTGTATGTTAACGAGTTTTAACCGTTACGAATCATATTAACCACTTTAAAATAGTTCAAGAGAGTGATTTAAGCAACATACCACTAGCTCGTGGCTAGGGAAGAATCTAAGCACAAATAGGGTGGATAAAAGCAAGGTAGAGAGGTCCTTCGCCTTCCGATTGCACCAAGGTTCCTTATACGTGATCCTTAATGTTTGTGTGCCCTTGGAAATGGTTGAACAAAATCGAAAAATGGTTGGGTGTGGGGGGATGTCTTCGGCCGAGAGCTCCAAGGAAGAGAGGAGAGTGTGTGTGTTGTGGTGTGTGTTAAGTGGAGTGATTAGTGTGCCATATGATGAACTTATAGACAATTAACTTGTGTATTAACCAAGGGATCATATGCCTTGTAGATATTAAACACTAGGATTAAAATAATGTTTTGGAGGACAAGGTATGTCCCCCCTCATGGGGACGGTTGTAAAAGGGGGGGGGGGGGGGCACTAGTTCGATTCCAACTAGTAGTTAGGTAACTTAGTTAGGTTAAGTAAGTTAGTTAAGTGCTTAACCTGGTTAGTAGTGCGTAGTGTGTTATGACGGGTGTTAGGGTATTCAGGGACCCTAACTGGCTCAGAAAAAGATAAGTAATGTTATTAACAATATTTTCGTGTTCCGGGTATAGTCCGGTTGTTCGGTTACATACCGATTCGTTAAAGTGTTAAATTGCACCTTTTAGTGTTTAATAAGTATCTTTTTATAACACTATCGATTGCCAACAGTTAGGGAAATATTCTAGATAATAAAACGACATTTCCGCAAAATATTCATATGTCTAAATGCTGAATTATTGCTGAATTATATAAATTTTGCACTTAAAGTGCGTTTCGGGTGCTTTTTAGTGCTTAATTTTGCTTTCGCATTGTATATATATTAAACCCTTGTATGTACTCTTGGGTTTTAATGCATTCTTGTTGTCGGACCTACACCTAGGCTCCAATTTTATTGTCTGACTGCTTTCTGCAGTTCTGTTGACACAGTGTGTCTTACCGGTGAGTTTACTAGTATTTTTGACGCAACACTCTTGTTTATGCATAAAGCAATATTTTGTAGTATACAACATGCATGAATTCACTTGTTTAGTACGAAATCAGATATTGCTGACAATTAAGCACATAATTGCAGTCATTAAGCAATAATTAATGTGTACAGAAATTACCGGGTTGGGCCAGTTGTCACAGTCTCCCCCCGTTAAAAGAATTTCGTCCCGAAATTCAGGTTGAACTCACTCTCGCTGGAGTCTTCTTGAATAGGTGGGGATACTTTTTCTTGAACTGGTCTTCACGTTCCCATGTGTACTCGGGTCCGTGCTTAGAGCTCCAACGTACTTTGACAAGTTTTACGCTGCTCCTCCTGGTCTTGTTGACTATCCAGTCGGTAACCTCAACGGGTTGTTCTGTAAATCGGAGGGCTTCATCAATATGCACTTCATCCATTGGGATGATCACGCTTTCTTGTGTTGGACTCTTCTTCAGGTTGGATACATGAAACGTATCATGTACTCCATTAAGTTCTTCCGGTAACTCCAACTTGTATGCCACGGTACCAATTCTCTTCAATATTCTGAATGGTCCGATGTATCGTCGATTCAGCTTTCCGCGCTTTCCAAATCTGACTACGCCCTTCCATGGTGAGACTTTTAACAACACCTTGTCTCCCACCTTGAATTCTGCTGATTTCTTTTTTGGATCGGCGTAGCTCTTTTGTCGATCTCGAGCCGCCTTAATGCGCTCTCGGATCTGCGCAATCTTGTCGGTTGTCTCTTGTACAAGTTCAGGACCAACCATACGCTTATCTCCGGCATCTGCCCAACATAAGGGCGATCGGCATTTGCGGCCATACAGAGCCTCGAACGGTGCGGCTTTTATGCTCGTATGATAGCTGTTATTGTAGGAAAACTCAACTAAAGGTAGATGAGTATCCCAGCTACCGCCTAGATCCATGACACATGCGCGGAGCATATCTTCTAATGTTTGTATAGTCCGTTCGCTCTGGCCGTCTGTTTGCGGATGGAATGCCGTGCTCAGATCTAACTGAGATCCGAAGGCTTCCTGAAATGATTGCCAGATTCTTGAGACAAAGCGTCCATCTCTGTCTGAAATGATTGAGATTGGCACTCCATGACGTGCCACAATTTCTCTTAAGTATATCTCTGCAAGCTTTCCAGTGCTATCCTTCTCTCGGATTGGTAGGAAATGCGCAGACTTCGTCAATCGATCAATTATTACCCATATCATATCGTGCCCTCTCGGGGTCCTGGGTAATTTCGTTATGAAGTCCATCGAGATTTGTTCCCACTTCCACACGGGAATCTCTGGTTGTTGTAATAGACCGGACGGCTTCTGATATTCTGCCTTAACCTTGGCATAGGTTAGGCATTTTACAACATAAACAGCAACGTCGCTCTTGAGTCTCGGCCACCAATAATATTCTTTCAAGTCTTGATACATCTTGTCTGATCCTGGATGGATCGAATATCTCGATTTATGCGCTTCATTAAGGATGACTTCTCGTATGCCACCATAGAGTGGAACCTAAATACGCTTCTTGAAGTATAAGGCTCCCTCTTCGTTTGGCACCATGTATTTCAGCATACCCTGTAGGTATTCAGCTTTACGGTTCTCTTCTTTAAGGGCTTCTTGTTGTGCATTCCGAATGCGTGCAGTGAGGTTCGTTCGAATCGTCATTTCCAATGCTCGAACCCTTAGGGTCTTAACCCTTTCTTTTCGGCTCAACGCGTCCGCTACAACGTTTGCCTTTCCAGGATGGTACTTAATCTCACATTCATAATCGTTCAGCAGCTCAACCCAACGTCGCTGGCGCATATTCAATTCCTTCTGATCAAATATGTGTTGTAAACTTTTGTGATCTGTGAAGATTGTACATCGAGTACCATATAAATAATGTCGCCAAATCTTCAAGGCGAATACCACTGCACCCAGCTCCAGGTCGTGAGTGGTATAATTTCTCTCGTGAACCTTCAGTTTTCTTGAAGCATAAGCGATGACTTTTTGGCGTTGCATGAGCACGCAACCCAAGCCTTGTCGTGAGGCATCGCAGTATACCACGAAGTCTTCAGTGCCTTCGGGTAACGATAGTATCGGTGCATCGCAGAGCTTGTTCTTAAGTAGCTGAAAGGCTTCTTCTTGTTTGTGACCCCAGTCGTATTTCTTGTCTTTTTGGGTAAGGGTCGTTAGCGGTTGAGCTATCTTTGAGAAATTCTCGATGAATCGCCGATAATAGCCCGCTAAGCCCAAAAATTGTCGAACTTCAGTTGGGGTCTTGGAAGCTTCCCAATTCTTTATTCCTTCAATCTTGGACGGGTCTACATGAATGCCCTTCTCATTCACCACGTGACCAAGAAATTGTACTTCGCGAATCCAGAACTCGCATTTCGAGAACTTTGCATAAAGTTTCTCTTTCTTCAGTAGTTCCAGAATAGTTCTGAGATGTTGCTCATGCTCTTCTTTCGTTCGCGAGTAAATCAGGATATCATCGATAAATACAATCACGAATTTATCGAGATATGGTTTGCATACGCGGTTCATTAGGTCCATAAAGACCGCTGGCGCGTTCGTAAATCCAAATGGCATCACAAGAAATTCGTAGTGCCCATAGCGCGTTCTGAATGCAGTCTTTGGCACGCTTTCATCTTGGATTCTCAGCTGATGGTATCCAGATCGAAGGTCGATCTTGGAATAGTAGCTTGATCCTTGCAGTTGATCAAACAAGTCATCAATCCTCGGTACCGGATACCGATTCTTGATCGTGAGCTTGTTCAGTTCCCTATAATCGATACACATCCGCAGTGTTCCATCCTTCTTCTTCACGAATAATACTGGAGCTCCCCAGGGTGAGAAGCTTGGCCTTATGAATCCTTTATCCAAAAACTCCTGAAGCTGTGTAGATAATTCTTGCATTTCGGATGGCGCAAGTCGATATGGAGCCTTGGCTACAGGGGCGGCTCCTGGAACCAAGTCTATGTGGAATTCGACTTGTCGTTGCGGAGGTAGTCCTGGCAGATCTTCGGGGAACACATCAGGAAATTCCTTCACCACAGGAATGTCTTCGAGTTTTTGTCACAACCCTATTTTCCACGTGTCACCGGTGGGCCCGGTGGGGAGTATAGTGACGTAGTTGGTATCATCATAGACAAACAACACAATATAATAATGCACAACGGAAGCAAAGATAGATTCATTTCAACTTTAAATAAAATGTAATAATAAATATCACAAGTAGTTGAAACGGATCCACAGGCGGATCAAAATAAAATGAGATATTGTTCAACAGCTTATTGTCGTCCAAGCTTGCGAGACTTATTGTGGACGCTCTAGAAGACAACCAGCCTATTACGTATAGTACCTGCACTTAACCTTTTGGGAAAATACGTCAGTTTACACTGGTAAATACAAATTAACTGACTCATTTTGAAATGATTGAAAATTGATTTGAATGCTCATGGCACAAAAATATTTTATAACTTGGGATAATTAAGTAATATGATCTTGTAAAGGATTTACATGTTACTTATGCGTTCAGTAGCCCGGTTCGTGCCGGGTTAAAGATCAATAGACACACCACAATATTGAGTTATACACTTGACAGGTGTACGCCTACACCCCGTGCTCAGGTCGTGGCCATCTCGTAAGATAATGCCGAGGATATCCGGGACATGGTCATTAACCCCCCAAAGGCTTTAAGCAAACAAAACACACAATCAAAACATAGCATCTCAATAAATTTAACCACTATTCGATTAAAGAATTTAATGCTAGACCAAGCGGTATTTTATATACCGTACCCCAAGCCCGTATAGGGAAAATAAGTTAAAAGTATTTACCTTGGTAAGTATATATCTCAATAAGCAAAAAGGCAGGTAGCTTTTACCGGTGCTCCTAATCTGGAACGAAGGTTTATAAATAACCTATTAGATTTCTAACGGTCTTTATTTAAGCTAAAGCTTAGACCGGTTATTTAAAAGGACGAAACGGTTTAAACGCACGATTAAGCGAAGACCGGATAGAATGTGATTTAGACCCGACAAGTTGGAATACTTGTTTAATATGGGTATACTAAGTACATTCTGGATTTTGAGACAAAAATGATAATGTTTGACCCGTCTCGGTCAATTTATGCAAACTAGTTACATAAACCGAACCGAACGCGAAAAGAGCGTTACGGGTAGCCATAAGAGTCATATACAAGTTCCCAGAGATAATATGCTATAAATATGATATAACATCAGTAAGTTATTTCCTATTATGCCCAAAACAAATTTAAACACAATTCATGCCTCATAAGGGCATTTTGGTCATTTTAAAGTATGTAAAAGAGTTAAATTAGAAATCTGAGTTACAGGTCTGGTTTGTATAGAAAACATACTTAATTTAACATATTATAACAGTAGGGTATGACCCATATATAAAACTTATCATTTAAAATCAAACTATGCTCGTTAGGGGTATTTTGGTAATTTTACAAGGGCTTAAAATGTCAAAATTTGGAATCTGAGTTTACAAACTTATACTTACTGTTATTTTATAAAAATATACTAAAAACATCAGTAGGTATCAACCTTATAGATTTAATATGATTATAGTACATACTATGCGATAAAAATGCGTAAAAAGGCGATTTGGAGCCATTTCCGGGTTTGTACAAGAAATTTGATATTTTTATATTTCCAGAAGGCTCAAAGTATTATATTTAACAAATAAAATCAGTAGAAAAAGGTTTGGGGTCAAAAGGATTTATAAAACTCGTTTTATGGCCTAAAAGGGCAAATTCGGTATTTACCGAATTAAACTTAGAACCCTATGTTATGATCAGCCAAAAATAAAATAAAAATCTTTAAAATCCTAAAATATTATATAATATCAGTGAGTAAAATTTTTTATATCAAAAAGTGGGTTTAAGTGGGTTATAGGCTAATTACGCCGTTTAAGTAACATAAAGCTTGTAATTTACGATAATGAGCATAATTCTTATTCTGGACCTCAAACTGATATGAAATTTTCGGTGCAAGTTTATATATCAGTAACAAATGTTTCTAGTCTTTCACTTTTTCAAAAATCATGTTTTATAGCAAAAAGGGCAAAATAGTCATATTTAAGCATAAACCGGTAACATGCATATGAATCGGTTAAACATGGAACCAAGATGTAAAATTCCAGAGAGTTAAACATAAATGAAAGTTGGTCTAAAATGTGCTCTAATGCAGATCTTAACATGCATGTACGGATCAGAACCGATAGTCAAAGAAAAAGTCCATTTATGAGACTTTCGGTTCCGATTCGGGTGTAATACAGAAAATTGTCGAGTTAATCAAGTTGAAACATGTTCTTACATTATTTATAAAGTTATTTTGATGATCAAACAGGTTGCATGTAGCCTACATCGTTAATCAAGCTTAAATTTGCAAAAACATATTTTGTTGACTTTTTACGAAGAACTTTGACTCGACAATTAGCATGCTTAGAGTGTGAATATGAACATACCCTTTTAGGGGTTTGTTATACTCATAAATACCAACTTGTTGGTACTTTTGATTCGAGATATGACTGAGCACATTTCGTTTAATTGCAAAGTCAAACTATATTTACGATATGTTTGACTTTTAGGAAAAACACTAAGCTAGAATGGATTAGAGGATGATATAAACACTTACAAAGGTCCTAACAAGCTTAGTGATCACTTATGAGGATGCCTTGTCGATCAGAATGCTCCAGGAGAAGTCTTGTGAGTTTTTGAAAGTTCAAGTGTTCTTGAATGTTGCAACTATGGTGATCTTTGGAGCAATATGATCTGATTTATGGCTTCCACAGGGGTTATAAGAAGTGAATGGAGGTCCAAAAATGCATGAAAGCTGATTGGTGAAGTCCCTGAGTCGAGTACAGCTGCAACCAACTCGCAAACAGCCCTTAAAACCGACATCTGCAGGTTTTGTCGCTGGGCGCTGGGTCGCGGGCCGCGACAGGCCCCTCGCGGGCCGCGTACGAGTGGTCGACCAGTTCAGCAAGTTTCGGTCATTTTGCAAAACAGTCCCTGATCTTTGAAGCGATGATTTGTTCGTTTATTTGGCACTCTAGACCCTCAAATCTGGTTTTTAGGAACCTAGGGACTTTTATAAACTTGGCAAAGTTCTCGGTTCACTTTGCGCTTACCCGAAAAGTCACGAAATTCACGATAACGTATTTAACCTTTCGTATACGGTTTTAATCATAACTTTCTCATACGTTCACGAAACTTCATGAAATTTTTATCACATATTCTTATGAGTATATTTTATCATTACAAAGCTTCGGGTTTGCCAAAAGATCACTCAGAGGTATAAATTCAACATGTTGACACATTTAGCCCCTGTAGTTTGTAATTCCTCACTTTCTTACATCTTTCGCTTCGTATGATCCATGATTTACCCGTTTTTGATTATAAACACCATGTAGGGTTATTGTAGGGCCTATTTATCAGTTGTTGACATTTTGAACCCTTGTAATCACATAGTTTCACTGTTTGTCAACTTTAGTCCCTCTAAAGTATGCTTTCGCATATTCAAAGTCCGTGACACGTGTCAAGACATTATTGGACCTGAATTTCCGAGGTGTTACATCCTCACCCCCTTAAAAGAAATCTCGACCCCGAGATTTACTGAAACAAATGAGGGTATTTTTCTTTCATCGTGGATTCTACCTCCCAAGTGTATTTGGGACCTCTACGGGCATCCCATTTGACCTTAACAATAGGTATGTGCTTCCTTCGAAGTTTCTTTACCTTTCGGTATTCAATTGACAACGGCTTTTCCACAAATTTCAAGCTTTCATCTATATGTACATCCGTATACGGCATAACCAGTGGTTCCTCAGCGGAACACTTCTTCAAATTACAGATGTGGAACACATTATGGATAGCACTAAGTTCTTCAGGCAAATTCAACTTATAAGCAACTGACCCGACACGTTCGATAATCTCGAAAGGTCCTATGTATCTCGGGCTTAGCTTGCCTTTCTTACCAAATCGCATCACCCCCTTCCAGGGTGATACCTTAAGCAACACTTTATCACCTACTTCGAAGTGAAAATCTTTACGTTGTGGATCCGCATAACTTTTCTGCCTTTCCCTGGCAGCTCTCAATCGATCGCGGATCTGGACAATCTTGTCCGTCGTCTCAAAAACAATTTCTGGTCCTGATAGTTGGACATCTCCAACTTCTGCCCAACAAATAGGCGATCTACACTTTCTACCGTATAAGGCCTCAAAAGGCGCAGCTTTTATGCTGGTGTGGTAGCTATTGTTGTAGGAGAATTCAATTAGTGGTAGGTTCTTATCCCAACTACCACCCAAATCGATCGCACACGCACGTAGCATGTCTTCCAAAGTTTGAATAGTACGCTCACTTTGACCGTCAGTCTGTGGATGATAAGCCGTACTAAAATTCAAACGAGTGCCCAAGGATTGTTGGAAACTTTTCCAAAAATGTGACGTGTATCTAGTATCTCTATCAGAGATAATAGACACATGTATTCCATGCAAAGCTACAATCTTATCAACGTACAATTGTGCTAACATATCGGAGCTATAAGTCTCCTTGATGGGTAGAAAATGTGATGACTTCGTCAGTCTATCTACTATGACCCAAATAGTGTCATTTCCCTTTCTTGTCTTTGGCAACTTGGTGATGAAATCCATCGTCACCATTTCCCATTTCCATGTGGGAATTTCAGGTTGTTGTAACAAACCTGACGGTTTCTGGTGTTCCGCTTTGACTTGCGCACAAGTCAAACATTTAGACACATAAGCAGCTATGGACTTTTTCAAACCAATCCACCAGTAATTTGCTTTAAGATCCTGATACATCTTATCAGCTCCAGGGTGAACGGAATATTTGGAACTGTGGGCTTCCTGGAGGATAACATCCCGAAGTCCTCCAAAAACTGGAACCCATATTCGTCCATTCAATCTTAACATTCCGTCTTTGTCATGGGACAACTGCTCCTCAGTTACTCCCAGTTTTTCTTCAGGGTAACTAGCTTCCAGCACAGCTTCCTTCTGTGCAGCTAGTATCCTTTCGTTCAAATCATTCCTGATTTCGATGCGCTTGGCATTGATTCTTATCGGCTTTACCCTTTCTTTTCTGCTCAAGGCGTCGGCAACTACATTTGCCTTGCCCGGATGGTACTTTATCTCACAATCGTAATCATTCAGAGTTTCCATCCATCGTCTCTGTCGCATATTCAAGTCCTTCTGATTAAACAAATGTTGAAGGCTCTTGTGATCTGAATAGATCACACACTTGGTACCATATAAGTAATGTCTCCAGAGTTTTAATGCAAATACAACGGCACCCAGCTCCAAGTCGTGGGTGGTGTAGTTCTTTTCGTGTATCTTCAGCTGTCTTGAGGCGTAGGCAATAACTTTGCCTTTCTGCATGAGTACACAACCCATACCAGTGTGTGATGCATCACAATACACCACAAATTCTTCTATACCGTCGGGCAATGTTAGCACTGGTGCATTGCTCAACTTTTTCTTCAGAATATCAAAGGATTCCTGCTGCTTAGGGCCCCAATCAAACTTAACCTTCTTGCGCGTCAATGAGGTAAGGGGCGCAGCAATCCTAGAAAAGTTTTCGATGAAACGCCTATAGTATCCAGCTAAACCCAGAAAACTGCGAATTTCCGTAGGCGTCTTTGGCTCTTGCCAATTCATAACAGCTTCTACCTTAGCGGGATCTGTAGGTCCCTCTCGAGGATGAGATAAAAACCTTTTCCTTGTTATATCAAACACACTAGCGAGTGCGGAATCCAAGCTAGCATGCAACCGAGAATTTATACGAGAACAAGCACAAACACAACACACAAGATTCACCGATTAACACCACATGTATTAATACGAATGAAGGGTCCGGTTACAAGCTCAATGTTTACAGATATGTTCTATAAACTCTCAAAGTGTGTGTGTGCTCTCCTGTCTCTCTCTGCCTTATCTCTCGTGTCTTTCACCTCTAACTTATGTCCAGCTGCGGAAGAGAACACAACACACGGGTATTTATACCCGACACAGCAGGTCTGGTCGAAGGATCAGACAGACTGATCGAAAGATCATCTGTCGACCAGAAATCCCTTCGAAAGATCACATTCACCACGAAGGATGATATCCTTCGTGGTCTATCCTTCGTGGTCTATCTTTCGAGCTCATCATCGAAGGATATAAACTATCCTTCGATGATCTATCCTTCGACACACACAACTAACAACCAATGTGCTAACTGTTTGGCCAAGTCAAACCAGGAGGATGGTTGACTTGGTCAAACTTACATCGAACGCACATTGTAAAAAAAAAACTAAGACGTAACCCAGACTAACGTAAGACATCGTTTTGTAACATTACGAAATACAGACAAAGTACAGACACAAGTGCACCAACAAACTCCCCCTTGGCTGTAGCTTTGTCTCGATCTTCGTGTCTTCAAGTCTTCAAGGCCGAGTCGAACCGAGCCGAGTCGCGTCCACACAAAGTGCATCAACAAACTCCCCCTTGGACGCTACTCGTGATGGTTCGTCTTCTATGTCTTTCATGTCGGAGGATCTTCAAAGTCTTCACGTCTTGAAAGTAGAAAGTGTATCAACAAACTCCCCGTTTCATGTAGAAAGTGTGTTGACAAACTCCCCCTTAGATTGAACTCTCCATTGAGTCCTGCTTGTGAATCTTTTGACTTGACAATTCTTCAGATCCTTGTGGTGTTGATGAAGGGACAGCGGCAACTCGATCATTTTATCCTTTGAGTGCCTCCACTTCGTGTCTTCATTCCAAAGCTTTTCATCGAACATGTTCTCCTCGCCTTTAGCATCTGCACATGCAAGAAAGCTAAACGCATAATGAGAACAACCGCTTGGAATATAGTTAACATTTAAACTAACGACACATATGAGATCAAATCTCAATCAAACACCAACCGACAGCAGTTTGAAAGTTTAGAAAAGTATTCATTTTAATCCTTTAACTTTCAAAACTTGTTAACTTCGACTGTTTATGAAGATGCAATTGTTTTCCAGCTTACGATCAGGATTTTGGGTAGGATAGACTCGAGTTCCAACATCGGTCAATCAAAATAAACTTGAAGAAAAATCTTTTTGGATTTTATAAAGTTTAAATTAGAACACACCTAAAATCTTTTTGAAATTTTCATTTTTCAAAAGTAAAGACGGAAAGCAATAAATAAATATATACCAAGATACATAAACAGGAAACATTAAATAAATATTTACAGACATTCTTTTTGCGAGTTTCGAGGGTAAGAGAATCATATCAGTGTACGGTCATGTCCAAAACGCTCTTGTTGTTCTTTTAGTTAACATTAAGATAAGCATCCTATAACAATTATCGGTATTGTTGTCCACTTAAGCTCAGCTTATCATTTGTAATCATGGCGAGGGGATACGTTAAGGTATAATTTATACTTACCGACCGGTGTTCATCCACATCACGACACATTCCCGTATCAAGGTATGCACGAGGATTCATCTTACCGGTGAGTATACCGATTATCATCTGTTTGACCGTATATGATGTGAGATTCTCACTTATTTTGATTGAAAACAAGCCCTATGTGATATAATCACTTATTGATGAGGAACTTGATTTTCGATGCATGAGGGCACAGGAGCAAGTCCGTGAACAGGTCAGTACTTTCGTACAGCAGAGAGACGAACTTGACTCCCGGAAAGAATTTGTGATATATTATCACTTATTTGTTTGGACATGTGATTGTTGATCACTTATTGAGGTCGTATACAGTATGTACACGTATGTATAGTATCATGGAAGATCTAGACTTGCGTCCCCGTTATTTTTCGGTAAAAGATACAACCATGATACCCAGATGATAAGCAGCATAAAGACCGAATATCTCAGAACCTCGGCAATCTCTCAAACGAAATTTCGGTACTAAGACCATATGCCAATGAATGGTTCCCACCCAGTCTTCAGTCAATTTAAGTTTATATCACCCTGCACACTTTAAAATGATTGTGAGCCTACCGATACATCTTATATAGAGCTGCTTATCGTTTTTCATTTAAGGTTTAAAAAGGTTTAGACAGACCACTGATGTACTATCATATTCTCTTTTGCTCGCCAGGAAACTCATTTTTGCTTTTCTATTGTTTTTGTGTTTTTGAAATTTTTCGATGTTTTTGGATTTTCAGATTTTGGATTACTCCCCCTAAAATCAATAAACTAAGACAAATTTAAAATACAAAGGTATTTACAAAAATGATTTTCCGATGTTGGTTAACTCTTGTTTTACCTCAATGCCGTTTACCAAAATTAAGTTTTAATCAGAAATGATTTAGCAAATTTTGGAAACATAATCAGTTGGCATATCGGTAAGCGGTGCGGACCAAGACAGCATTGTCTGGCCAAAGAGTGCTGAACGAGATAATAATTCACAAAGCAGCTTAAATATCGACAAGTATAGGAGAGATTAGAAATTTAAAACCGTATCCTGCAACTGCATCGTGCATTGCCAGGAATTTGAGTGCTCTCCCAAACTGGATATCCACCCGGTGTGGATTTCAAAGTCGATTCTTTGCAGCTACTTAGAAATCTCTTGACAGCAACAAGATCAGAAACCTTTGGGTCCGGCTGGTCGTCCACATTGCGCCAGCGAAGGTCTTTATCTTTCTCTTGAGAAGTAGTGTGCGGTTGTTCAACCCATGCCAAGGCGTCCGCACACCTGGTTGGTTTGTTCAACAAACACATTTTCTTCAAACACACCACTAAGAAATGTACACTGCACGTTCATCTTGTAGATTGTTGAACTTCAGACGTGCTGCAGGTGCGTACATTTTGATTTGAATCTATCCCATGGACCCGATCAAAGCCTTGAACATTCACATTTTGAAATGATTTTCATTTTGTCGAAGCTTCCAATTTCTTTCATCAGACATTTCTTTTTCCCTTTTCTCTTCCTCTCCATCAAAGGCAGCAATTTCTTCTGTTGCCTATTTTGTGCAAGGATGCTCCACTATCAACAATCTTACGACTATCGAAAGTTCCTCCTGGAATATCCTACACACTCACTCAAAAATTAGTTGGAGAGAGGGACCCAAGCCTTCGTGGACTTGGGTCGTCCTTGATCATCAAGAAAAGTGATTTCAATCACTTGATGATTAGGAAACAGAACCTGCGGTGCTCCCCCTGACTGAATTACCTGTTTTTGTTTCCAAGCTGTTTGTTCTTTACCAGTATTTGCATTAATTGTTTTAGCATTTACTGGTTTTACAGTTTTAGGTTTTGCTTGAACAGGTTTTTCTTCTTTGACCTCTGATTTTAAGGCCTTTTCAATTACCTTTTGATTCTTTTGTTTTAACTTCTTTTCCCTTTCTTTCAAGACACGTGGGTCTTGTTTCGGGGAAAATGATCGTTTTTGGTAATTGGTTTCTTGGGGAGCACTTGTTTTTGCCTTTAACTTTTGCAGGTATGGACAGTATCTTACAATATGCCCAATTGTGCCACACTCAAAGCACATTCTCCGCTCTACAAACCTCGGAGAAACACGTTGATGACCAGACTGAGAACCAGACAATGAACTTTGTGATCTAGACGTGCTTGGACCTAAATCACATCCGTTGGTGTGTTGGGTGTAATTATTCTGATCATTTCGTTTTAAAATTCTAACTTGTTTTATAAAATCAAGGTTAGATTTATCCTGAAATGTTTCAAGTTTGTCTGAACCCGTGGATCCAACAAAGTTCACTTTCGGTTCTCGTTTCTTAACAGGAGCTCTTTTGTTTTGCACCCATTGTTGTTGAACCTTAGGTGCTTGAACATTCTTGTTCTGAGCCTTCTTTCCCTGTCCCTTACCCTTTCCGGAGTTGACTTGTTGTTTTCGCTCAACTGGTGGTTTTTGGTTTCCGTATTGTTTTCTAATTTGGTCACACGGAATTGGATCACATTGAGTGACGGTAACTTTGCCACTTTTGTTTCCCAAAAACTTGTCAGTATATCCTTCAAGAATTTGCTCAATTAAATCTTGATTTACATTTTTAATTGGAAAATCTTTGTTAGAGTAAATTTTGTCATCTCCTTTGAGCGTGTACAACAAGTTATTCCCTTCACTGCTTGATACAAGGGACTCCATTGGTTTTGACATTTCAGTCTTACTCGGTTTCACTGGTGGATCACACAGGATGTGATTCTCGATTGGAATATCTGTTGTAACCGAGTTAGACTGTTGTTTCACAATTACTTCAGATTCATCATCCGAAGAATCAGCATCCTCAACAGTGGGAGGACTCTGTTCCTTAACACATGATGAATCTGTCACATTCTCAGATTCAGATTCAGTTTCAGATTGGCCCGAGGATGATGTACCAGTTGTGAACCCGAGGCCTGCTGCAAAGTCATCTAGACCGAGTGGCACAGTAGGTTCAAAACGGGGCATATCCTCGTCATCAGGCAATTTGGAGTAATTGTGATTCATTGGGGGAGGACATGATTTGAATCCCATACACTTCTTATCCCCCTTATTCCTTTGAACATCAATAATGTGATCCAATACATAGCGGGAATTGGAATAACTTTCCAATTTCTGCTTGATTGTTTCACATTCACATCGAGCGGTGGCCAATTCTACCATCTGCTTTTCAATTGTGTCTATAAGATCATTGTTAGCATGTTGTTTTCGCAAAACAGCTTTTTGTAATTCTGAAACATCATGTCTTAATGACGCAATTGTTGTTTTAAATTCCTTTTCATTTCTGGTTAGAAACACGTTAGCTTCAGCTGCTTTAGAAAGGTCTACAATCAATTCTTGATTGTGTTTGGATAGGATTTCAATCTGACCTTCCTGTTCAGCATATTTAACATTTAAACTATCACAATTTTCACAGCTAACTACAGTGGGTTCATCGACACATACCTGACCTGATGAACTGTCGACATTAGCCATAAAGGCTGAATGGAGAGAAGACGAAGAGTAAGCAGCTTGATCCATCAAATTAGATCTTCTTTCAGTTCCTGCTGCAGCTTCTTCCAAGAGCTCATCAATATCTACATCGACTGACGCACTTGATGTTTCATCCACATGATCATTTCCTGAAGTGGAGGATTCTTCATCTGAGCTTCCACTATAACCAGAACTGTCTTCATCTCCAGAAGATGCAACACCATTGGTGGAAGATTCTCCACCACTGGCGTGCTTTAAATCCTTTACGACTTCAGCAAAACATGCTGTTCCACCATTTCCTCCTTCTCCAAGCTGAAGCGACCAATCACAACCCTCATCTATTTGAACCAACAGTCCCCGGTTGGTATTTGATGACCCTGCTTGGCCTTGGTTGTTGACAGGTATCAACGTATGAACATTGTTCCCGTTCTGGTTGCCTTGATTTCTGAACGGATTTTGATTTCCATGCAGAGCTGGTCTTGTGCATTCCCTTTTGAAATGACCCCGTTCCCCACAGTTAAAGCACTTGACAGCTTGCTTGTCGAACCCATACTTGGTGTCTTTCTTGTTTTCCAAGTTGGTTCTTCCCGTCCTTTCCATAAACTACTTTGCTCTTCGAATTGCACTAGCAAGAGCCCATTTGATATCCATCATTTCAAACTCTTCTTTATCCACTTGCTAATAATCTTCATTGGTTAGATTGATATTCCCAATCTGACCCGCAACTAATCCACAATAAGCACTAACCAAGGTATTCAACATCTCCATATGCTCCTTGGCTACTTCGACACTGACTTTGGAAAAGTTGGAAGTGTCTAATCTGACTGTGTTAGGATTGGAAGTGGCTTGAAAGTTTGAAGAGCTTCCATAAAACCCTTGCTGTTGCGGTTGTTGCTGCTGTTGTTGCTGCTGAGTTGTCGGTTGCACATTCGGTCTTGAACACATCGTGTAGGCTGAAGGATCAAACTGATCTGTTGTTGAAGGTCCGGTGTTAGAAACGAAAGCTGTTTGAAGCTTCGCGTGTTGAGAAGCTGGTCTTTCTCCACTGATACCTCCTGCAATCCCAAAGTACATTTCTGGATTTTGAGGAGTTTGTGTTCTTTTTGCCTTCAGCTTTTCTTCTACATCCTTATTCTCCAATCTTTGAATTAATTCATAAACGGTGATCGTTTCTAGAACACCATTTTCTTTGAGAATTTCAAGATAACTGCTCCACTTTGCTGGTAAGCTATCAGCAAATCTCTTCACCAATTCTTGTGGAGTGGCAGTGACTTTAAAAGCAAACATCTCGCTCAACAAGTGATGAAACCTTGTAGATAAATCTGCCAAAGTCTCATTCTCCAAACAAGTGAATCCTTCAAACTCTTTCTTCAGTAATTCTTGCTTGATCTTTCTAGATTGAGCATTTCCTTCACACCGTAACGTGAGCATATCCCACAAGCTTTTGGTAGTCGTGCAGTAAACAAACTGGTGGTAAATGTCTTTATGGAGAGCTTGTGTAAGAATCATGAATGCCTTCTTTTCTAACTCAAACTTCTTTTTATCTTCTTCAGACAAAGTGCTGTAAGTTTGTGGATTAGATCCTGCAACTTCCAACTCATTTTCAAAAGCTGTGAAGAAGCACATCCATAGATCTTGACCTTGTCCCTGAACATAAGTTCTCAGCCTTTCTTTCCACCATCCCCAATCATTGATGTGATTTAACTTTGGCGGTTTTGTGCTTGTACCAGTTTCACTGTCATTCTGCATCATAGATTGAATGATGTTGCTTTGATTTGTGACCAAAGCCCATTGATTTGCAGTTATCATTGCAGCTTGAGGTGGGGCAATAGCTCGCATCCATGCATTTTTGTCGAAATCTGACGTAGATTGCGTAGATTGCATAGCTGATGATTGTGGAGTCGAAGTTATTTGAGTCCATGCGGTTGGATCCCACTGACCGTTTGTTCCCATTTTATGACAATTAATATATTAAGTGAAAATTGATTTAAAAATGAAAACAAGTTTTCTATTTAAAAATTTAATTTTCACAAACTATGTTAAATACAAATGATAACAACCAGCCGAAAGATCCTTGATCGAAAGACCTGAAAAACACAAACTGTTAGACTTAAACAAACAAGGATCGAAAGATTACACCTGTTCGAAGGATCAACAGTGTTCGAAAGATCACTGTTGAGTTTCGAACAATGTTTTCGAAAGATTCTCCAACGAAGGATCCTTATCCTTCGAAAACGTACTGTAGACCGAAAGTTGAACACGAAAGATGACTTCGAAAGACTTCCCAAACGAAGGATCCTAGTCTTTCGAAAATGAGCAGAAGACCGAAAGATGTATGTTTCGAAAAAATTTCTTGGAACGAAAGATAAGTCTCACACTTCGAAGGATGCTCGAATGATGACTATCTGTCGAACCTCCTTTGGTCGAAAGATGATCTTTCGACTTCGAAGGATATCTTTCGATCGGTTCTGACACAGTTGACAACGGGTGACAGGTTGGTGAAAAGTTGATGGGTTGGTGAGAACTTTCGGCAGAAAGTATGTTCAGACCATATCTTTCAGGTCTGAACATGCAGGTTTTCACCAAAACAGGTAAGGTCCGAATATTTTAATCAGTTTACAACTCCCAACACACAAACACTTTGAAATTTAAACCTTTTAAGATCAAAAGTGTAAAATACCAAGAACACTTAAGATATCGGTTGAAGATAAGAAGAACAAACCCAGAAATATGAATATTTCTGCAAACCGACAACACTCCGAAACCCGATTTTAACAAGTTTTTCAGAAAATATAAACTTTAAAAAAACCCGAAAAACAGCAAGAACACCTCGGTTTTAACAAGGAGAAGAGCCAAAGCTCTGATACCACTTGTAGGTCCCTCTCGAGGATGAGATAAAAACCTTTTCCTTGTTATATCAAACACACTAGCGAGTGCGGAATCCAAGCTAGCATGCAACCGAGAATTTATACGAGAACAAGCACAAACACAACACGCAAGATTCACCGATTAACACCACATGTATTAATACGAATGAAGGGTCCGGTTACAAGCTCAATGTTTACAGATATGTTCTATAAACTCTCAAAGTGTGTGTGTGCTCTCCTGTCTCTCTCTGCCTTATCTCTCGTGTCTTTCACCTCTAACTTATGTCCAGCTGCGGAAGAGAACACAACACACGGGTATTTATACCCGACACAGCAGGTCTGGTCGAAGGATCAGACAGACTGATCGAAAGATCATCTGTCGACCAGAAATCCCTTCGAAAGATCACATTCACCACGAAGGATGATATCCTTCGTGGTCTATCCTTCGTGGTCTATCTTTCGAGCTCATCATCGAAGGATATAAACTATCCTTCGATGATCTATCCTTCGACACACACAACTAACAACCAATGTGCTAACTGTTTGGCCAAGTCAAACCAGGAGGATGGTTGACTTGGTCAAACTTACATCGAACGCACATTGTAAAAAAAAAACTAAGACGTAACCCAGACTAACGTAAGACATCGTTTTGTAACATTACGAAATACAGACAAAGTACAGACACAAGTGCACCAACAAACTCCCCCTTGGCTGTAGCTTTGTCTCGATCTTCGTGTCTTCAAGTCTTCAAGGCCGAGTCGAACCGAGCCGAGTCGCGTCCACACAAAGTGCATCAACAGGATCCACCTGGATACCACGCTCACTTACTACATGTCCGAGGAATTGGACTTCTCGAAGCCAAAATTCGCACTTCAAAAATTTAGCGTAAAGTTTCTCTTGATGTAGAAGTTTGAGGATACAACGAAGATGTTTCTCGTGATCAGCTTTGTTCTTTGAGTAAATAAGGATGTCGTCAATAAAGACGATGACGAATTTATCCAGATAAGGCTTGCAGACGCGATTCATGAGATCCATGAATGCGGCTGGTGCGTTAGTGAGCCCGAAAGGCATCACTAGGAACTCGTAATGTCCATAACGAGTCCTAAACGCTGTCTTGTGTACGTCTTCATCCTTGACCTTCAACTGATGATAGCCCGACCTCAGGTCAATCTTAGAAAAATAGCTTGCTCCTTGTAATTGATCGAACAGATCGTCGATCCTGGGCAAAGGATACCTATTCGTGATAGTGACTTTATTAAGCTCACGGTATTCGATGCACAAACGCATCGATCCATCCTTCTTCTTGACAAATAAGATCGGAGCTCCCCAAGGAGACGAACTAGGTTTAATAAAACCTTTTGCTAACAGATCATCCAACTGCGTCCTTAATTCCTTCATCTCCGTCGGTGCTAACCTATAAGGTGCTCTCGCTATTGGTGCAGCACCAGGGATGATGTCAATCCGGAATTCCACTTGCCTATCTGGTGGTAAACCAGGTAGTTCTTCAGGGAAAAACTTCAGGATATTCCGAAATGATAGGGATATCTTCAATCTTGGGCTTTGGCTCATCAATCGTAACTTGTGCCATATAAATGACACAGCCCTTCTGCATACATCTGGATGCCTTGAGCATGGACACTTGCTCTGGCAATCCATGCTGAGTATCTCCTTGAATGGTAAGTGACTCTCTAGTTGGAGTTTTAACTATCACTTGCTTTTGTTTGCACACAATCTGGGCTTGGTTATGCGATGCCTATAACTAAATCAAAGCCGGCGAGCTTAAAGGGAAGTAGGGACAAAGGAAAAGAATGATTCCTAATGGATATAACACATCCATCTAAAACAGTTGAGGCTGTTTCTATGGTTCCATCAGCTAACTCTACCTCATACTTCACACTTAAGGCTTTTACAGGCAATTTTAACGACTCACAAAACTTATTATCTACAAAAGACTTATCCGCTCCAGAATCAAACAAGACTCTAGCAAAAACATCATTTACAAGAAAAGTACCTGTAATAACATTGTCATCTTGAACGGCTTCCTTAGCGTCCATCCTGAAGACCCTTGCATTGGTCTTCTTTCTCTCATCGGCTTTCTTAGCGTTCTTTGAGCAATTAGACTTAATGTGCCCTTTCTCGTTGCAACCGTAACAGGTTGCATCCTTCAGACCCTTACACTTCAAAGTCGTATGATCAGTAGATTTGCAGATTCCACATGGCCTCGTGTGGGACTGCGATTTCGTTTCAAAACGACATTTCCCAAAGTGGTTTTTCTTGCAGGTTTTGCATTTGGGTTTATCCCCCGACTGTTGCCCTTCTCTCTTCGATCCTGACCCTTTTCTATGGTCGTTATTCCCTCGGTGTCTCTTCTCTGATCTCCGTGAGGTATCGTCCTCACGCTTTCTCTTATTCTCTTCCGAGCTCCTAAGTGCTCTCAACCTGACCACGTCCTGAGTGAGAGAGAGAGATAGATCAGCTACTGATCTGAAAGTTGTAGGCCTCGATGCCTTAACACTAGCTTTAATCTCAGGGGCCAAACCCCCAATGAAACGGGCAATCCTTTTCGGCTCAGGGGTTACCAAGTAGGGAACCAATCGAGATAGAGTATTGAAGGTGGTGAGGTATGCCTGACAATCTAGATTCTTCATCACCAACGATACGAAGTCTGACTCGATCCTTTCCACTTCATGTTGTGGACAAAAATTCTCTTTAATAAGGGCTACGAATTGATCCCATGACATACTGTAAAGTGTGGCCTTTCCGGTAGCTTGCAAAAGTGTGACAACCCGCACTAAACCAGGTATCCGTACAACTTAATTAATGATTAATTACTACTTGATTACTGTGCTTAATTGAAACTAGCTGATAAACTGCTACCTGCATACTGATACATGCACTTACTTGCATCATACTTTATTTGCTGTCACTACATTATTTACATACGGCACCTCAGTGACAAACATGATGCACAAAAAGCACAGTAGCACTAAACGGATACACAGTGAACATGCTGATATAACCAGCATCAGGCAAATACTGCCTCTAAGGCCTGTTAAGAGCCTCATATATTTTGGCTACACTGGTAGTGAGTGTAGGATATAAGGGTTGTGTTACCGCGTCTCTAGGGATAAGATACACTGATTCGGATGTGCCAAAAACGTACTTTAAGTACCAAACACAACACTTTAAAAATGAATCCAGCTTCTAGCTGACTAGTAAAGTGCCAGAAAATGAGAAAATATTACTAGACACTTTCCAAAGTGTCAGGGATAAACTGTGTCACTAAAAATATTATTATCGACACTTTAAATAATTATTTGGCACTTTAACGGACTAGTATCCAACCGAACAACCGGACTTAACCCGGGACATAAAACTATAGACATTGACATTGTTTTCTTTTTTTTTCTGAGCTAGTTAGGGTCCCCGAATACCCTAACACCCGTTATAATTTATAACACACAACTACACTAAATTAAATTAAATAAACTAACTAACTATGCTTAACCAAATAGTTGAAATCTAACTATTTACCCAATCCCCATATCCGATCAGATCTTCCTAGGGAACACATTCCTTACACTTTGATTTTTTTTATTGCCATTGCCCCATATTTAGTCTACATATTATCCCTTGGCTAAAGTTGTTGAATGGATATTATAAAAAAAAAAACACAAGGTCACCACCATTTCGTGCAAACCACAACACAAAATTGATCTCTCCTTTCCTTCTTTGCTTACTGCCGAGAGCAACCACAAGCCACCCACCACCCATTTCAAATTTAGTCCTTGCTATATTACATACTCACAAGTGTGTTAGAGTTTTTTACGAAAAGGCTCGGTGCATACGGAATCAAAAGGACCTCTCTACGTTGCTTTTAACCACCCGTTTTTCGACCAGTTTCTTCCCTAGCCTCGAGCTAGTAGTAAGTGACTTTAAACACACTCTCGATCTCTTCTAAAGTGGTTAAAAGAATTTTTATCGGTTAAAACTCGAAATCTTACAAGTTGAAGCATTAAAGTCTACTAAAAACACATAAAATGGTGGTTAATAGCATTTATGTTGTGTAAAAGTCGTAGTATTTGAAATATGTGATTATTGAGACGCGATCTATGATGTGGTAGCTCGGATCTCCGTTTAACCCGACTTTGTAAAATCATGTATCTTCACATAAGCTCGTTTTTGACTAAATACAAGGGTTAAAGGTGAAACTCTACCACACAAGATACATGAACTTGTGTGAAAATATTTTACTTGTGTAAAAGTAATTTAACCGGTAAAATGGTGTTTAAAACTAGCGGATCTACGTATCCGCAAGTGGTATTTTTGAAGGACCACACATTTAAGAAATTATGTAATTTAAAGAAGGGATCTTACACTAACAAACATGATTTTATAAACCACAAGTGTGTAGACACTTGTGAAATGAAAAGATCCGACAAATAACTATTTTTGGGAAAAATAACTAGAAGTTGTAAAGACGGAATTCTCTAAAAACGAGGTTTTTACGAGGTTAAAGTCACTTTATATAAAGATTTACATATATAAAGGGGATTTACATTAAAGATGCGGAAAAACTGCAAGTTCATGCGATTATGCGATTTACATATTTATTGACTAGTTTGATGTGTCGGAAATTGTTTGATTGAATAAAGAAGTTGATTGATTTGATTATTAAAAGAAAATGATACGCTTGAAAGCGTGGCCACCTCCAGTTACAGAGGAAACTCTGGCGAAATTTTCTAAAAACCTAACACTTAGACTTTTTACACAACAAGTGTTAGAACTATTTCTGGACATACTTTCGAAACATAAATTTCGCCAGCACTATATTTTACTAAATATTCGGAGGTGGGATTTTCACAAAGATTAACGTGATAAATATACTTGTCACAACACTGTTTATGATTATTTTGTGAAAATACATAAATATTATTTTAGAGTAAAAATAATATTTACAAGCGTTAATGATTCCAAAACTTTACGAACGCTTCCACAAACATATAAGTTACACCGGTAATTACATTACCACAGGATTGATAAAACGTAACTTACGCACATGTATTGTATCCCCCATCCTTGGGAAGAAGAATAACTACCAAGTGTATACGGAACATAAACACGAAATAGTTGTCTAACTATTTCCCAAAGACATAAACTATAAAGCTAAGGCACGGCCGTCCGTCTAATAGAATTAGCACTTGTAGGTCGTTGCACAGCTTACTGTATTGGAGACACTTGGTAGAGACGCGCATTCACTGTGAGTTCATGTCCCCCTTTTCTCTAACTGTTTTCAGTTTACTTAACTGCGGGGGTGAAATACATGTTACTATGATTTACGAGTACTTTACAACGGTATGTTTAACGTAAGGAGGTGTTATACGATCATGTGAGTGGATAGGAACAACATGGGGCCATTAGTCCTCATGGAGGGACCGAGGGACAGGAGCGGTAGATCTATCTGGGTGTAGCGAGCCCAGCCCCCGGCCAAACTAGAAACGGACCGTGGGGTGACTTTGTCCACATACTTTGCCGTGGCGAAATCTGCTAGGTTTGAGTCTCCCTATTTGCACTTCACATATGTCAGTGGCCTTGCAAACCATTGGTGATCACAAGTCCTCTTACAACTGCTACATACCACAACTATTTTATACTCACAAGTGTTTTACATACTCACTTACACATGAACTCGCTCAACATTATTGTTGATTTTTCAACTTACATGTATTTCAGGAAATTAACGAGATCTGGCACGGTATGGCATGTTTTCCGCTGCACTAGTTTCCAAGGTCATCCGGGGTTTAGGGGATGTGTCTCTTTCCTGGACAAGACACAGTCCTTAAACCATGTTTATGTTATGTTTCAGTTTGTAATGTTGTTGAACAAGGTTATGGTTGTTGGTTAAAACAAGGGTACTGTATTTGGTTTTCAAAACTTAATGGATGATCTTGCATGTTTTTAATTCATATAGCTTGTTATGGTTAAGCTATGGTATTAAGAAGTCACACCAACATTAACCACGCTTCCGCAAAGCCAGGGTGTGACAGCTTGGTATCAGAGCTCTGATCATAGCGAACTAGGATTCTGTCTCGAGTCTAGACTATGATCACTAGGGCTCTCACGAAAACATTTTTTTCTGCATACCACTTAAGTCCAGATCCACACTTTTTACAAACAAATGTTGAGCACATTTTATTAATTATAAGTTCAGCTTGGAGGGCTGAGGATCGATCTGGAGGATCGAGAGGATTAAGGTAGTTGAGCACGTTGGTTTGTTATAGGATCGATCTGGAGGATCGAGGCTTGGTCTAGGTGACCAAGATAGTGGGCTAGCAAGGCTAGGAAGAAAAGGTTCAGCCTGGAGGGCTAAGGATCGATCTGGAGGATCGAGGTTGGGTTTAAGTAAAGGATAGAGCAGTCTGGTAGACTGGATGGTATTGGCTAGTAAGACTAGGAGGATTATGTGATGCCTTACTTGATGACTTATGTGATTATCTGATTATGTGATTAACTGTTTGTGCATACTTGTATTTATGTTACAGATACATGGATTCGGCTGATTCAGGTGGTTCAGACATCACCGACCCCAGGCGTATTGTATCGGATGACCTGGAGTCGTCAGAGCATGAGGTTTATACGTCAGATTTCACCAGCACGGATGACGATGACTTTCAGCCATTCGCCTTACCCGACGGCGTTGATGAGCTCCCAGTTGACCTTCCAGCCGGGGATCTACCTCTGGCACTGATCCCTGCTCCTATACCGCTGGCTGCGTACCCAGCTTACCATTTACCCATCGACGACGAGGAGGACGACGTCGATATGTTTGAGGAGGAGCCTATGGAGGATGCTCAGGGCGAGGCCCTACCTGCTGTTGCTCCTTTACTGATCGCAGATGCTCCTGCTGCGGAGTCACCTGCACATTCCCCAGTCGCGGACTCCTTTGAGTCTGTGGCTTCTGTACCCACACATGCTCATAGTGCGCAGCACTTCTCTCATGGGTCCGATTCTGACCAGGCTTTTTCTGTTGCTTCCGTACCTGGACTTGTTTTTTACCATGACGACGAGGAGGATTCAGATCCTATGTTCCCACCAGGATTTGATCCTGACCGTGATTTAGAGTATGTCCCGATGGACGAGTTGCTGGAGGACCCAGTAGACGCTGTTGACCCTTTTGATCCGATTGATCCTGACTTTGATTTTGACATGGCGTTTGATGACTTGGAGCCTGCCATTGCTCCTGAGCAGGCAGCTGCCCTTGATCCTTTACCAGAGCATGACCCTGTGCATGCTGATGTACCTTTTGAGCCTATTGCTGATGATCACCACATAGATGTTCCTGTTGATCCCATTGGTCCTTTACCCATTGTTGCTGTACCAGTTGACCCTCCTTTAGAGCACTTGGCACCCGTTCACCCAGTTGTTGTTCCCTTATTTGATCCCATTCCCATAGAGCCCGGACATGCACCGTTCGCGGCACATATGGATCCACCGGACGAGTCTGCCCAGCATGGCTGGATACCGGCAGACGAGGACGTTCCCCCATTCCCTCCACAGATTCCTGTTGCACCGCATATTGACTTTTCGTTTCAGGTACCTATGTTTATACCTCCAGCAGGGCCTGGAGAGGGCTCTTCAGCACACCCTGATGGGCATGTACCGATGCCCATGCCTTTCATGCCTCAGATTCCTTTTGTTCCACCCACTACTGCTCCTTTTGGGGTGGCACCCTTTGACCCCACACGTGAGCCACTGCTGTGGTCACCATTTTCCCCCATGCCACCCACTGATCCATACCACAGATTCCACGTGGGACATACCATCGAGGATGTATTGATGTCGTTTGTACACCAGCACGAGTCGCATGAGCAGCGACTACAGGATTTGGAGAGAGCCCGTCTGCAGCCATGTCAGTGCCATGGCCGGGTACCCTCTCCGTTACAGCCGTTTCGACCATTACCCCCTGACTACGCTGCTCGTCTTACTACTTTGGAGCAGCAGATTGCTTCCATTATTCGCACACAGCAGGCGATGGAGGCGGACTGGTTACAGTTGCGCCGTTTGTTTTATACCCATTTTCCCCCTCCTCCACCACCATCTGCTTAGAGCTCATCGGTGCCACATGGGTAGGCGAGGTGATAAGGCGGCGATTGCTTTTTGATTGCACAGCATTTTGGGGATACTACTATATGATTTGACTTTTTTTATGTACTTGATGTTGTATTGATACTGATGTAGTTTTTGACAGGGGTGATGTAGCCCCTAATGATTGATGATTGTATGTATACACTTACGATGTGGTCTCATTTATATGGCAATCGCAGCTTTCTCACCATATTTGGATTCGATTGATTACTTGTTATGACATGGGATGTGTGTGATTAATATTTGTGATGTGTGATAACCTGTGATGTTATGTGATTATACTATTACTACCGTTATATACGTACGCTATATTACGAACAGATTTACGTATTATAACAACGGAGCCTTACTAAGGCCTAACCAACTTAAACCATCTTTTAGAAGATGCCGCCAAGACGCGAACCAAACATGCCAACAAACGAGGCAGAACTCCAGCAGATTATTGCTGCTGCCATAGCACAGTACGCAGCATCTCAGCCAGGAGCAAGCGGAAGTGTTAACCAAGGCAATAACAATCCACCACACGGTAATACCACGCCATTCGAACCTACCATGTCCTAGCTGGACATCTTTAGCAATGATGCTAATGCCAAACACATGTTTTAACATACGTGCAGGATGCACCTACAAGCAGTTCTTAGACTGCAAACCAGTTAACTTCGATGGCACAGGAGGTGCAGTTGCCTTTACCCGCTGGGCTGAGAAAACCGATTCTGTGTTACGCATGAGCAAGTGTGCCGAGGATCAGCAAGTCACGTACATTTCAGGGCTGTTTCTAGACGGAGCCCTATCTTGGTGGAACTTACAAGTCCAAACACTAGGCGAAGCTGCCGCCTACGCCCTGACTTGGGCCGAATTGAAAGAACTGATGCGCAAGAAGTACTGTTCACGCGCAGAAATTCAAAGGTTGGAGACTGAATTTTGGCACTTAAAGATGGATGGACCTAAGATTGCGGAATACGTCCAGAGGTTTCACGACCTATCTCAAGTGGTTCCTTACATGGTTACGCCATAATACAAGCGAATCGAGCGCTTCATTTGGGGTTTGGCTCCCCAAATAATCAGCATGGTAACCTCCTCCAAACCAGCAACTATCACTGAAGCCATCGATTTGAGCGTGGCTCTCACTGAGGAGGCGATTCGTTTAAACAAGTTTGATGAAGTCAAGGCAAAGAAGACAGAGACTCACGTTGAGTCCTCAGGGGATAACAAAAGGAAGTTTTCAAACTTCAAACAAGGCGTCAGTATGGCAGTAAAGAAGGGAAAATCAGCTGGCAGTACCAAGAGAGGAAAAGGGTACCAGGGCACCCAGCCCAGATGCAACAACTGCCAACGCCACCACACTGGGCCTTGTAACATAAGAGTTTGTGAATCTTGTGGAAAACCGGGCCACACAAGGGAATCGTGTTGGGCTAGTACAGGCCGCGGAGGCCAGGGAGGATATGGAAATAGGAATGATAACCGTGGTGGAAATGGAAACCGCCTACCAGGAAGTTTTGGAGGAAACAGAAACCGAGGCAACCAGGCTGGCAATGCCAACCAGATCAACACCCCAGCTGGAAACGGGGATGGAAACGGGCAGAGGCTCGGATGTTACAACTGCGGGGAAATCGGGCATTTTAAGAAGAATTGCCCAACACTGAATCAAGCCCGTGGTAGAGTATTCCAGCTCGAAGCTAGAGAAGCACGCCAAGATCCAAATGTTGTTACGGGTACGTTCCCTATCAATCAACGCTATGCATCTGTTTTATTTGATACTGGTGCCGATTATAGCTTCGTATCACTAGAATTTAAGAATATGCTTGGGTTAGCTGCTAATAAGTTAGACATTCCCTACTCGATCGAATTAGCTAATGGAAAGTTAGTTGGAGCCGACGAAGTAATCAAAGGTTGTGTGATAGAATTGGGAGAACGCGAGTTTACTCTGGACCTACTACCAGTCCAATTGGGAAGTTTCGACGTGGTAGTAGGAATGGATTGGGTATCCGGAAACAAGGCTGAGATAGTATGTCACGAGAAAGTTGTTCGTATCCCGACTGATGATGGTGAGACAATTGTGGTTCACGGAGAGAAGCGTGACACACCGCTAAGATTTATCAGCTGCTTGAAAGCAAGGAAGTGTTTACAGAAGGGATGTGTTGCTTTTCTGGCACACATCGTGGACAAGAAGGCTGCTGAGCCAACGATCGAAGACATCCCTGTCGTAAGGGAATATCCAGAAGTCTTCCCAGAAGACTTACCCGGACTGCCACCTCAGAGGCAAGTGGAGTTTCACATTGACTTAATTCCAGGCGCAGCGCCTGTAGCTAAGCCACCTTACAGACTTGCGCCGTCTGAGATGCAGGAATTGTCGACGCAACTTCAAGAGTTGTTAGACAAGGGTTTTATCCGACCAAGCTTCTCGCCTTGGGGAGCTCCGGTCTTGTTTGTCAAGAAGAAGGACGGAAGTTTCCGTATGTGTATTGACTACAGAGAATTGAACAAACTGACGATCAAGAACAGGTATCCTCTACCAAGAATCGACGATCTGTTCGATCAACTTCAAGATTCAAGCTGCTACTCTAAGATCGATCTTCGATCTGGATACCATCAACTAAGGATACAGGAGGAAAGTATCCCGAAAACAGCCTTCCGAACTCGTTATGGACACTACGAGTTCCTCGTTATGCCTTTTGGTTTGACAAACGCGCCTGCGGTATTCATGGATCTAATGAATAGGGTTTGCAAGCCATACCTGGACAAGTTCGTGATTGTATTCATCGACGATATCCTGATTTACTCAAAGACGAAGGCTGAACACGAACAACACCTTAGAACTATACTGGAGCTGCTAAAGAAGGAACAGCTGTACGCCAAATTCTCCAAGTGCGAGTTTTGGCTACGCGAAGTCCAGTTTCTTGGACATGTGGTTAATGGGGATGGAATTCATGTTGATCCCACAAAGATCGAGGCAATCAAGAATTGGGAAACGCCTACAACGCCAACCGAGATTCGGCAATTCTTGGGTTTGGCTGGTTACTACCGAAGGTTCATCGAGGATTTCTCGAAAATCGCTCAACCTTTGACGCTCCTGACACAGAAGGATAAGACGTTTGATTGGGGAATCAAACAGGATGAAGCATTTCAAATATTGAAGGATAAGCTTTGTAACGCGCCAATCTTAGCTCTACCAGAAGGTACCGACGATTTTGTGGTATACTGCGACGCATCGCGTCAGGGATTGGGTTGTGTGTTGATGCAACGCCAAAAGGTCATTGCTTACGCATCACGCCAACTAAAAGTGCATGAAAAGAATTATACCACACACGATTTAGAGCTTGGCGCAGTGGTTTTCGCTTTGAAGATCTGGAGACACTACCTGTACGGTACGAAATGCACAATCTTCACAGATCACAAAAGCTTACAACATATATTCAACCAGAAGGAGTTGAATATGAGGCAAAGACGATGGGTTGAATTATTGAACGACTACGACTGCGAGATAAAGTATCACCCAGGGAAGGCGAATGTGGTCGCCGATGCCCTAAGTCGTAAAGAAAGAATCAAGCCCATAAGGGTTAGGGCTTTGGAAATGATCATACGAACCGATCTCTCCTTGCGCATTCGTGCTGCACAAAAAGAAGCTCTCAATGAGGGAAGTCTTGAGGAAGAATATCTCCGTGGAATGGAGAAGCTTTTGGTACCAAACGAGGAAGGGACGTTATGTTTTGAGAAAAGGATTTGGGTTCCTCTGCTTGGTGGATTAAGGGAAGTTATTTTCGACGAAGCGCACAAGTCACGGTACTCTATCCACCCTGGATCGGATAAGATGTACCAGGATCTCAAAGATTACTATTGGTGGCCTAGGATGAAAGGCGACGTTGCTGTTTACGTGAGCAAATGTTTAACGTGCGCTAAAGTCAAGGCGGAATACCAGAAGCCTTCGGGACTTCTGCAACAACCTGAGATTCCCAAGTGGAAATGGGAACAAATCTCAATGGATTTTGTTACAAAACTGCCAAGAACGCCAAGAGGCCATGATATGATTTGGGTGATTGTTGACCGCCTAACAAAGTCCGCACACTTTCTGCCAATCAAGGAGAAAGACGGTACTAGTAAACTTGCGGAAATTTACATGAGAGAGATCGTAGCACGTCATGGAGTACCTCTCTCGATCATCTCTGATAGAGACGGAAGGTTTGTGTCAAGAATATGGCAATCTTTCCAAGAATCTTTTGGCTCACAATTGAATCTGAGCACGGCGTTCCATCCGCAAACTGACGGCCAGAGCGAGCGAACGATACAAACTTTGGAAGACATGCTGAGGGCATGTGTTATGGATTTAGGCGGTAGCTGGGATAAACACTTACCTTTGGTCGAATTTTCATACAACAACAGCTACCACACCAGTATTGGTGTCGCGCCATTTGAGGCCCTATACGGACGCAAGTGCCGATCACCCCTATGTTGGTCCGACGCAGGTGATAGGCAGCTTGCTGGTCCCGAAATCGTCCAAGAGACGACAGACAAAATTGCGCAAATACTAAAACGCATCGAAGCCGCTCGCCACAGGCAAAAGGCCTACGCGGATCCAAACCGGAAGCATGTGGACTTCCAAGTCGGAGAAATGGTGTTGTTAAAGGTTTCACCCTGGAAAGGGGTAGCACGCTTTGGAAAGCGTGGGAAGTTAAATCCGCGCTACATTGGTCCCTTCAGAATTCTGGAGAGAATTGGGACGGTAGCATACAAGTTGGACCTACCCGCTGAACTAAATGGTGTTCACGATACATTTCATGTATCCAATTTAAAGAAGAGTCCAACTCAGATTGACGTTGCCATTCCTATCGACGAGATTCATATTGACGACACGCTCCACTTTGTTGAAGAACCTGTCGAGGTCACGGATTGGAAAGTTAACAAGACCCGCCGGAGCAGTGTCAAACTCGTCAAAGTACGTTGGAATGCCAGACATGGTCCTGAATTTACCTGGGAACGTGAGGACCGGATGAAAGAGAAATACCCCCACTTATTTCCTAAGAACCCTGCTTCTACAAGCAGAACTTAAATTTCGGGACGAAATTTATTTAACGGGGGGAGAATGTGACAACCCGCACTAAACCAGGTATCCGTACAACTTAATTAATGATTAATTACTACTTGATTACTGTGCTTAATTGAAACTAGCTGATAAACTGCTACCTGCATACTGATACATGCACTTACTTGCATCATACTTTATTTGCTGTCACTACATTATTTACATACGGCACCTCAGTGACAAACATGATGCACAAAAAGCACAGTAGCACTAAACGGATACACAGTGAACATGCTGATATAACCAGCATCAGGCAAATACTGCCTCTAAGGCCTGTTAAGAGCCTCATATATTTTGGCTACACTGGTAGTGAGTGTAGGATATAAGGGTTGTGTTACCGCGTCTCTAGGGATAAGATACACTGATTCGGATGTGCCAAAAACGTACTTTAAGTACCAAACACAGCACTTTAAAAATGAATCCAGCTTCTAGCTGACTAGTAAAGTGCCAGAAAATGAGAAAATATTACTAGACACTTTCCAAAGTGTCAGGGATAAACTGTGTCACTAAAAATATTATTATCGACACTTTAAATAATTATTTGGCACTTTAACGGACTAGTATCCAACCGAACAACCGGACTTAACCCGGGACATAAAACTATAGACATTGACATTGTTTTCTTTTTTTTTTTCTGAGCTAGTTAGGGTCCCCGAATACCCTAACACCCGTTATAATTTATAACACACAACTACACTAAATTAAATTAAATAAACTAACTAACTATGCTTAACCAAATAGTTGAAATCTAACTATTTACCCAATCCCCATATCCGATCAGATCTTCCTAGGGAACACATTCCTTACACTTTGATTTTTTTTATTGCCATTGCCCCATATTTAGTCTACATATTATCCCTTGGCTAAAGTTGTTGAATGGATATTATAAAAAAAAAACACAAGGTCACCACCATTTCGTGCAAACCACAACACAAAATTGATCTCTCCTTTCCTTCTTTGCTTACTGCCGAGAGCAACCACAAGCCACCCACCACCCATTTCAAATTTAGTCCTTGCTATATTACATACTCACAAGTGTGTTAGAGTTTTTTACGAAAAGGCTCGGTGCATACGGAATCAAAAGGACCTCTCTACGTTGCTTTTAACCACCCGTTTTTCGACCAGTTTCTTCCCTAGCCTCGAGCTAGTAGTAAGTGACTTTAAACACACTCTCGATCTCTTCTAAAGTGGTTAAAAGAATTTTTATCGGTTAAAACTCGAAATCTTACAAGTTGAAGCATTAAAGTCTACTAAAAACACATAAAATGGTGGTTAATAGCATTTATGTTGTGTAAAAGTCGTAGTATTTGAAATATGTGATTATTGAGACGCGATCTATGATGTGGTAGCTCGGATCTCCGTTTAACCCGACTTTGTAAAATCATGTATCTTCACATAAGCTCGTTTTTGACTAAATACAAGGGTTAAAGGTGAAACTCTACCACACAAGATACATGAACTTGTGTGAAAATATTTTACTTGTGTAAAAGTAATTTAACCGGTAAAATGGTGTTTAAAACTAGCGGATCTACGTATCCGCAAGTGGTATTTTTGAAGGACCACACATTTAAGAAATTATGTAATTTAAAGAAGGGATCTTACACTAACAAACATGATTTTATAAACCACAAGTGTGTAGACACTTGTGAAATGAAAAGATCCGACAAATAACTATTTTTGGGAAAAATAACTAGAAGTTGTAAAGACGGAATTCTCTAAAAACGAGGTTTTTACGAGGTTAAAGTCACTTTATATAAAGATTTACATATATAAAGGGGATTTACATTAAAGATGCGGAAAAACTGCAAGTTCATGCGATTATGCGATTTACATATTTATTGACTAGTTTGATGTGTCGGAAATTGTTTGATTGAATAAAGAAGTTGATTGATTTGATTATTAAAAGAAAATGATACGCTTGAAAGCGTGGCCACCTCCAGTTACAGAGGAAACTCTGGCGAAATTTTCTAAAAACCTAACACTTAGACTTTTTACACAACAAGTGTTAGAACTATTTCTGGACATACTTTCGAAACATAAATTTCGCCAGCACTATATTTTACTAAATATTCGGAGGTGGGATTTTCACAAAGATTAACGTGATAAATATACTTGTCACAACACTGTTTATGATTATTTTGTGAAAATACATAAATATTATTTTAGAGTAAAAATAATATTTACAAGCGTTAATGATTCCAAAACTTTACGAACGCTTCCACAAACATATAAGTTACACCGGTAATTACATTACCACAGGATTGATAAAACGTAACTTACGCACATGTATTGTATCCCCCATCCTTGGGAAGAAGAATAACTACCAAGTGTATACGGAACATAAACACGAAATAGTTGTCTAACTATTTCCCAAAGACATAAACTATAAAGCTAAGGCACGGCCGTCCGTCTAATAGAATTAGCACTTGTAGGTCGTTGCACAGCTTACTGTATTGGAGACACTTGGTAGAGACGCGCATTCACTGTGAGTTCATGTCCCCCTTTTCTCTAACTGTTTTCAGTTTACTTAACTGCGGGGGTGAAATACATGTTACTATGATTTACGAGTACTTTACAACGGTATGTTTAACGTAAGGAGGTGTTATACGATCATGTGAGTGGATAGGAACAACATGGGGCCATTAGTCCTCATGGAGGGACCGAGGGACAGGAGCGGTAGATCTATCTGGGTGTAGCGAGCCCAGCCCCCGGCCAAACTAGAAACGGACCGTGGGGTGACTTTGTCCACATACTTTGCCGTGGCGAAATCTGCTAGGTTTGAGTCTCCCTATTTGCACTTCACATATGTCAGTGGCCTTGCAAACCATTGGTGATCACAAGTCCTCTTACAACTGCTACATACCACAACTATTTTATACTCACAAGTGTTTTACATACTCACTTACACATGAACTCGCTCAACATTATTGTTGATTTTTCAACTTACATGTATTTCAGGAAATTAACGAGATCTGGCACGGTATGGCATGTTTTCCGCTGCACTAGTTTCCAAGGTCATCCGGGGTTTAGGGGATGTGTCTCTTTCCTGGACAAGACACAGTCCTTAAACCATGTTTATGTTATGTTTCAGTTTGTAATGTTGTTGAACAAGGTTATGGTTGTTGGTTAAAACAAGGGTACTGTATTTGGTTTTCAAAACTTAATGGATGATCTTGCATGTTTTTAATTCATATAGCTTGTTATGGTTAAGCTATGGTATTAAGAAGTCACACCAACATTAACCACGCTTCCGCAAAGCCAGGGTGTGACAAAAAGAGATTTCCACCATGCTAGTGCGTCCCCTTTAAACGATTGGGACACATACTTCACTACATCCCGTTCAGCACACCCGCTGATATCTACGACTGTATCCATTTCGTCTATCCAGGTCATGCAGTCGACCGCTCCTTTTTCCCCAGTAAAGTCTTTAGGTTTGCATGAGACGAAGTATTTATAAGTGCAAGACTTACCGTGCGATTCATGTTTCTGCTTGATCTTCTTTATCGGGACACTGTTTTGGTTAGAGGAGTGATGATCCTCATCATCCTTCTTTGGCTTATCCTTCTAAGGTACCTCCTTCTGAGAGGGTGGTTTGCTATGACCCTCCGAATGTGTTCTTGGTTTGGAACGTGATGCGGTTCGGGCCCTACTTCGGGTCCCGCTTGCTTCACTAAATTGTCTATTCAGTGCTTCGACCACGACATCATTCACTAGTGCTTTCAATTCCGCACCAGTTATTAACATTTGAGCATTTTCAGGGTTCTGTGCCGGGCGACTGTTTAGTTCTTCGGATTTGGCCATGTAGTCTTAAATTGCTACATAAAATAAGGACAAGGTCTATTTAGAAGTCTAAACAGTATTATCGTTCTTGACGATTTATTAACCATGGTAAACAAAAGCCATATTAGTTAATTTTAATAATTTCATTCAGGATTTTCACTAATAATCTTTTTAGAACGAATTATAATTTTGGCATAATAAGCCTAGTCACGTAGACAAATTTTCTAAATTACAAATTTAGATTTTGTAGGATTAAGGCTTGATTAAATAAGACAAGTCAATCCTTTTTCTTGGCAAGGAGTTTATAAACTACAGCTGCCTTTTTGTTTTTATGTGACATTAATTATAACCCGTAGGTATTATGTCACAACCAATAATATATAGAAATATTAAAAATTGGTTATTTTATAAGAAGGGTGGCGTGTGATTTTACGGATCACATTAGCCAAGAATGTTAACATGTTTACAGATGTTAACAGAGATTTGAATCTTTTTAAACAGGTTTCACCATATTGGCTAGATTTATGATAACATAATAGCTAGGTTTTACCTTTTAAGATCCTTATTATTTTATTAAAATGGTAAATAAAAATATTTAAATGTTATTTTTCATTTATTCATACGCTATGTTTATACACATAATTTAAAAATGAAATTTAAATTAACCACTTCAAAATAAGAATTTAATCAGTACAAGTTGCCCTAAACGGGTCTTTTTCATAAATCATATGCCCACGCAGGGGCTAAATAACAAAACAACAAACCCACGCAGGGGTTAAATAAAAAGATATGCCCACGCAGGGGCAGACAGAAGGAAATACCCTCGCAGGGGTATAGTACAGAAATAAATAAATGTCCACGCAGGGACATGAGTACCACACAAAAAATAACTAACAAACAAAGGATTCAACGATCCTTCTTTTTCTTCCCCTTAAGCAAATCCACCACCTTTTGAAACATCCCCTGGTTACGTCTCCTATTCTGCTGCATCTCTTGCCGCATTTCGTCTCTCACCCCGTGTATCTCTTGAAGAAACTCTTGAAATTGCGGCGGTGACATCGTCGGCGCCTGGGGTGGCTGTTGATACAACGGGGGTTGAGGAGGCTGCGGTGGATAATAAGGAGGTTGAGAAGGCTGCGGTTGCTGGTACCCATAGGATGGATATCCATAAGTCGAGGGTCCCGTAGCCCAGGGACCTCCGTAGGGAGCTTCTTGCTGGAAGGTGTTGGAGTTTGCCGCTATCCAGTATGGATCCTCCATATAGTTGTACCCCGTGTGAAACTGCTGCTCAAAGGGGTTAAATGCTGCAGCATTAGTGTAAGCGGGGATTTGTTCACCAAATCCGAATGGTGGCTGAGGCTGTGGCTGTGGCTGTGGCGCGACTGGCGCCGTTGCTACTTCAGAGACGGGGTTCGAAGATTCACCCATCTCTGTTTCTTCATGAACCGGTGAGTACCGGCTGCCACTAGAAAGTGGAGGGGTACCGATGCGTATTCCCCCTCGTACGGACATCCGTGGGGTAGTTCTCCTTCGCCTCGGAGGCGGGGGAGGCTGAAGTGGAGGTGCTGCTGCTGGCGGAGTGACCGCTACAAATTGGGAATCCTCAGAAGGATTCTGCTGCTGCTGGGGCTGCTCCTGCTGGTGTAGGGGAGAGTGGTGAGGCAGGTGCAAAGGAGAGTTGTGGTATGACTGGTGCAGAGGGGAGTGATGGGAAGACTGATGAAGAGGGGAGTGATGGGAAGACTGGTGCAAAGGAGAGTTATGATAACTGGGGGTAAACACCCAGTCGTACTGTTTGAACCTCTCCTCATAACTATCGGGACCATTGTATGGTGATCCCATGAAAGGTGACCCATCAGAAATCTCGATGGGGTGGTTCGGTGTTCCAGAGGGTGGCATGGCAGGATCCGTATCCTCATCAACGTCCATCGGGTTGCCACCCGAAAAGTGGTCCTCTGGTCCAAGTGGGTTAAAACCCACTGGTTCTTGAAGGTAATCATCAGGGTTGTACAGGCCCTGAAAGACGGGTGACGTGTTGTCAAAAGGTGATGAGGGTCCTAGAGGAATGTAGGACTGCTGTGAGTGGTGGGGCTCATTCTCCGAATGAGGCCCATAGGAATGCGGGATCGATGGAGAAGTGCTTAGTGAGACTGAGCGTCTCGCTGGTTCGGTGAAAGACCTCCAAAGGTCTTGAGCATCATTGCGGTGAGGATCCGATGGAGTCCACCGGTGTGATGGTCCGGCCTCATGATCATTTGGAGCCACATATGCTCCTCGGCCTCTACCTCTCATTCTTGGTGGCATTTTCGTGAACCTGTCAAAAGCAAACAAGTGATACAGCAAAAATATAATTTAGACAAGGTTAGAAAATTTAAACAAAAATTTGGAAATTTCCTAAGTTCTTTGTCTAGACTCGAGAATCGAGGATTGTGCAATTGTGTAACTGAGATTAAACACAAAAGGCTAGTGTTTAATTCACTCAGAGTTGGCTCTGATACCAACCTGTTACACCCCTATTTTCCACGTGTCACCGGTGGGGAGTATAGTGACGTAGTTGGTATCATCATAGACAAACAACACAATATAATAATGCACAGCGGAAGCAAAGATAGATTCATTTCAACTTTAAATAAAATGTACTAATAATAATCACAAGTAGTTGAAACGGATCCACAGGCGGATCAAAATAAAATGAGATATTGTTCAACAGCTTATTGTCGTCCAAGCTTGCGAGACTTATTGTGGACGCTCTAGAAGACAACCAGCCTATTACGTGTAGTACCTGCACTTAACCTTTTGGGAAAATACGTCAGTTTACACTGGTAAATACAAATTAACTGACTCATTTTGAAATGATTGAAAATTGATTTGAATGCTCATGGCACAAAAATATTTTATAACTTGGGATAATTAAGTAATATAATCTTGTAAAGGATTTACATGTTACTTATGCGTTCAGTAGCCCGGTTCGTGCCGGGTTAAAGATCAATAGACACACCACAATATTGAGTTATACACTTGACAGGTGTACGCCTACACCCCGTGCTCAGGTCGTGGCCATCTCGTAAGATAATGCCGAGGATATCCGGGACATGGTCATTAACCCCCCAAAGGCTTTAAGCAAACAAAACACACAATCAAAACATAGCATCTCAATAAATTTAACCACTATTCGATTAAAGAATTTAATGCTAGACCAAGCGGTATTTTATATACCGTACCCCAAGCCCGTATAGGGAAAATAAGTTAAAAGTATTTACCTTGGTAAGTATATATCTCAATAAGCAAAAAGGCAGGTAGCTTTTACCGGTGCTCCTAATCTGGAACGAAGGTTTATAAATAACCTATTAGATTTCTAACGGTCTTTATTTAAGCTAAAGCTTAGACCGGTTATTTAAAAGGACGAAACGGTTTAAACGCACGATTAAGCGAAGACCGGATAGAATGTGATTTAGACCCGACAAGTTGGAATACTTGTTTAATATGGGTATACTAAGTACATTCTGGATTTTGAGACAAAAATGATAATGTTTGACCCGTCTCGGTCAATTTATGCAAACTAGTTACATAAACCGAACCGAACGCGAAAAGAGCGTTACGGGTAGCCATAAGAGTCATATACAAGTTCCCAGAGATAATATGCTATAAATATGATATAACATCAGTAAGTTATTTCCTATTATGCCCAAAACAAATTTAAACACAATTCATGCCTCATAAGGGCATTTTGGTCATTTTAAAGTATGTAAAAGAGTTAAATTAGAAATCTGAGTTACAGGTCTGGTTTGTACAGCAAACATACTTAATTTAACATATTATAACAGTAGGGTATGACCCATATATAAAACTTATCATTTAAAATCAAACTATGCTCGTTAGGGGTATTTTGGTAATTTTACAAGGGCTTAAAATGTCAAAATTTGGAATCTGAGTTTACAAACTTATACTTACTGTTATTTTATAAAAAATATACTAAAAACATCAGTAGGTATCAACCTTATAGATTTAATATGATTATAGTACATACTATGCGATAAAAATGCGTAAAAAGGCGATTTGGAGCCATTTCCGGGTTTGTACAAGAAATTTGATATTTTTATATTTCCAGAAGGCTCAAAGTATTATATTTAACAAATAAAATCAGTAGAAAAAGGTTTGGGGTCAAAAGGATTTATAAAACTCGTTTTATGGCCTAAAAGGGCAAATTCGGTATTTACCGAATTAAACTTAGAACCCTATGTTATGATCAGCCAAAAATAAAATAAAAATATTTAAAATCCTAAAATATTATATAATATCAGTGAGTAAAATTTTTTATATCAAAAAGTGGGTTTAAGTGGGTTATAGGCTAATTACGCCGTTTAAGTAACATAAAGCTTGTAATTTACGATAATGAGCATAATTCTTATTCTGGACCTCAAACTGAAATGAAATTTTCGGTGCAAGTTTATATATCAGTAACAAATGTTTCTAGTCTTTCACTTTTTCAAAAATCACGTTTTATAGCAAAAAGGGCAAAATAGTCATATTTAAGCATAAACCGGTAACATGCATATGAATCGGTTAAACATGGAACCAAGATGTAAAATTCCAGAGAGTTAAACATATATGAAAGTTGGTCTAAAATGTGCTCTAATGCAGATCTTAACATGCATGTACGGATCAGATTCGATAGTCAAAGAAAAAGTCCATTTATGAGACTTTCGGTTCCGATTCGGGTGTAATACAGAAAATTGTCGAGTTGATCAAGTTGAAACATGTTCTTACATTATTTATAAAGTTATTTTGATGATCAAACAGGTTGCATGTAGCCTACATCGTTAATCAAGCTTAAATTTGCAAAAACATATTCTGTTGACTTTTTACGAAGAACTTTGACTCGACAATTAGCATGCTTAGAGTGTGAATCTGAACATACCCTTTTAGGGGTTTGTTATACTCATAAATACCAACTTGTTGGTACTTTTGATTCGAGATATGATTGAGCACATTTCGTTTAATTGCAAAGTCAAACTATATTTACGATATGTTTGACTTTTAGTAAAAACACTAAGCTAGAATGGATTAGAGGATGATATAAACACTTACAAAGGTCCTAACAAGCTTAGTGATCACTTATGAGGATGCCTTGTCGATAAGAATGCTCCAGGAGAAGTCTTGTGAGTTTTTGAAAGTTCAAGTGTTCTTGAATGTTGCAACTATGGTGATCTTTGGAGCAATATGATCTGATTTATGGCTTCCACAGGGGTTATAAGAAGTGAATGGAGGTCCAAAAATGCATGAAAGCTGATTGGTGAAGTCCCTGAGTCGAGTACAGCTGCAACCAACTCGCAAACAACCCTTAAAACCGACATCTGCAGGTTTTGTCGCTGGGCGCTGGGTCGCGGGCCGCGACAGGCCCCTCGTGGGCCGTGTACGAGTGGTCGACCAGTTCAGCAAGTTTCGGTCATTTTGCAAAACAGTCCCTGATCTTTGAAGCGATGATTTGTTCGTTTATTTGGCACTCTAGACCCTCAAATCTGGTTTTTAGGAACCTAGGGACTTTTATAAACTTGGCAAAGTTCTCGGTTCACTTTGCGCTTACCCGAAAAGTCACGAAATTCACGATAACGTATTTAACCTTTCGTATACGGTTTTAATCATAACTTTCTCATACGTTCACGAAACTTCATGAAATTTTTATCACATATTCTTATGAGTATATTTTATCATTACAAAGCTTCGGGTTTGCCAAAAGATCACTCAGAGGTATAAATTCAACATGTTGACACATTTAGCCCCTGTAGTTTGTAATTCCTCACTTTCTTACATCTTTCGCTTCGTATGATCCATGATTTACCCGTTTTTGATTATAAACACCATGTAGGGTTATTGTAGGGCCTATTTATCAGTTGTTGACATTTTGAACCCTTGTAATCACATAGTTTCACTGTTTGTCAACTTTAGTCCCTCTAAAGTATGCTTTCGCATATTCAAAGTCCGTGACACGTGTCAAGACATTATTGGACCTGAATTTCCGAGGTGTTACAGTTTTGGCTCCACAGCCTTCTTATCTACAACGTGTGCTAGGAAAGCGACACATCCTTTCCTCAAGCACTTCTGTGCCTTCATACAACTGATCATTCGTAGAGGCGTGTTTCGTCTTTCTCCATGTACGATGAGAGTTTCATCATTCGTCAGAGGGATGCGAATGATTTTCTCATGACAAATGACTTCAGCTTTGTTCTTGGACAACCAGTCCATCCCGACCACTACATCGAAGCTACCTAATTAAATAGGTAAGAGGTCGATGCTAAATCTTCGTTCACCAAGTTCTAGCGTGCAACCTCTAACAACTTCGCTCGATTCAACAAGTTTACCATTGGCTAGTTCTATGGAATAAGGAGTTTCTAATCTACTAGATTCTATTCCAAGTTTGCGTTTAAATTCCACAGACATGAAGCTATAATCGGCGCCAGTGTCGAATAATATGGATGCAAAGTGATTGTTAATGAGGAACGTACCGTTGACCACATTATGGTCCTCGCGTGCGTCTCTTACTCCAATCACAAATGCTCGAGCCTGAGCCTTGTTTCCTTCTGGGCAATCCTTCATGAAATGATCTTTGCTTCCACATCTGAAGCATCCTTGGTTTCGCCCATTCCCGTTGCCAGCACCGTTTCCATTTCCACCATTGTTCCTATCATCAGCCCCATTACGATTTCCATTCCCGTTCCTCTTACTCCAGCAGTCTTCAGTGCGGTGACCTAACTTTCCACACTTGTCACACTTTGAGATGCGACAAGCTCCCTCGTGATGGTGTTTACACCGATGGCATTTGGGCAAGGTGCCCCGGTATCCCCTTGCCGGTGCGTCGTTCATGGCTGCAAGAGGTTTCGCCCCTTGAGGCGGGTTAGGGTCACGCTTCTTTTTGGAACCTTTGTTGTTATGAGTTGCTTGATTCAAGTTTGCATATTTCCTTTTCTTGTCGCCAGACGACTCAGCATGCGTCTCGGCATTTTCTGTTGGGTTCAGTGATAGCGTCTTCATTCGAACACAATTTTCAGTAAGGCTGACAGCCAGAGTTACAGCCTCGGTGATTGTTTGTGGTTTGGCCGACGTCACCATGCCACGAAACTCTGAGGCCAGTCCCCAAATGTAGCGTTCAACGCGCTTGAATTCGGGAGTCACCATGTAGGGAAGCACTCTGGACAGATCGTGGAACCTTCGAGTATAACCATTAATGTCAGCACCCTCCATGGTCAAGTGCCAGAACTCCGTCTCCAGCCTTTGGAGTTCAGCACGAGAGCAGTACTTCTCTCTCATTCTTTCCTTCAGTTCCTCCCAAGTTAAGCCGTAAGCAGCATCATCACCCAAAGTTTGGACTTGCAGGTTCCACCAAGTCAGAGCTTCATCGACAAATAACCCAGTAGCAAAGGTGACTTGTTGATCCGCGGTACACTTGCTCATGCGGAAGGTAGCTTCAGTCTTCTCCGTCCAGCGCACAAATGCTAACGCTCCTCCAGTGCCATCGTAGTTCATTGGGTTGCAGTCGAGGAACTGCTTGAAGGTGCATCCTTGAGCTGCATTGCCTCCAGACGAATCTCCATTCCCATTACGCCTAGCGTTGCTTGGTCCTCCACTGTCTTGAGTTCGATTCGCCTCGTACTGGGCGATAGCAGCGGAGATCCTTTCCTCCAGTAGGGCGTTCAGCTCATCAGCAGTTCTTGGCAGTGGAGGAGGAGGAGGTTGATCGTCATTGCGAGCATTCACAGCTTTCCTGGGTGCCATGTTCTGACAGAACATAACACAACAGGGTTACACATTTGTTTGATATCGTCCTACTAGGCAGTAATAGTATATATATTCACATGTATATATCACATAAGTGACATCAAACAATTATTACTCTAGCAGAGTACTTAGTAGGCTTGCACTGAGGGAATCTATACGTGACAAGACTTGCTGTGATTTTTGTGCACTGAATTCCATAATTATGTATGCATCCATAATTACGTCACTCCTTGCACAGTTCGTTTCATCCTCGTATCTCTTCCTTCAGATAGGCCATTGCTTTTCGGTAGAGTCACGTATACTTGTGACATTCTACTTCTAGTACATGCTAATCATCACACATAATTGCAAGTAATTTCTAGTCGACGACAAGTGCTACTCAAGTGCACTCTAAGTCTCGTAGTGTCTTTTCTAGACTCATGTAGACTGTTTCAGGCAGTGGATGTCGCGGGACGTTTTAAGCAATGAAAACTCTTTGAAAATTGTTTTCGTGAAGGGATCCTAGAGATTGTAGACTAGACTCGAGAAGGAATCCTGGTTCACTACAATCGCAGCTCTGATACCAATCTGTCACACCCCTTTCTGCGGCGGAAGCACAAGGTGTGATCATGAAAGGTTCTCATTGCATACGAAAGGTAAACATACTACATGCTCATGAAAATAACTTCAAATACCATAATTTGAAAACATAAGTTTAGTGTTTACATCGCTAAGTCGCATAAAACATTGTCTTAAAAAGTTTACAACTTTATTTAAAGATAAACATAGCGACATCCACGAGCATGGGTCAGACCGCGCGCACATCCATCCTAGTTACCTGAAATACATGTGAGTTTTGGAAAAAAACGTCAACATAAAGTTGGTGTGAATTCATGCAATTTTTGTATTTCACGTTTGTATACTTTGTATGAAAACATAATTTGTATTTTGTATAAATCAAGTCTTTTGTGTACACCACGTACTCATGTATAAATCAGATATTTTTATATGTATCAAGTGTTAATGGGTTGCAAAGCCATTAACATGTGACACGACATAGGAAGTCACCAAACCATAGGCATTTTTCTGTAGTCGATTCACGACTGAGACACAAAAACACTGCTTGGTAAAAGAGTGGCCAAGAGTGGGGCTGCCCGGAACCCATTAGATCTAACCTTGTGTTCTGCGGTCTAAGTATGTACACGATTAATGGTGCTTATGGTACCCTATTCGTGACACGATTTCTCGTATCATTCTTGTATCCATCATACCATTTGTAAACATTGTAATATTTGTAACATGTATTTCACCCCCGAAGGTATAAAACTGAAAACAGTTAAAAGAAAAGGGGGAGCATGAACTCACAACTTTGCGTTCCTGTGCGTCGTAAACTTCACCGGATTTGCTTAATTAACGTCGTAACCTATACGCGTTTTCTTAACGTTAGTCACTAGACTTGTATCGCACAAGTACAATCACTCTCTTTTGTATTTGTATTGTTGTGTTAAAAATATTTCATATTTTTAACTACGTATCTTACTTATATTATTTCCTCTAATATAAATATAAGTCTTTTGTGTTTTGCACTTCGCACCCGAATTATGTATCTTGTATTTTGTATGTGTATTTTTATGTTTATACTCCTCACGAGTATTTAGTGTATTTTTAAGTCTTAATACACTAGCACGTATAACACATACTATATACACTTAGCACAAAAGTTGGTGATAAAATAATATATATTTTTCTCTCAAAAATATACATACTTATATCTATTTTATTCTTGAAGAAATCCTCATTTCTTATCATCAAAAATTAGGGAAACCTTGGTACTACTTTTAAACACATTTTTAGGGAATAAGTTTCTCAAAAACTTATATTTTTCTAAGTGTCAAAATTTATAAAAATTTTGACAGAGTTTCCCCTAAAAATGGAGGTTTCCCATGTTTTCAAAACATGTGTTTATTTTCTTTTAAATCGTCAACAATCTCCTCATTCAACAATAAACAATACGCAACTAGTTAAAATAGATATAATCGCAGAAATACATGAACTTGTGGTTTTTCCAAAATAGGTAGTATCCTTCCATTATATTTTTAGTGGATCTTTGTATAGATCAACTTTGTTTCTTGAAAGTCTCATTTTTAAAGAAGTTACATCTTTACAACTTCCTGTCAATATTTACAAAAATAGTTATTTTGTCGACACTTTGTGTTACACAAGTGTTTACACGCTCGTGTGTTTGCTAAAATCATTCTTTTTCATGTAAGATCCGGCTTTAGAAAATATAATTTCTTGGACACTTGGTCCTTTGAAAGTACCGCTTGTAGATCCGTAGATCTACTAGTTTTGAACACCATTTCATAAGTAAAATCAATTTTACACAAGTTCGAGTTTGATGTGTGGTAGAGTTTCATCACCTAACCCTTGTTACACTTAAACAAGCTTTATGTCATAATCCATGATCATGACCAATCCGGGTTAAACGATGATCCGAGCTACCACAACATAGATCGGGCCTAAATAACCACACACATCAAATACTACAAGATTTACACAACATATGAGCTTTTAACCAACATTTTTAGTGTTTTTAGTAGACTTTTGTGTGTCATCTTGTATGTTAACGAGTTTTAACCGTTACGAATCATATTAACCACTTTAAAATAGTTCAAGAGAGTGATTTAAGCAACATACCACTAGCTCGAGGCTAGGGAAGAATCTAAGCACAAATAGGGTGGATAAAAGCAAGGTAGAGAGGTCCTTCGCCTTCCGATTGCACCAAGGTTCCTTATACGTGATCCTTAATGTTTGTGTGCCCTTGGAAATGGTTGATAAAAATCGAAAAATGGTTGGGTGTGGGGGGATGTCTTCGGCCGAGAGCTCCAAGGAAGAGAGGAGAGTGTGTGTGTTGTGGTGTGTGTTAAGTGGAGTGATTAGTGTGCCATATGATGAACTTATAGACAATTAACTTGTGTATTAACCAAGGGATCATATGCCTTGTAGATATTAAACACTAGGATTAAAATAATGTTTTGGAGGACAAGGTATGTCCCCCCTCATGGGGACGGTTGTAAAAGGGGGGGGGGGCACTAGTTCGATTCCAACTAGTAGTTAGGTAACTTAGTTAGGTTAAGTAAGTTAGTTAAGTGCTTAACCTGGTTAGTAGTGCGTAGTGTGTTATGACGGGTGTTAGGGTATTCAGGGACCCCAACTGGCTCAGAAAAAGATAAGTAATGTTATTAACAATATTTTCGTGTTCCGGGTATAGTCCGGTTGTTCGGTTACATACCGATTCGTTAAAGTGTTAAATTGCACCTTTTAGTGTTTAATAAGTATCTTTTTATAACACTATCGATTCCCAACAGTTAGGGAAATATTCTAGATAATAAAACGACATTTCCGCAAAATATTCATATGTCTAAATGCTGAATTATTGCTGAATTATATAAATTTTGCACTTAAAGTGCGTTTCGGGTGCTTTTTAGTGCTTAATTTTGCTTTCGCATTGTATATATATTAAACCCTTGTATGTACTCTTGGGTTTTAATGCATTCTTGTTGTCGGACCTACACCTAGGCTCCAATTTTATTGTCTGACTGCTTTCTGTAGTTCTGTTGACACAGTGTGTCTTACCGGTGAGTTTACTAGTATTTTTGACGCAACACTCTTGTTTATTCATAAAGCAATATTTTGTAGTATACAACATGCATGAATTCACTTGTTTTGTACGAAATCAGATATTGCTGACAATTAAGCACATAATTGCAGTCATTAAGCAATAATTAATGTGTAAGGAAATTACCGGGTTGGGCCAGTTGTCACATGACAGACTTGCAAAAATCTATGTGGATGAAATTGTGGCTCGACCTGGTGTTCCTTTGAACATCATTTCTGACAGAGATGCTCGTTTTACTTCTCATTTTTGGAGAACCATGCAATCTGCTATGGGAACCCAACTTAATCTGAGCACAGCTTATCATCCGCAAATGGATGGTCAATGTGAGAGAACAATCCAGACTCTGGAGGATATGCTTAGAGCTTGTGTGATCGATTTTGGTGGTAGTTGGGATTCACATCTTCCGTTAATTGAATTCTCCTACAACAACAGTTATCACACCAGCATCAAAATGGCTCCTTTCGAGGCTCTCTATGGTCGAAAATGTCGTTCACCAGTCTGCTGGAATGAGATCGGCGAGGCTCAACTTACTGGACCTGCTCTCATTTTAGAGACAACTGATAAGGTTAAGAAAGTTCGTGATAACCTTCAGACAGCTAGAAGCCGTCAAAAGAGTTACGCGGACCCAAAACACAAGCCCTTGGAATTTCAAGTCGGTGATCGAGTATTACTTAAGGTCTCACCTTGGAAAGGTGTGATCAGATTTTGAAAGAAAGGAAAACTTGCACCAAGATACGTTGGACCATTCAAGATCGTCGAAAGAATCGGAAAGGTAGCCTACAGACTTGAGTTACCTCATGAACTTGGAAATGTTCATCCAACTTTTCACGTGTCCAATCTCAAAAGGTGTTTAGCTTATGAGAACCTCCACATACCACTTGACGAAATTCGTGTTGGTAAAACACTGAAATTTGTTGAGAAACCAGTGGAAATCATGGAACGTGAAGTCAAATGGCTCAAACGCAAGCGCATTCCTTTGGTCAAAGTTCGCTGGGAAGCTAAACGTGGACCCGAGTTTACTTGGGAACGCGAAGATCAAATGAAGGCGAAATATCCGCATCTTTTTCCACGAGTTTCCTCTAAATAAATTTCGGGACGAAATTTCCACAAGTAGGGGAGACTGTAACATCTGTGATTGTAATCATTGTGAACAGTTCTATTATCAATAAAACAATGTCATTTGATCCCAATGTTTGTTTGGTTATGTTTTACATTTTTCATGTTTTGACTTTTATTCAATTTCAAACTCTATATCGCTTTCTAGAGAGTTATACGCAAACTGGTGCGTAAACGTAGCCAGTTTAATGCGACAAATACTCTGGAACATCAACATATACTTAACATACCTTAAATAACCCTTACATAACTTAGAAATAAGTTTTGAAGGCTTTGGTATGGCAAAAATAAGTTAATTCGCTTACAGGGACTAAACTTGACAAACTACGAAAGTATGCCAATTTGAACTGTAACGAACATTCCGGAACATGACCATAAGTTAAACATACCATAAATATCCTTTACATAGCTTAGAAATAGGCTTTGAGGGGTTCGGTATGCTAAAATAAACTTTTGGGGTCATTCAGGGACTAAAAGCGTCAAAAAAGTGCACAAGTTTGCATTTTCGCGCATAACTTACGTTCTGAATACATCCGGACATCCAAAAATTTATGTAAGCACTAAAATATTTTATTTTAGTGTTTGGCATAAGAAAAATCCATTCGTCACGTTATTTGAATCGTTTTTCGCGCTTATGCGCATTCCGTCGTAATTAACCGAACAACGTAACCGTACGGCTAAACGAACCGACACCCGAGATATTTTTGAACACATTTTAAGTTCCTTATACTTTAACTTCATTTTAGAGCTTTGAAATGGGGTTAACGGGGCTTAAATGCATCGAAAACCAAGTTTTGAGGTTGCAGGGACTGAAACTGTAAATCTGCCAAACTAGGTCCTTAAGTAGGGGCCAGATGCAGCAAAATGTTTTTTTTTTCAGCTTTTAACAGCCCTTAACACTCTCCAAAGGCCAAGTGCCAAGTGTCAAACTCTTATGGTGGATGGCAAATGAGTTACCACAACTTTCCAACAAGTGTACGGCTTAGATCGTGCCCCTTTTTCCAAGAAATGATCGTAATGGTGAACCAAAAACTATAAATACCCACCTCCACCCTTCACTTTTCCGCACAAGAATCTGATCTTATGTGCTCTAAGTTGAAACCTTTGTTTCATACCTGAGCTATTTTGATCTAGATTAGCATTCGGGGACCCTTTGTAAGTGTCCTTTCGTTCTTTTATTGCTTTTCGAGTCCGAAAGTCAAACTTTGTTTGACTTTCTGCGTTGACCAGTTTATGGTCAATGCGAAGTTCGTTTGAACTTCGCAACGTGATTGTAATCACGATGGTTATAGTCCCTTGTGACTATGCCTAATGATTACCACGTTGTCTAGGGTCGTAAGGGTAAGCGATCTAATAAATCGCTTATACCTTCGAACCCGACCCATTTGGTCGATCATTAGGATCCGACCAAACACATTAGCTGACCATAGTATATAGGGAATAACCTTTCGAGGTTATACCTTATGGTCACGACGTTTAGTTAGTTGTATGATAGGTAGTTTATATGCCTTAGGTAAATTACCAAAATACCCCTTTGATGCCAAAATTCATTTTAAACATATGTAACATAACTTTTGATATCTAAACTGATTTGACAACAATATTAGACATGTTAAGGCATATATTACTTGTCATAGGACTAGTTAGGCGGTCCGAACGCGTTTTACGCGAACGACGCGTTAAAGTAGCATAAGCTACCTAAACCCGTCGTAATGGGTCACAAGCACTTAGGTTAAGTTTCATTTTAGTATATGGGCTTTGTTAAACTATATTACACGAGTCTCCATACTCGTTTGGTTTACGAACCCTCATTCTATCCGATCCTCCGATATTAGGTCCGGTTTATTAACATAGTTACCTATATTAGGTGCCGTTTGATTCCGTGATCTCTAGCATTGCTTGGTGGTTATCTTAGGACTTCTGAGCAATCTCAAGTGAGTACATAGACCCCTCTTTTACTGTTTTCCAAACTGTTTTGGGGTGAAACACATGTGCCTACTTGTTACTTTAGTGCTTTCCTGCTTTCACATCGTATACTTGCTATGTTCATTAGTACATTTATAGTACATGATTTCATTGTGTTCATGCTATGTATGCCCATTGTGTGCGTACTTAGTACATTGTTTTACATTACATTTCATGCTATGTATGTCCATTGTGTGCGTACTTAGTACATTATTTTACATTACATTTCATGCTATGTATGTCCATTGTGTGCATACTTAGTACATTATTTTACATTACATTTCATGCTATGTATGTCCATTGTGTGCATACTTAGTACATTGTTTTACATTACATTTCATGTTATGTATGTCCATTGTGTGCATACTTAGTACATTGTTTTACATTACATTTCATGCTATGTATGCCCATTGTGTGCGTACTTAGTACATTTGTTTTCATCACATGCTTACATTTTGTTATGACATTTGGGTTGTTTACAATGGAACAATACATTTATTAACATTAGCTACGCCGTTCGTTAGTAGGTAGTGGTACCATAGGAATTGACAACTCCCATTCCTGAAATCCTGGGTTTGTTTGGATTGGAAGGAATGACCGAATTCGATATACATAACTTAGATAAACCTTTAATTTGTTTAAGGGTTTATCACCACAGTCTCAAGGCTTGGATGTATGCATTTTCACAATACCGCATAAATGTTTGTATCAGTAAAGCATGCATTTGTTCCATAAAACATAACTTTGATTTAAACCATGTTTTACTTCAATACCTTGTTTTTGTGCATTTTACATATGGTTTAGTTGATATATTTCACTTACCATACATGATATTTTTGGGTAAACATTACATGATCTACATTAACATAAACATTTTGACATTGATATACACATTTAGTGGTTTACATTGGACATAGACATTTCAATATGGTTTACACATTAACACATGACAATTCATTTATACATGAACAACTTACATTGATGGTTGGTTTGGGTAAATGATTCGAGTAATGAGGCGAGTGTAATATAATACAAGCATGGTGGATACGCCGCTGGTACTTCCTATATATAAGTGTTTGTATAACATTACATGTCGTAGCGTTACTTAAATCATTTCAATACTTGACATATTACATTTTACATAAACAACTTATTTTCACAAGACATTGATTTACAAAACAACTTACCTTATACAAATTCATTTTTCTTGATTATTCATTTAACCTTACATTATTCTCTTATTTATACATATCATTGCTTTTTAATGATTTACAAAACAAAACAACTTACAAGGTTCATGACTGACTGTTATTAAACAACTTTTCCTAAACTTATAAGTCATGAATCCTATTTTCACAAAACCTATGTATCTCACAGGCATTTTTATGTTGACGTACCTATTTTCACATGTGTTTTCAGGAGCTTTTCCGTAGGATGATGATCGTGACACTAGGGCGGACCTGTGCCTTAGAGACATAAAACGAAGATAGACTTAGTTTAATTATGTTATAAACTCTTTATTTCCTGTTTAAGACAATGTAACTCTTATGTTTATAAATAAAATACAACTTTGAATGCCATGGTTATGAAACAACTAATTCTGTTACAACACTCCCCGACGTTTTCCGCCACGTTTTGTATGTTATACGTGGTCGGGGTGTGACACAACAAGAGTCAGAAAGGTTGAAGATCAGATTCTAGATTGTGATAAAATGCTAAAAGCTTCAAATGATCATGCTAAAAAGTTAACTGAGAAAATTGAAAATGATAAAATTGAAGTAGAAAGAATTAAGAAAGAAAATGAAAAATTAGTTCTTGAAAATCGTAAACTTTCAGAAAATTTTGACAAATTAAAACGAACGGTAAAAGATTCTGATGAAAGAAACGGTAAAACCAATAAAGAAAATGAGCATTTAACTGTAGTTCTTAGACACAAAGAAGAGCAAATCAACCAACAACTGGATGAGATTGCTAAATTGAAGCTTCAGTTTGAAGAAGCTAAGATTGAGAATGAGCGTATCAATCTGAAATTAACCAGTTACAACTCTGCAAGCTTTGTTTTACAACACATTGTTCCTAAACCCATTGAGAAAAACAAAGCAGGCGAAGATGTTTACTCGGATGGAACTGGGGTTGGGTTTCATCAGGTTCCACCGCCAGTGTTAAACAATTTCTCAAAGAAAAAGTCCGGGTTGGTTAATGATGAAGATGAAAATGAGGTTAAACTTCTAGACACAATTGATGTTACATTCACTTCGTCATCCGATGAAGGAAGTGTCCAATCTGAAGTTGTTAAAAGAGTGGTTGAAAGTGTTTTGAAATCTGAAAGTGACACTACTGAGGATGATGAATGTTTTCTGGAAAAATACATTCCAAAATCAAAATCCAAAAACAACTTAGGTGATGAACCGGGTCTTGTGATGTACAAGATGGTTGGATCTGATAAGTTGTATTCGGATCATGATTTTCCACTGCAAAATGTTAATGTGAATAAATTGAAAAATGTGTTCAAACTGGTTGAAATTGATCTGTCTGAGATTGAAGGTCTAAATCAGACAAAGAGACAAATGAATTTTGAAAAAGATAAAGCTTACTACAAGAAGCCTGTTGTTCCACCACGTTTTTATAACAACAATCGAAACAGATGGTCGGGTGGATATCAGGGTGGTAAGAACTATCAACAAAGGAATGTTCAAAACAGAAGGTTTGCTGAGAAGAAAGTGTTTGTGTCAAGTTCGAGTTCACTTTCTGATGAAGAATCTAAGATTTTTTCAAAAACAAATGAAGAATTCTTTGAGGAGAGGGCCTCACAGCCTCAGACTGAAGGCACAAGTCGAGTACTTGATACTCGTACATGCTTCAAATGTAACAAAGTTGGACATATTGCACGAAAGTGTACCAACTTTAAGCCGAAGTCTAAAGTTGGTGAGAGTTCGAAAAAGAAGGTTGATCCAAAAGGAAAAGCTCCAATGGTTGTTGAGAAAATTTTGAAAAATGAGAACACAAAATTCAAAATTGGACCTGTTAAGAAGCTGGAAACGAAAAATGACAAATTTTACAAACGGGTTGCTTCATCTCAACAAACATGGAAGCCAAAAAGCTCTCCAAAACCAAAGGTTTCAGAGTCAGAAAAACAATCGTCTTCTACCACACCGGTAAAGATGAATGTTCCTTTGGATCATTATGAACAAGTGGAGAAACAATCTTCTACTCCACCAGAGAAGAAAAATGTTCAAAAGAAAGATCAACCAACCGGTCAATCTAAGAAAGATGAATTTTTCTTGTACAAAAAGGTTGAGGTTGGATCAGAAGAAAGCTTGAAGATGAATGTTGGGATTGAACCCTACCAAAGGAACAGATAATGTAAAGCCAAAACCTGATCACAACAGTGGATTCACAATAAGCAGCTGTTTACACTAAGTCTTCTCCCTTGAAAGTGATTACAACAGCTGATGGTCTTATATCCCCTGCTCGGATACAACTGCTGCTCCAAATAACTACTGATGAAGCCTAGAAGACTGCTGGATACTAAGCACTGCTGGTACAAACTGCTAATGACAAAGCACTGCCCAATCAAGGACTGATCAACCTTGAGGAAAGCACTGACGAATAGGATAAGCAGTAGTTTAGTATATCATCTGATTCTTGTATAGTCAGTTGTTAGGTTTAGCAGTGTTTGTATAAGAACAGTAGATACAGGTTGTTAGGCTGTTAGACGTCGCTTTCATGGTGACGTCAGCTGAGATGCCTCAGCGGTTTGGTTTGTCTATAAATGGAGCAGTACTCTGTACTGTTACATTTGATTCGTTTTGAGAGAGTTCTTCTCCTCAATTCAATCCTTTCATCTTGTACAATCCAACCTTGGGGCATCTGGCTGAGGGGGAGCTTAGTATGTAAGCATATCTGTAATCATTTGACTCTTATTGTAAATATTTTGACTAAATAAATTGCATATGCTTTCTCAAAACTATTTTCTCCTTGATCGTGTTTACAAAGTTTGTTATTCATTTCCGCTGCACTTAAACTATGTTCATCTCTATTGATTATACAATTTTACACAAACAAACACTTTCATGAGGGCCTCCGATCCTAACAATTGGTATCAGAGCTTGGACAGTCAAATTCGATCTAACAGTCAATTTGACATAACAGTTTGGCTCAAAATTCATTGATACTAAGGTTGGTTGTATTCAGTTGAAAATCAGAGTAACGAGTAAATCATGATCAAAATGGTTATTCAAAAACTCTGTAAATCAACCAAGATGTCATATGACACACAAATTTCACACAAGAAGTGAATTCATGCACAAGACACTCATGGTTTCTAGATCTGAAAACATATCTGTTAAACTGTGGGATTATTTCTCATTTTCAAAATTGATTTCGATTGCTGTTATGAAAATTGTGATGTCACCTTATTAAAATGCTAAAGTATGAACCTCAGATTAACAAAAACCTATGTTCATAAAACATTGGTGTTTTTGATAACGTAAAAAGAGGGAAATTAAAACTTTAGTCATTCAGATCTTATGTGTTGAAAACAGGTTGAGTTTCTCAAAAGGACAAAATCAACTATGTTAAAATACATTAAGAAAATTCACAAAAAACTCAGAAGTGTGTTTATCTCAAAAACTTTTGAAGTCAAAAGAAAAGAGTATAAACATAAAACACTTATGAGTCAAAGTTTAGGGTAAAAATGGTTATTAAGCAACTATGTGCATTCATCTGTTCAGGAAAAGGTTTTGACTCCCGTGAATGAACTCCAAAGAGGACGAGACAAATGTTCAAAAATTTATCCATGAGTCCTCATGATTGCAATCAACTGACAAATAAAATGGTACCAAACAGTGGTCAAAATGTATTCAGAATGTTCTACAACTGCTGTCAAACCACTGACCATTTTTCATAAACTTGAGAATGTTATGATTACGTGTTATTTTGAAAATATACCAGATCCTTTTTTATGCTGTTCTCAGAAAATCCTTTAATTTTTACATAAAGGATTTTCTCAAATAACCAGGATATATTGTTCATTTTTTTGGAATAATATATTTTGAACTCTTGCTTATTTTTGTTGGCAATAGTTTCAGTTCCTGTCAGGATATAGTACCGTATTTTTGTTGGTATTATTGTCCTCTTAAATGGGTCAGAAGGAAATGGTTCATATGTCGAGATCATATCTTACTCAGGTTTGTTTTTAAACATTTATCAAAGGTTGATTGTCAAACTGTACTAAAAATTACTGGGGCACTCATGTTTTAATTGGATATTAAATGAAAATGAGGTACCTTAGTAAAAAGTTCTCATCATCTGGGGTACTAAACCACTGTCCCTCAAAATTGACATGTGGCAAAAACCTTGAATGAAAATTCTCAAAACAGTTGCTGAAATACTTGTTCTTCAAATCTATACTATTTACCCTAATCACTGCTTTGTTCAAACGTCTGTTTCCTAATTACTATCCACTGCTGAAAGCCAACCACTGATTCTCATTTTACTGGCTAGCACTGATGCTCAAAATCAGTGTCTTATCCACTGATATGCTATCTACTGATAGTAAAAATCTTCCACTGTTTTCACTTTATTACCGTTGTAACTACTGATGCTTGGTACATCAGTGGCTCCTAAAACAACTGTTCTTCACCCTTCATCCATTTCATCAGTGTTTGACACGTGGTCAGTTCTTAGCCTTCAGATCAAAATAACCGCTGCCACATCAGCGATCACTTTTTCCCTAAATAAAACCCTGATCAAAACCCCCAAACAGGGTTTTACACTGTCGAATTGAATTCCAAAGTTCTCTTCTCAAAGCAGTTTCCAACCTTTTCTTCCCAAATTTCTCTCTGATTCTTCTTCATCAAAATGACGAAGTCAAAATCAAAATCAAAATCTAAACCAAAATCACCATCATCTTCAAAAGAGGTCGCTCAAACGGCCGAAGAACCCATCGAGATACCATACAAATCTCCTCATAATTATCTGGGTTTGCTCACAAAACCTACCGATAACCACACTTTCGACTCCATCATTGATACACAATCTGCATCAAAGTACAAAACTTTGTTGACAGCAGATGCTCCCATTTACTTGCAAACCCAGAGAGAGTTCTGGAAAAAGGCGACGCTTGAAAAACAAGACGATAAAGCCACAGCCATTAACTCTTCGATACAGGGTAAAGTGATTCAAATCACTCAACAATCAATCTCCGAGGTTTTTAAACTCGATGATCTAAAAGGTAAAATTTCTTTTGATAAAGCCGAGATGAAAACTGATTTCACAAAAAGGGGATATGCAGAACAATCAAAGGTAGATACCTTACAAAAAGGTTATTTTCCATCTGTACCCAGATTTTTATTTCACACACTTTTAAGTTGTGTTTCAAACAAAACAACAACGTTTAACGAAATACCATTGAAGATTCAATGCCTGGGCTATGCTATTTTAAACAATAAAGATTACAACTACTCCCAGGAGATCTTCAATGACATGGTAAAGAATGTTGATAGCAAATCATTTCTTCTTTTTCCAAGATTTCTAAGCTACTACTTTAAACAAAAATTTGAAAAAGAGGATGAAAATTTGCCCAAACAAGGTGTCCATTTTCAAATAAAAGGCTTAACAAAAGAAACATTTTCAAGAATGATGGCACCAATAAAAACAAAAGCAGAGGTGTCTGAGCAGATTTCAGCGGTTACTCCTGCTCCTCAGACATCTGCTGCTGAGCCCACTGCTCCAGGTGATCAAGGCAGCACAACCACTGCTTTAAAACCCACACTTGATATCACCAAAAAGACCAAAAGAAAATCTTCCAAAAAGCCCACCAAACCCAAGAAAAAGGCAACTCTGGAAGATGAGATCCCAGAGCAACTGCCTGTGACAACACAAATGTCACCACAAACCATTGCTGCTACTTCCTCACAGCAGTTGGAAGAAAGATCTCAACCATTACCTAAAACTCCTCCTGCATCCTCACAAAAGGATCAGGTTGTAATCACAGGGACACCAAATTATGAAGCTCTGGGTCCACTTGGGTTCATCTTCCACAGTCCTGATCCCAAGGACATGTCTCTTTCAACTCCCATACCCTCACCAATCATACTACCACAATCAATAATACCCCTGTTGCATGCAGTTGATATTGCACAGACACAAACCAGTTCCTCTCTATCACCTATCACTGAGAGTATACCCCCACAAGTGACTGGGTCTGATGCTTATACCTCTGCTATCCCAGCAACAGTTGAGGAGGTTACACTGCAAGAGTTACAAGTAACTCTTGTCAGTAGTTCAAGTGGAGTAGCAACTACAACTGATGGATCAACAGATCTTCAGTTGGACAGTTGTTTCATTAGTAAGACTCCCTTGAAGGCAATTTCTTCAATAGCACCATCGGTAACCACCAGTGAGTTAGTTCTAACCACTGGTACCATCAAAGGTCTATCAAGTGCTGAAGAAAGAAGTCCCCAGTACCAAGAACAAGAGGCATCAATGGGTGATTTTTGGGACTCAGTTCCTAAGTCACACATTGATACAACCACTGCTGGTGGGGATTCAGATGATCCTACTAAAGTAGGTGATGATTCAAAATATCGGGAATTGACGGACAGAGTTGACAAACTTGAAGATTCAGTTGCTGAAATTAAAGCTATGGTGCAAGAGATTTTGAAAGCTCAAAAAGCACAAGCCACTGTTGTTCCACCTCAAGCACCTGCTCCATCACAAGCATTTGCAGCAAATGAGCTCTGGAATATCTTTCAACCCTTACTTGAACACCAAAAGCAGATGGCTGATCAACAGCATGAAACACATGTAAAAATGCTGACAAACATGGTAGAGTCGAGATTTAAAGATACTCAAGCAGATATTAAAGCTATCAAGGCTCATATACAATGCACGACTCATGGTGGAAAAGTTCCTTCTACTATCCTTTTTATGGATAACCCCCTAGCAGATAATGCCAAAAAGGGGGAGAATGTCAAAAAGATGAAGAAAAAGGGAATTGAAGATGGTCTGTATGTTGAACCAGAACAAGCAAAACAGCCATCCAAACCACTTCAAATCACAAAAACTCAAACTTCCATCCAAACAGCTGATACAGCAGCTGTTACAAAAACTGTTATCAGTAGCCAAACAGCTGCCATCTCTTCAACACACACACTACTCTATCACACACCATCACAACCACTGTTCCACCACCATCATCATCTACAATCATATCACCACCACTGCCACCTGCCATAAAGCAGAAGACAGCAGATGTTACAACATCTGCTGTAATGACAACAGTGGTTGAGACACCAGTTGTTTCAACTACTGTTGATCAGACACTTTCCATCAGTCATACCACTAATCCACCCAAGACATCATCAGCCTCTCCTACGATAAAAAGGAGAAGGATTGTCAAATCTGATGATTCACCATCACCATCACCATCATCAAAAACTACCTCACCACCTCCATCCCCTGCTCAAAAGCAGAAGACATCTGCTGACATATCAGCAGTTGTAATGACAACAGCGGTTGAAATACCAGTTGTTTCAACCACTGTTAGTCAGACATCCACCACTGTTTCCACCAGTCTCACATCACAACCAGCAAAGCTCTACACCAGAAAAAGAAAACTTACTTAGCCAGATGAGGACCAATATGATCCCACTGCTGCAAGATATCCGCTAGAACTGGAAGCTATAAAAAAAGAGATGAGGCAGTTCTACAATGATGATGATCCTTCAAACAGAAGATTTTCTTCACTAGTTGGCTTCATGGTTCCAGAAGACATGGATGAATATCTTGAACTTAAAGTAAGACAGGCTAAGATAAGAGCCAAGGTTGAATGTAAAGGTCAAGGTGATGAAGCCATTGCTGAAAAATTGGAACTTCTGCTCACAAAAGTCGATCTAATAAAAGATTTTGCACATGAGCTGAGCAAAGAAAAGGCAGAACAACGAAAAGAGATGAGAAGAAAACTTCTTGCATACATAATGCAAGAAAAATTGTATCCTGCTGAAGAAAACCAATTTGAAGAATGGCCAATAGTGCTTTTAAGGCATGAAGTTGATAGGATTGATAGAATCAAGAGCGATCCTAAAAAGAAGAAGAATGCTCCGAATTGGATTAAATACAAAAAGTTCATCAATGACCAAACAGCTGAGTACAAGAAAAAGAAACAGGAGCTGGTGGATGCAAAGGTGGACACTTCAAATGCCATATCAAAATGGTCAAAGCAGCAAACTGATGAAGCCTATGAAAGGCTGAAGAAAAGGAAGATAACTGTATCAGGCACTTCAAAGAAGCGTGAACATATGATGAAGCTTGAACAGCAGATTGAAAACCTCAAAACACTGTTCCGATCTACTCTTATGACAAACCAAGAAAAACGAGAACAGCTGACCAGTGAAGAGGTAAAGGAAAAGGAAGTTGAGTACTTCAAAGAAACCATCATGAAAATGGGTCTAAAAGAAGCAAACTCAGAAAAACTTCAAAACCTTTTTAAGAAGGTATTAACTAAGCCTGCATCACCAAATACTTCAGAAGTTTCAGACAGTGAGCCAGATCAACAAAATGGACAGGAGCAGATAGAGAAGGAAACTGCAGAAGACATAGCTGCAGCAAACAATGTTATTGAAATGGCCTTCAAAAGAATGTCTGAAAGTCTGCAAGTTTTCACAAGGCCAACATCCCCCAACTCATCTTTGAATAAATCTCTCCCAAGAAACCCATTGGGTTTAAAAGTACTAAAGTGGATGTCTGATCAAAAGACCCATGTATTGACCCTGGTCAGATCTAATGGCGAAGTGAAGTATATATCAAGGAAAGAAGCACTAGGCCTTAGTGTTGAAGATTTGCAGGATCTCCTTGAACTTACACTGTGCCGGGATGTAGATGACACAAGTTCCAAAGAATTTGAAGAAGAATTTAAAAGAAAAACAAGGGAACTTCTGATGAGTAATAAAGATCCAGAATAATGACAGGTTTTGGCATTATATGTTACAGGGGGAGATTGTTGGGATTGAACCCTACCAAAGTAACAGATAATGTAAAGCCAAAACCTGATCACAACAGTGGATTCACAATAAGCAGCTGTTTACACTAAGTCTTCTCCCTTGAAAGTGATTACAACAGCTGATGGTCTTATATCCCCTGCTCGGATACAACTGCTGCTCCAAATAACTACTGATGAAGCCTAGAAGACTATTGGATACTAAGCACTACTGGTACAAACTGCTGATGACAAAGCACTGCCCAATCAAGGACTGGTCAACCTTGAGGAAAGCACTGACGAATAGGATAAGCAGTAGTTTAGTATATCATCTGATTCTTATATAGTCAGTTGTTAGGTTTAGCAGTGTTTGTATAAGAACAGTAGATCCAGGTTGTTAGGCTGTTAGACGTCGCTTTCATGGTGACGTCAGCTGAGATGCCTCAGCGGTTTGGTTTATCTATAAATGGAGCAGTACTCTGTACTGTTACATTTGATTCGTTTTGAGAGAGTTCTTCTCCTCAATTCAATCCTTTCATCTTGTACAATCCAACCTTGGGGCATCTGGCTGAGGGGGAGCTTAGTATGTAAGCATATCTGTAATCATTTGACTCTTATTGTAAATCTTTTGACTAAATAAATTGCATATGCTTTCTCAAAACTATTTTCTCCTTGATCGTGTTTACAAAGTTTGTTATTCATTTCCGCTGCACTTAAACTCTGTTCATCTCTATTGATTATACAATTTTACACAAACAAACACTTTTATGAGGGCCTCCGATCCTAACATTGAATGATAAAAAATTTCTGCCACTTTACACTGTCAAGTCTCACATCAATGTCGAGTTACCCGAGTCAAAAGAGGCTTGGGTAGCAACAAAATCTCATTAAATGTTTGTGATATGTGCAGGAGCTTCCAAGATCCGTTTCGCGATGGATTATGGATAGTGGAGCTTCTCGGCACATGACGGGGAAGAAAACCCTGCTATATGATGTTCGTGGTTTTAATGGAGGTTATGTGGGGTTCGCATGAAATCAAGGAGGCAGGATAATTGGAGAAGGAACATTATCCAATGGCATTGTCACGTTTGAAAGAGTTAACTACATTGCTGAGCTTGAGAATAATCTTCAAAGCATTTCGCAAATCTGTGAGCGCATGTATACGACGCACTTTACAGACAAAGAATGTTTGATCTTGAAACCAGGATTTGTTGTTCCCTAAGAGTGGATTATCATGAGGGCACCTAGAGTGAATGATCTGTACGTGTTGGACATGAACGTAGCTACTACAACCACGGGTCAAGCTCACTGTTTTGTGTCAAGAGCAACAGAAAAAGAATCAAAGTTATGGCATCGAAAGATGGGCCATATTCACTTGAGAAAAATGAATCATCTGGTACACAACGACTTAGTTACTGGTGTTCATGTGAAAGGTTTTCATCTAGAAGGAGAGTGTATTAGTTGCGTCAAAGGAAAGCGAAAGAAGAAATCACATCCTAAAAAGCAAGTCAATTCAGTTTTGAGACCGTTTGAGAGCCTCCATATGGATTTGTTTGGTCCAGTAAACGTCAAAAATATTACCGAGGATCTCTACTGTCTAGTAGTAATTGACAATTACTCAAGATTTTCATGGGTTTCTTTTCTGAAGACAAAGGATGAGACTTTCGAAAGCTTAATGGCGTTGTTCAGGAAAATTGAAAACTTATACCAAACTCGAATCAGAAGAATCAGGTGTGATAACGGTACTGAGTTCAAGAACAACAAGATGGAAGAATATTGTGATGAGAGAGGTATATTGCAAGAATTTAGTGCTCCTTATACTCCGCAGCAAAATGGAGTAGCCGAAAGAAAGAACAGGACGCTAACTGAAACGGCTAGGACGATGCTTGCTGATTCAAAGCTACCAGTCAATTTTTGGGCAGAAGCAGTGTCAGCCGCTTGCTATACACTCAACCAGGTTCTCACTGTAAAGAAATTTAACAAGACATGTTTCGAGCTGATCAACAATCGAAAACCGAACCTGAAGTATTTAGAACCGTTTGGGTCTCCCTGCACAGTTCTAGAACCTTCTGGAAAGTTTGGTGCAAAGAGCTTTGAAGGAATTTTCGTGGGTTATGCTAGTCCATTGAAATGAGTCTTTGTTCCAAGCTTGAAGCAGATCATCGAAGTACAACATGTTGAGTGTCAGGGGTATACTATGTCGTCTCAGAATCCCGGTGACTCATGGCGTTTTAATTACGATACTTTATGGGATTCGTTTGACATTGAAGAAGAACCGGATTTCTTTGACGAGTTGGATATTTTGAGAGAGTATGAAGAATCGCATGAAAGATTCCCAGCAGAAACTTTCAGTCGTCAACGACAAGCTTTGAACGATGATGAAGCAGGTCCAAGCAATGCTGGTGAACATGATGATATTCAGGAATCTCTTGCCAATCAGACGGCAGTCAATGATAATCAAGAATCTGATGATAGACCAGTATTTGATCATGGTGATTCAGATTCTAAGGGGGAACAAATCCAGATCTCAAGTCAAACAGTTCCGGTCAATGAACAAGGTGCAAATTAGAATATCACAAATTTAGAAGGCGAGGTAGATGTTCCAGGCGAGGTGATGCCAAGAACACTTTCATACCATCCAGAGGAGCTGATAATCGGAGAATTGCAGTCAGGCGTCCGCACTAGAAGACAAATTGATCAAGGGCTTACATGTTTTTATTCAAAAGTTGCTCCTTTACAAACTGAGTTTTCACTAAGTTGTTTTATCTCGCAGGTTGAACCAAGGACTTATAAAGAGGCGCTTACTGAATATTCTTGGGTCAATGCGATGCAGGAGGAACTGAGCCAGTTCGAAAAGTTAGGTGTGTGGAAGCTAGTAGATTTTCCTGATGGTCAGAGGAAGATAAACATCAAATGGGTGTTCAAATGCAAAAGGGATGATCGTGGGGTTGTAGTTCGTAACAAAGCTCGACTCGTAGTCCAGGGTTTTAGTCAGCAGGAGGGTATAGATTTCACTGAAGTGTATGCTCCGGTTGCTAGACTAGAAGCGATCAGAATATTCCTAGCATTTGCATCTTGGAAAAAATTCAAAGTATATCAGCTAGATGTTAAATCGCCGTTTCTTTACGGGAAGGTAAAAGAGGAGGTATATGTCGGTCAGCCACCGGGCTTCACCGATCCAATCCACAAAGACATGGTCTACTTGCTAGACAAAGCGCTGTATGGTTTACACCAGGCCCCGAGAGCTTGATACGAGACATTGTTTCAACACGTGCTAGCCAACACCTTCATCCGTGGAAAAGTGGATGGCACTCTCTTCACCAAAGAGGTCGACGGTCATCTTCTGATAGTTCAAATATATGTGGATGACATCATATTTGGGTCAACGAATGAAAATCTGTGCAAAGATTTTGAACAAGTTATGAAGCAGAAATTTGAAATGTCATCGATGGGTGAGATGAAATTCTTTTTGGGACTGCAGGTTGATCAATTACTCAAAGGAATTTTCATACATCAAACGAAGTACGTTCATGATATCTTGGAGAAATTTGGGATGTCAGGTTCTACTCCAGCTTCCACCCCATTAGCGACGAATCATGGGATAAACCCTGATCTCATCGGAGAGAAGGTAGATGAAACGTTGTATCGTTCCATGATCGGATCGTTAATGTACTTGACAGCTTCAAGACCCGATATTATGTATCCAACTTGCCTCGCAGCACAGTTTCAGTCTAATCCTAGAGCTTCGCATATGGTGATTATGAAAAGGATATTACGCTACCTGAAAGGAACTCCATCATTGGGGTTGTGGTATCCAAGAGAAGGCGATTTCACGCTCGAAGGATATTCTGATTCTGATTTCGGATGCTGCAAAGTCAACGCTAAATCAACAACAGCGGGGTGCCAGTTTTTCGGATCACGATTGGTCACCTGGCAATGCAAGAAGCAGACCTCTGTAGCTTTATCTACATGTGAAGCCGAGTATGTATCTGCTAGTAGTTGCTGCTCTCATATCTTGTGGATCCAGCAACAGATGAGAGACTACGGTTTGCAATTTCTAAACACCCCTATCTTTGTTGATAATGAGGCAGCGATAAATATTACGAAAAATCTTGTTCATCACGCTAAAACCAATCACATTGAAATTCGTCATCACTTCATCCGAGATTGTTTCGAGAAGAAGTTGATACGAATTGAGAAAATCCACACTGACGAACAAAAAGCTGATTTACATACCAAACAAAGCATTTGATAAAACACGTTTTCAATATTTGCTAAAACTGAACGGTGTGAAGCTTTTATCGGTGTTGGAGGAGATTGTTGGCGTTGATGAAGGAGACATTGTAGATGATGTTGAGAAGCAATCTGCAATGGTTTGTCGATTTTTTACTTGTTTTGGTATTTAGGGGGAGAGATAGGGTAATATTTTCAGAAAATACAAAAACAATAAAAAATTTCAAAAATCCAAAAACTGAGATATTTTCAAAATCCAGAAACAATAGAAAACCAGAAAAGAGCTTGTGTAAAAAGGGAAAATGATAGTACATCGGCTTGACAGTTACGGTATGCTAAAGAATTGTAATGTTTAAAAAGTTTTAAACAGTCTCGCTGATGATGTGCCGATAGGTTTTTACACATTTAGTAGGTTTGTTCGGGATATAAACCTAAATCTTTACTTACTTATTTCGTGGGGAACACTACTTGGATATATAGGTAACCCCTGAAATCTTGTTTGAAAGATCCCTCTTTATGAGATACTAGGTCTTTATACTCAGTGATATCTGGGGTATTATCCTGGGACTTCTGATTATGCGGAAGCAATGGCCTAGTCCCCGGAGAATACTTTACCGCTTGCTTGAAATATAGTGCCGCCCTCAGCATAAATTGATGTGACAATAAAATTGCTAATCAATGCTGTTGGAAAAAAGATCCTCTAAAGGGGACACACCCAAAGTCAAACCGTCATCTCTTTGCTGAACGGAATTTCTGACTTGAGCTCTCACGGTTTAGACGGTTTCATAATTTATTCCCTTACAGATATCATCTATGGTATACTCACCTGTAAGACTGAATATTGGGATCTGTATACGGGAGTATATTCAAGAGGTGGGACACATGAATAAGTTTAAGCCTCTAAAACACTAAATCCGTATCCTGGACAGATTGAAAATTGTGTGAGAATTTAAGTGGATCAGTATATTAACAATCTAAGCGAATTGTTTAATTCTGAATATGTAATTAAAGCTTAACAGTACTTGTGACTTATCGAACAGCTGATATGATTCCCTAACACGCTCACCAAAAATAAGTTTGTATATAGTTTACTATTACTGCATTTCATTTCTGTAATTCAATTTCTACTTTAGAAACTTTATTCAAAATTCAAAAAGATTTTACACTTCTGTTTTATTTTCCGACAAACCAAAGTGGAGAGTTGATCTTCATATTCGAATTGAAGCAGATGCAGGAAGTTTCTGGACTGGAGGATGAGTTTGGAGCTAATCATGTTACTTGAGACTTTGAAAATTCAAAACAAGTTCATTAATTTGAAACTTGTAAATTTTCAGAAAATTGTTTGAACTAATTTGTTTACAAATGTCAGTGTGATTTATCTCAGGTCAACCAAGGTCATTAAGTTGGACTTGGTAGATAAATTGAGTAATCAGGGTCATTAACTTGGACCTGAATACTTAAGTGGATTTTTGTACACTGATAAACCAACAAATGAGATTAAATGGTAAGTGTGAATTGAAACTGTTATTATCATATATCTTATATTTAGGTAGAGATTGTGCAGGTAACAAGAATTCCCATGGCAAAGAAAATGTCAAAGCTTGAACCAGAATTCAAGTCCCAGCTTATCGAGAGGGGGAGTCTGCGAAAGGGGGAGTCTAGATTCTGGATCAACATTCAAAGGGGAGATTGAAGATTAAAGTTTGAAGATTAAAGATTGAAGGAAGCTTTTACATGTCAAGACAATTTGGAAAGAGACAAAGACTAAAGACTCGATGCCGAAGACTTCTTCAACATCCAAGGGGGAGTCTGTTGGTGCATCTAGTGTCTGTTAACTTCGTCTTAATCGAGTCTTATGTCTAGATAGGATAAACGAGCACACAACAGAGTTGAAATTAGGGTTTTACATGAAATAGTGGGTGATTTCGCTTGAAAGTGTCAAGGGTCAGTTCAAGCGAAATCAACATAAGTGATTCCGCTTGAAACGACTTGTGTTCATTTGGAGCGAAATCAGGTCCCTATAAATAGGTGTGTTGTTGTGTCATTTGGAGCGGAATCTGGTCATTAGTTCTGAGCCGAGGTGCTGTCCGTTTGTCATTTGAATCTGTAAAAGCTCAGGAAATCAGTAATAGATAAAGATTAGAAAGGAACAAGCTGTGTTGACATCTTTTACATTGATTCCGCCTTTGTACTTGATGATGAACTGCTTATACTGACCATTTAGGGTCACACGTCGATCCAACACTCTGTATAATACTTAACCATTCAGAGGTAAATGTCTGAACCATTCAAACATCTACCCACGAAACAAACAGTCTGAACCATTAAGTGTTGAACCAGTAAGATGTCTGAATCATTAAGAGCCTCATTAAGAGGTAAACAAACAGCCCCTAAAAGTGGAGAAAAGACACAAAAAACTAAAGTCATCTCTAGCAATAAAACAATAAACCAATAGTTTAAAAAAGACCTCTTCCCTATAGTGATAAAAAAATGGACTTCTTCTATGTCTAGCACGTTAAAAACTTGATAATGCTCTGAAAGTTTTAAAGTGTTCATGTCTAGCACGTTATTGGGACATGTTCTTCAATTTAAGCATCTCAGACACCATGATACTCTAAGATCCTTTTTGAGTATCATGTTAGGATTTTGTACATAGGATTTAATTAATTTAGGGAAAATAGCGAAAATGGCCAAGATTCGGTCAACATTTCAAAAATGGCCAATGGAAACGTCTTGTAGAGACGCCGGCTGACCAATGAAATGCAGACACGTGTCCGACATTTGTCTCAGACGTCTTAACGTGTTGGCTGAGACGCCTTCAGACGGCTTGATCCGTTTCCTCATGGCTGCACATGGCTTCATATGGCTTGAGCCGTTTCCACATGGCTTGAGACTTTTCCACATGACTTGAGCCATTTCACCCTCTTTAGCCGGCTTCAGCAGCTCAAGCCGTTTTGCTATTTATAAGACGTTTCAGCCGTAATTTTAAGATGTTTTGTGATTATTAGCTGACATAGAAGCCGTTTCCGTACAAATATAAGACGTTTTCGATTTTTGAAATACTGTACATTGTGAAAAACCGTATTGTTAACATGGAAAGAGGTTGGGTCACTATTTAAAGTATAAATTTAAGAGTTTGTTTTGTAGTAATTATCTCACAACATGAGGGTTAAGTTTGTTGTTTATATTGGGGGGAAGTGGGATGTCATTAACGGAAACATTGAGTATGTTACTGTTGGCGATGCAAGGAGACGTGGTTTAGAAATTCAAACAGATCATTCATATAATAGTTTTTTAAGTTGTGTTTCTAAGATGTGTGATACTCCAAACATTACACGCCTGTCATACCGGATGTCTACGTTTACTGGTCCGATCGATATAATTAATGATCGAGATCTTACATTTTTTTTATTTGGCAATGCAGAATCCTTTTGAATTATATAAATTATATGTTATTGAAGAGTCTGGTGTTGGTTCCTCTGGGTTTTCTTCTTTAAACAATTTCAAAACTCCAGATTTAAATATTTTAGTTAACGAAACTGTTGATGTTTTAAACGATGAGTGTCCTATTTCAGAAAATAATTTTGAAAAATCAACCACATCTATCAACGAATCAGCTTCTTCATCTTGAGTGTTTGAGCCTGGGCATATATTCAATAACAAATAAGAGATGAAGCTTGAGTTGGGAAAGAAATGTTTATTAGAGCATTTTGAGTTTAAAGTTGATAGATCATCTAAGACACGATATGAAGTGTCATGCATGGGTGATGGTTGTCAATGGCGATTTAAGGCATACGCTATTCCAGGTGGTAGTTTATTTTGTGTTAAACATATGAACGATAAACACACCTGTTCGAAGATGCTAACACACCCACATTTCCGTCAGGCTAACCCAAAGGTTTTGGGTCACTATTTAAAGGAACAACTAAAAACAGTGGTAGGATATATCGAGCGAAAGAGATTGTCAAAGATTTTAGACAAAGATTCGAGGTTGAGATAACAAACCTTCGAGCTCGGCGTGGTAAAAGCCATGCACTTGAACTTCTACAAGGAACAATCCGAGACTCTTTTGCCGAACTACCAATATACTGTTACAATTTGTAGCTTGCAAATCCTGGAAGCGTTACTCACATCTTGGTTGATGACCAGAGTCGTTTTGAAATGGTTTTTGTTGCGTTAGGTGTTGCGGTAATTTACACCTTTTAGTTTGTATTTTTTCTTATTTTTTTAAAGTAACATGGGTTTGATCTTATTTTGTTTTTATTAATTTTCAAATTCATAGCTTTATGTTTAATCTAAGACCGGTCGTTATCATTGACACGGCACACCTAAAGGGTGAATTTAAAGGGACGTTGTTTTTAGCAGTGGGCATGGATGGAAATAATCAGATTTTACGAATTGCTTATGGCATAGGAAAATCAGAGGATGGTGAATCTTGGACATGGTTTCTCTCAAAGCTTAGAGAGTGTGTTGGTGAAATAGCAGATATGGCGATCATTTCGGATAGGGCGAATTCTATACATGTAGGTGTTAGAAACGTGTTTCCACGTGTTTACCACGGGTTGTGTTGTCGTCATTTAATGATAAATTTACATTTACCGTTGTCTAAAAAAAGAATACGAGGCACTATGGTGGAAGACATGTAAATCTTATCGGATGTCTGACTTTAACGAGTCATTCTACGCTTTGTGTCTTGTCGTTCCTAGAATACGTCAGGTTTTAACAAATATTGGGTTTGGTAGATGGGCAAGAGCCCATTGTCCCGGCAATCGATACCACTATATACCATCTAATAGTGCGGAGTCTATTAACTCTTTGTCTAGATACTCGCGTAAGATGCCGATAACGCAACTTATCGAATTCTTTCGCCAGTTCGTACAAAAATGGTTTTATGACCGCCAACTACAGGGCATGCAGGAGAGCCACTCACTCAGTGGGCACAGAAGAAAATTTTAAAGAGAATTGAAGGGTCTAGAACCTGGACTGTTGCGGGCATTGGGGTAAACACTTTTCTTGTTGAAGACGGTACGAAAAGAGGTTTAGTTGATTTTTTGAATCGTTCGTGCAGCTGCCATGTTTGGCAAGTTTCTGGTCTACCTTATGGGCATGTGATTGCTGTTTCAAGATTTTTAGGTGAAACTGACTGCAGTCATTATGCATTCTCGTGTTATTCAAACGAAGTATACAAAAAACGTATGAAGAATCGATTAATCCTCTGCCACATAGGTCTGAATGGGTGATACCAGAAGGCCTTAGCAGTGTATTACCGCCACATATTACAAAACGTCAATCTGGTCGTCCAAGAGAAAACACTCGAATCTTATCTCGTGGGGAAGAGCCCGTTCAGGTATATTGTTTGCGGTGTCAAACATACGGCCATGGTCGTGATGTTTGTTTAGATCCCATGCCATCACAGATTCGTTCACGTAAATCATCAGGGAAAGGAAAACGGAACGAGAAAGAAACCCAGAGTCCAACGGATGACATTTTTCCAACTTATAATCTAGCAGAATTTTAATAATAGTGTAGCTTTTTTATGTTAATTAGGAAAATCATGTAACAAATTCTCGTAACCGCAATAGTAATTAGTACTTCTAATTGATATAAGAATTAAATTTTATAATGCGTACGCCCAGCCTTCAAAAATTAGTTGGCGTGTAGCGCCCGGAGTAGAGTTCATCAGCCATGTAGCGTCTATATCTGACACAAGCATCCTCTATGTTTACTTCGTTCCATGTCAATGAACGGTTGTAAACTAGATTTTCCACTAGCATACATATGATAACACCTGAGTTTCGCCCAATATGTCCTCCGTTCTCAGGCCACACATCCCCGCAATACTCCAAGGCTTCTACACTATCTATCCCAAAGTGCTGCCAGTACGATATACGGCCAAGAAACCATACGAATGGAGATTCAAATTCTATAAGAATTTGATGTATCTTCTTGTGTATGCAAAATGCATCTCCGCAATTACTTAGGTTACAGTTATCGGGAAAATAAGCATTTATTTTAAGCGAACGCATATTTATTTTTAGAATCAACTAGTGGCTTTCGTTGTGCGCTACGGGCATGTAAATCTGCAAAAATATTAAACGTTAATAAGCCCGTGAAAAGGTATTTTTTAGGAAATTTTTTAAAAATTACAAATTATTTAAAAAATCAATTTTTTATAAAAGATAAAATAAAAAAAATTAGTAATTATTTAATAAAATACAACTTTATAAAAAAATAAAATATTTTTAAAAAAACATAAAGTTTTTTTTTAATATATTTTAAAACGTAAAGCTCTATAATAATTCCTTGTCAAATGTTGGTGTAAAAATACAAATTTATAAAAACGTACACTCCGAATAAGCATACTTAACGACGTACCATATCAACGTCCCAAAAGGAAGGAAAAAATTCTTTGGAACCGTCTGCATATACGTAGGCCTCACTATTTTGTTCTATTATCATGTTAAAAAAACTAGGCGGAAGTACTGTCCAACGATAATCCTTTGACGACATTGTCGTTGACCGTCTTTGAAGCTCCCATTGATACATTAGCTTGTTACACCATGCGTTGATATGTTGAAAAAAATGGTAAACGTAGACTAAAAAATATAAAACGACCAACATTAACAGGAAAGGTCTTTCGAAGGTACCGTTTCCTGAATAAATCCATTTCCAAAAAATCCAAGTAATCCGCCCCACCATTCTTTTCTGAGAGGTGTTTTACCCATGTAGGTTGAGTAGCAAGTTGGAGTATCGCCGTCATAGTAAAACTTTAGAATATTTGGAGACCAATGTTCAAACCGATCATTTTGGTTTATCTAAATGGTGCGTTGTACGGAATGAGGAATGTTTGAGTAAGACATCTGGTATGGTATTATTGGGCACATATATATACACATGTTCACAAATAAATATAATATAATATAATGAATTTTTTCTTAATAGGTCATCAAAACATATATACAAATAAATATAATGAATTTCTCTTTCATAAATTATAAACTAATACAAATCATTGTAAATATTCAAGATCTTCCTCTTCTATCTCGTCAATTGTGTTTTGAGGTATAAGCGAGTTGTAGAAAAGTATCGCAAGATGGCGCCTCATCCTTGTAGCCGTTATGCTTGTGTCTTCACCATCGTTTAGTGGTTTTTTGTTAATCAACCTGTCCAGAAGTATGCAAACCCAAACCCCACAGTCCCCTAATGGTCCCGACTGCTATGGCACATCATTTGCATATATTATTTGAAACGGAAAATTTAACGGTAAAGGTCTGTCGTAATAATAACCATGGATACGAAGCCAATGGTCAAAAACAAAATTTATAAGAAAAACCACTTCTGTTCTTCCTTTTCCAATTGGTGCATGCCAATCAAGCTACAAAAAACGAGCATTTATAAATTTTTGAACTCATAGCTTTGAGAGACCGTTAACTAAAACTATTAAGAACTATATAACCTGTCGTAAATAGTGAGGGTATGGTTAACCAGGTTGAAAACGCCTAAAAACCAGTGAAGTGATGGTATAAATAACGATACATACACCTCGTCAACGCTAGATATCGGAGGAAAAGGTTCGACCGCCCCGGTGAAGTAACCTTTGAACGTCTGATCCATATTACTTTGACAATTCATCTGGACATATGGGGGTAAAATGGACCAACGGTCAGTTGCAACTCTTGAATGATACATGTGGATCATCCATCCAAAAATGTGCTGTTATAGGGTTGGATAATTTTAGTGTAAATTTATAGGAAAATTTAGTATTAACAAAATTATCTATAGTGCTTACATCATCGCTTAACCAGCCACTACCGTCGGTGCCTAGCAATGCCGCCCAAAAATCAGGACCAACACTTCCACCTGTCGTTAGAGTTAGTTCTCTAATGCCACTAGTTGGTGCCCAATCTTCGATCATTTTGATTATTATATCTTCATCACTTGCTATCTTTTTTTTCCTCCGCCTCATGTTTTTGAAAACTACAAACGGTGATAGCACAGACTTGGCGGGCTTCGCAAGCCTTTCGGATCGCCTCAGTTTGATCATCTCTGGATCCTAATTCTACAACAACATTAATTTAAGGGGAACCAATTAACAGAACGTACAAGGATAAATAAAATAAACATATACGAGGTTAAAACTTACGGCTTCTTCCTTATGAGTTTCGGGATTCATTGACACATGATACACATCATCGTAGTTAAAATAGGAATCAGCTGTAGCCTACAAATTAAACCATGTTAGAAACATTTTTAATTAATTTTTTTAGATTTATATAAGTAAATAAACGGGATTTTTGGATCAATACATTATCATCTTGTTTTTGCGATTGTTCCCTTGGTGTTCGTGTGTGGCTTGGAGTATTAACCGGAGCCATACGAAAACTTTGCAATACCTCCAACTTGATCATGTCAGTCAATGCCCGGTTGTTTGCGATCAATAGTGACTGAAATTTAGAAATAAGTTGATTTTCAGAATCAAATCCGGACGAAAACGGATCGGGAGCAGCATCCCGTCGCAAGTCAGCTGTGTGTAACGGAATATTATGTCGGAGGTCATGCATTTGAGCCGGTACTTCAGGTGGTAATTCGTGAATTTGAGGTAACTGATCAGGTATTTCTGAATTAAGTTCACCATGATCGTCGCCGAACAAGTTGTCAATTATGTCCTTTATTTTTTGATGGTCGCAGTTTTCAGTCGACTGGATTGGATGTTGCATTTGAGGGGGTATTTCAGTCGGCATAGCAGGTTGATAAATTTGACGTTCATGTTCCAAATAATCCGAGCTTGTAATGAACCACTGTGTTTCGGCCTCAAACTCAGTAGGTAGTATGAAGTTTAGTGGTTTATATTCATATCTCTATCTGAAGGAAAGCAAACAATTTACAAAAAATGTCAACAACTATTAAAGGTTGAAAAAAAATTATAAAATTTGTCAAACAATTTATTAAACAATTTAGCCATTTACCTTTATTTCATTGGCAAAGATTCCATCAACACTACCCTTCATCAGCTTTTGTCCTTCTCGTCATCCTAAAAATCTGGGAATGGACTGACCTTGGAAATAGCCCCTTTTTTGAATTCCGAAAACACCTCTAGAATCCACATCTGTAAATGTATTAACATATTTAATAAGTACTAGTCAATAAATTAAATCAAACAATACACTTATAGTATAGGAATTTCCAAGGTACCTTAAATGGCCACACAAATCCGTCCAACGAAAAACCCTTTGCGTCTTCCTTTTGACGAACGTGCATATCATACACATTCGTATACGTGCTCTCCCAAAAAAAATTCCCCCATGGATATTGGTTAAAATCATTTAGATTATCCACCAGGTGTAACAATTTGTTATCGATCGCATTTGAATCCTGCAACCCTAAAAACCCTTGCCCAAAGAGCATCAATAGACATATCCTAGTGCAATCTTCATCGTCATAATTCATTGGACCTTCGAATATATCTACTATACGTTTGAAACCAATACGATCACGGCCGGGGAAAAATCGGTTTTTAAAGGAACTAGGGTGCTCCCTCGGTGTCCAATTAGTGGGCCCAAACCGTAACCCCGTTATAAGACAAAATTGTTTCGGGGTAAACACTAAAGTTCGTTGGCCTAGTTGATATGGAATACCTAATTTGGGTGAAGGTGTATGCACTTGTAATTGTGAAACACCGAGTAAAAGCAGGTTGTCACACATAACACACTTAATATCTAAATATGGCCCAAAACATGTCTGCCTATGTCACACCCCAACCGATGACGGAAACATCGGGGCATGGCACTAAGCGAAACAGATTGTCCAGGAGTTTCCATAACAACTACGATTACCAATTATTTAAGCATCACGTCCCATACCATGACATAACAAGTAGCATAGTTATTACAGACCAATCAAAGAAAAATTGTTCTATTTCGACAACTCAGATTTCAAATAAAATAAATTGTTCGTGGGTTTCTAAACTCTCCTAAGCTCAATTCCACAAAAGCAGGTAGCAACATCCTATGCATTCAAACACCTGTCACATACATTAAAATAGAGGTCAATACACATAGTGTAAAGGTGAGCATACAAGTTTGATAATAGCATAATAGAGTTCGAAATCGTTTACGCATAACCAGCATGTGCAACGTATAATGTGAAGCATGTAAGTTATCGACAAAGATCCTATCAATACCAATGACTGCGATTTGACTTCGAGTAGCGAGTGCGCATCACATGTTCACTACTGTGAACACGTGAAGTAATATCCTTAACAACCCCCGTCCACGACAGGTGCTGAGTCCAAACTATAGTACTATCGTTGCTAAGGCAGGCAGATAGCAATCAATGTGTAAACACAACGAACAGGCATTCATCGAGTCACGTATAACATGCATTAGAGGTTAGTGTTTACATAGTGTTTGCGTTGTGTGATCGATGTGATTTAGAATATGTAACGTATTTAACACCCAAAAGTGCGTAAAGCAAAAAGGGATTGAGTATACTCACAGATTGTGTTTAACAAGTAAACACTCTCTTGGATTGAAGGGAGCGCTGAGAGAGATTAGCCTGGACAGTTAACGATAGCATAAACAATAAGCGGCGCGTTAAACGATGAGATATACCAAGTGTCAGATGGCAACCCGATCGGATGGCCAGTCGATCGGATGTCAATCCGTTCGTATGTTCATCCGATCGGATGGCCATTCGATTGGATTGACACCTCGTTTGGTAAGGATGTGTTTGTGTATGATGGTTTGTCCTTTGAAGTTTTCGTTGTAGCATTTTGAAAATAGAGAAGTATCTCTACCTTTCAGGTTGGTCGGTCGGTCGATCGGACAGCAATCCGTTTGGTGAGGCTTCCCAGTTGAGAACAAGTTCATAGCAGGACGGTCACTCGATCGGATAACAATCCGATTGGGTGACAATCTTGTGCATTGAACATGTTGAAAATTGTTTAAGTGTTGAAGTTCCAAACATCACATGGTCGGATGGTCGTTCGATCGGATGGCAACCCGATCGGACGGCAATCCGTTCGACTTTCAGATCCTTGAAAAGTTTGAGTAAAAAAGTTTAAGTGTGGGACCAAGTGCAACCCGATCGGATGGCCGGTCGATCAGATGGCAATCCAATCGGACGGCAATCCGTCCCAACGATCTGATCGTCTTGACACTTGATTTTGGTTTAAGTTTGTAGTCTGAACGAGACGTTTTGTTAACTGGCTCAAACAACAGGAACCCCATCTCGACCCAAGTTACCCGATCGAACAGGAATCACCCCAGTCCGACCCTGTTCACTGTTCGAGACGGTTGTTCATGTTCAAACCCGAAATCAGTAGTCTCTTAGATAGAATCCAGATCTGGAACTAACACATCACTAAGAATGAGTAGAAGATGAGAACGAGCTCCGATTCTATCGGTTTTGAGTGCCTTAAGTGTAAAAGAGTTGAAAGAAAGTTGGAAAACCCTCTTTCAATCCTTTCTACCAGGAATTTGTGTAGATTTAAGTGAAAACATTGTTTAATATTATGGAAATCCTTCAGATCTAAGTTGTTCTTGGTGGAATGAAGCCAAACTTTGAAGTTCATAAGAACTCCATGATGACATCACCCTAGAACACCTCAAATCCGGTGATTTCACAGGTAAAAGTTAAGATTCCAAGGTGAAAATGATGAAGAAGTGCGTGTAGATCATAGAAGTACAAGATTTAGGTTGGAAAGTTACAAGAATCGAGAGAAATCGAGAGAAATGAGTGCTTGAGGTCGGCTGGTTGAACAAGGAGCTGTCACATCATAAATGATGTGACAGGTAGGTATTTATAGGATTTCCCAAAAAGGAAAGTGGTGAAATATCGGGTCGATCGGATGGCAGTCCGATCGGGTGGCGGCCCGATCGGGTGACAATCCGATCGGATGGCAATCCGATCGGATGGCCACTCGATCAGTTGGCAACTCGATCCTGGTGTCCGGCGCGATGAGTTTTGTCGTTTCGTTTCGCGTGTTGAGCGTTGCGATGCGATTCGAGCGAGTGATGCGATAGTATTATCCATTAGTTACACATATAACATAACTACTATATCTAACATACAATCACTATAAATGACTTGCGTTTAATGTTTGCGATTTGATTGCGATGCGATAGGATTGCGATTAACACCTCAACATAAACATATCATGCACAAGTAACACATAAATAGCACACACACGTAAAACAATACCTAGAACACATAATTCGAGTTGCGATGCGATAGCGATAAATCGATAAATATGCGATTAATATGCGATTAAACCTCGATTATTAATAGATACTCCACATAATACAACTAAAGCGAATAAATAATAGATTCGGTCACAAGTCAAAGAAGTAAAAACAGTAGTTGAGCAAGGAGTGACAGATCACAATTAGCAATCTTTTCTTCCTTTGACTTCAATCTTGACTTTGACTTTGACTCTCAAAAAGCGGGTTGTTACATCCTCCCCTACTTTTGGAAATTTCGTCTCGAAATTTAAGAAGTAGGCGTAACAAATAGTTGCGGGTACTTCGCCTTCATGTGGCTTTCGAGTTCCCAGGTAAACTCGGCACCGCATTTGCCTTCCCAGTGAACCTTCACAATGGGAATGCGTGAGCATCTAAGCACCTTGGTTTCTCGTCCCACGATCTCGATAGGCTTTTCCACGAAGTGTAATGTTTCGTCCACTTGTAAATCCTCAAGAGGGACATGTAATTCCTGGTCGGTCAAGCACTTTCTGAGATTCGAAACGTGGAAAGTCAGGTGGACGTTAGTCAGTTCTTCTGGTAGTTCGATTCTGTAGGCCACTTTTCCAATTCTTTTCAGAATCTTAAAGGGTCTAACATATCGAGGCGTGAGCTTTCCTTTCTTGCCGAATCTGATCACCCCCTTCCAAGGTGCAACCTTTAGGAGTATGTGATCGCCAACGTCAAATTCAAGGGGCTTGCGGTTTCTATCAGCATAACTTTTCTGTCTGCTCTGAGCTTTCAATAGACTGTCTCGAATTTGGAGGATCTTGTCTGTCGTTTCTTGCAACAGCTCGGGACCGGTAATTTGCGCGTCTCCGATCTTGTGCCATACAATAGGCGATCGACATTTTCCGTATAATGCCTCAAATGGTGTCATTTGTATGCTAGAGTGATAACTGTTATTGTACGAGAACTCGACCAAAGGTAAGTACGCATCCCAATTACCACCGAAATCTATGACACACGAACGGAGCATGTCTTCAAGGGTGCGAATCATTCTTTCAGTCTGACCGTCGGTTTGGGGGTGAAAAGCGGTACTTAGATTAAGAGTAGTACCGAGAGCAGATTGAAACGTTTCCCAAAGACGCGAGGTAAACCGAGCATCGCGGTCATAGATGATGTCATGAGGCGTCCCGTGTCAACAAATGATCTCCTTGGTGTAGATTCGGGCTAATTTTTCTACCTTAAAGTCCTCTTGTATCTGTTGGACCGTTGTATGACCCTAAAACGTCAGTCAAGGCAGTTCATCTGAGTTTACAGAGGCGGAATCAAAGTAAACTAAGTCATAACAGCTTTAATCCTTTTAATCTTTCTTTTCTGATTGATTTAAGTGCTTGTACAAGGTTTTCTGATACAGATCCGTCAGCACTTCGTCACACATACAATGACCTAGTGATATCCCTTCAAAGAACTAACCACCTATATATAGAGTGTGAGATTTCGCTTGAGACTATCTGAAGCGAAATCATGTGTTGTGATTTCGCTTCAAGCATATCCAATCCCTTTCAAGCGAAATCCCATGAATACAACATAAAAACCCTAACTTAAACCCTAATACATGACCATTCAAACAATCCTAGACACAAGACTTGATGATGACGTAATCAGCAGACATTCAGTGCACCAACAGACTCCCCCTTGGATGTTGATGAAGTCTTTGGCTTCAAGTCTTTGTCTTTCACAAACATCAAACATTGTAAAAACTCTAATCAATCTTTAAACTTTAAACTTCAATCTTCCCTTTGACTGTTGATCCAGACTCCCCCTTTCACAGACTCCCCCTTTCAATATGCTAGAATCTGAGATATCTGGTTCAAGCTTTGTCAATAAGCTTCCGTTGGGAAATAATGAAGATCAAACCTGTTACTCAACCAACAAATATAACCATTCTATCTTTTCAACAATAAAACACAAACTCAATCAGCTATAGCAATCCACTCAAGTATTCAGGTTCAAGTTAATGACCCTGATTACTCAACTAATCTACCAAGTTCAATTTAATGACCTTGGTTGATCTTTTGACGAAACAAACTGATTTTAAAACAACATTTTCAAACATTTTCTGAAAATAACAAGTATCAAGTTAATGAACTTGTTTTTATCTTTCAAACAATTCAAACTTCTTCAAAGTAAGCTCTCCTCATTCTTCAGCTCAGAATCTCCTGCATCTGCTTCAAACATCTGAGAATCCAACAATCAACTCTCCACTTTGGTTTGTCTAAAATAAAGCAGAAATAAAATCTTTTTGGATTTTATCAAAGTGTTCTAAACTAAAAATGAAATACAGAAAACTTAAATTTGCAGAAATTAAACAAAGTAAACTATTTACAAACATATTTTTGCGAGCGTGTCAGGGAATCATATCAGCTTTTCAGACAAATCACAAGTACCGTTAAGCTACATTTCATACTCAGATTTAAACAATTTACCTCGATTGTCGATATACTGATCCATCTTAAATTCCCATACAAATTTCAACTTACTCAGGATACGATTTAGATGAATTAAGAACTTAGATCATTCATGTGTCCCACCTCTTGAATATACTCCCGTATCCAGAATCTCAATAATCAGTCTTACAGATGAGAATACTACAATGATATCTGTATATAATTTAGGAATGCGAGGGCCGAGGGATCTCAGATCGATACTTCCGTATACACAGAGAGATATCAGCTTCGACTTTCAGGTGTGTCCCCTTTAGAGGATCTTTTTGCTTACAACAGCAGCATATATCAATTTTATTGTTTCAGCATGCTGAGGGTTTAATGCTGTGTTTCAAGCATTGCAGCAAGTATTAGCCAGGGACTAGGTCAGAACCACCGTTCAGCAGAAGTCCCGGAATAATACCCCAGACATCATAGAGTATAAAGACCTAGTATATCAGATTAAGAGACCTTTCAAACGAGATTTCAGGGGTTACCTATATATCCAAGTAGTGTTCCCCACGAATTCACAAGTTTGAATTTAGGTTTATATCCCGAATAAATCTACTAAATGTGTGAAAACCTATCGACACATCATCAGTAAGATTGTTTAACTCTTTTAAACATTCCAAATCTTTAGCATACCGTGACCGTCTAGCCGATGTACTATCATTTTCCCATATACACAAGCTCTTTTTCAGATTTTATCATGTTTTTGTATTTTTGCATTTTTTACTGTTTTTGTATTTTCAGAAAAATAAACTATGTACAAACATCTACTCCCCCTAAATACCAAAACAAGTAAAAATGCGACAAACCATTGCAGATTGTTTCTCGTCTTCATTCGCAACAGTACCCTCATCAACGCCAATAATGCCATCCGACACCGACAGAAGCTTCATACCATTCAGTTTTAACAGATATTTAAACCGATTTTTATCAAAAGCTTTGGTATGTAAATCAGCTTTCTGTTCGTCAGTGTGGATTTTTTCAATTCGTATCAACTTTTTCTCAAAGCAATCACGAATAAAGTGATGACGAATTTCTATGTGTTTCGTTTTAGCGTGATGTACTGGATTTTTAGTTATATTTATTGCGGCCTCATTATCAACAAAAAGAGGTGTGTTAAGAAACTGCAAACCGTAGTCGCGCATCTGTTGCTGTATCCACAGGATCTGAGAGCAGCAACTGCTAGCAGAAACATACTCCGCTTCACATGTAGATAACGCCACCGATGTTTGTTTCTTACACTGCCAGGTAACCAATCTAGGACCAAAGAACTGGCATCCTGCAGTTGTTGATTTTGAATTGACTTTGCAGCATCCAAAATCCGAATCGGAATACCCTTCGAGCGTAAAATCACCTTTCCTAGGATACCACAACCCCAATGAAGGAGTTCCTTTCAGGTAGCGCAATATCCTCTTCACAATAATCATATGTGATGCTCTCGGGTTAGACTGAAATCTTGCTGCGAGGCACGTTGGGTACATAATATCAGGACGTGAAGCAGTTAGGTACATTAAAGAACCTATCATGGATCGATAAAACGTTTCATCAGCCCTGTCTCCGGTGAGATCTGGGTGAATCCCATGATTTGTTGCAAGTGGGGTAGCAGCTGGAGTAGAACTTGACATCCCAAATTTCTCTAGAATATCATGAACATACTTTGACTGATGAATGAAAATTCCCTCAGGAAGTTGTTCAACTTGTAATCCCAGAAAGAATTTCATCTCCCCCATTGATGACATTTCAAACTTTTGCTTCATCACTGATTCAAAATCTTTGCATAGATTTTCATTCGTAGACCCAAAGATTATATCGTCCACATAAATCTGTACTATCAGCAAATGACCATCAACGACTTTCATGAAGAGAGTGGCATCCACTTTTCCACGAATGAACTTGTTAGCGAGTAGGTGTTGAGACAAAGTCTCGTACCAGGCTCTCGGCGCCTGATGTAGACCATACAACGCTTTGTCCAATAAGTGGACCTTGTTTTTGTGGATTGGATCAGTAAAGCCCGGCGGCTAACCGACATAAACCTCCTCTTTAACCTTCCCGTAAAGAAACGCCGATTTAACATCCAACTGATAAACTTTGAAGTTCTTCCAAGACGCAAATGCTAGGAAAATCCTGATAGCCTCTAGTCGTGCTACAGGAGCATAGACTTCGGTAAAATCAATTCCCTCCTGTTGACTAAAGCCCTGAACAACGAGTCGAGCTTTGTTCCTTACGACAACTCCTCTATCGTCCCTCTTACACTTAAACACCCACTTAGTGTTAATTTTCCTATGACCATCCGGCAAATCAACTAACTTCCACACTCCCAATTTCTCAAATTGACTAAGTTCCTCCTGCATAGCATTGACCCAAGAGTCTTCAGTAAGCGCCTCTTTGTAGGTTCTTGGTTCAATCTGCGAGATAAAACAACTTAATGAAAATTTAGTTTGCAAAGGAGCAACTTTTGTATAAAAACAAGTAAGCCCTTTATCAATCTGATTTCGAGTGCGAACACCATCTTGCAATTCTCCTATAATCAACTCCTCTGGATGATATGAAAAAGTTCTCGGCATCACTTCACTCGGAACATCTACATTTCCCTCCAGATTAGTAACATTCTGCTCTGCATCTTGTTCACCAACTTGGTTTGTTTGACCTGAAATCTGAATTTGCTCCCCCTCAGAATCTGAATCACCATGATCAAATACTGGCATGTTTTCAGCTTCTAGATCATCATTTTGAACCGACTGATTATCGTGAGCAACTTCATTCTGTTGGACATCATCATGTTCACCAGCATTACTTGGACCTGCTTCATCATCATTTGAAGTTTCCCGTGGTCTCCTCGAATACTCAGCTGGGAACCTTAACTGCGACTCATATTCACGCAAAATATCCAACTCATCAAAGAAATCTTCATCATCCTCTGATTCTTCTCTCATGTCAAACGAATCCCAAAGTTTGTCATAATGATAACGCCATGAATCACCAGGATTCTGCGGCGGCATAGTATAACCTTGACATTCAACATTTGCAGCTTCAATAATCCGCTTCTCACTTGGAACGAAGACACGTCGCAATGGATTTGAATAACCAACAAATATACCCTCAATGCACTTCGGACCAAACTTTCCAAAAGGTTCTATAACCGTACAAGGTGACCCGAACGGTTCTAGATACTTCAAATTCGGTTTGCGATTATTGATTAGCTCAAAGCATGTTTTGTTGAACTTCTTGACAGTAAGAACTCTATTGAGCGTATAGCATGCGGCGGAAACAGCTTCAGCCCAAAAATTAATCGGTAACTTTGAATCTGCGAGCATAGTTCTAGCCGTCTCGATTAGCGTCCGGTTTTTGCGTTCTGCGACTCCATTCTGCTGCGGAGTGTACGGAGCACTAAACTCATACAAAATACCTCTTTCATCACAAAATTCTTCCATCTTGCTGTTCTTGAATTCAGTACCATTATCACTTCGAATTTTCTTGATACGCCTTTGGTACAAATTCTCTATCTTTCTGAACAGCCCCATCAAACTGTCAAATGTTTCATCTTTTGTCTTCAAGAAAGAAACCCATGAAAATCTGGAATAATCATCAGTAACGACCAAACAATAATAATCTCCTGTAATGCTTTTGACATTCACAGGACCAAACAAATCCATGTGAAGTCTTTCCAGAGGTCTCGAAACTGAATTGACTTGCTTTGTAGGGTGTGACTTCTTCTTCTGCTTGCCTTTGATACAGCTAATGCACTCCCCTTCCAGATGAAAGCCTTTGATATTAACACCCAATACCAAATCATTGTGCACCAAGTGATTCATTTTTCTAAGATGAATATGCCCCATCTTGCGGTGCCACAACCTCGATTCTTTTTCAGTTGCTCTAGACACGAAACAATGTGCTTGACCAGTAGTTGTAGTTGCTACAGACATGTCTAACACATATAAATCATTCACTCTAGGTGCCCTCATGATAATCCATTCTTCAGGAACAACAAAACCAGGTTTCAAAATCAAACACTCTTTATCAGTGAAGTGAGTAGTATACTGATTGTCACAAATCTGTGAGATACTAAGCAAATTGTTCTCCAGCTCAGTGATGTAGTTAACTCTCTCAAACGTCACTATCCCATTGGACAACGTTCCTTCACCAACAATTCTACCACCTTCATGACCAGCAAATCCCACATAACCACCATTAATGTTCTTCACATCATACAGCAACGCGGTCTTCCCTGTCATATGTCGAGATGCGCCACTATCCATAATCCATCTGGATATCAGTTGTGGAAGATCCTGCACACAACAAACTACAATTTAAACAACTTCAAGAAAGATGCCGATTCATGCTTCACGAACCAGGAAGCTCCGGCAATTCAAACTGCTTATTCAAACATGGTGTCCACCCAGGCCTCCTCAGCCTTAGGTGTAGCCTTGACTCTCGCAATTTGAATTTTGAAATTTTTAGCCTTCAAAGGCGGAAAATTTTCATCATAATCAACCGAAATTGATTCTTCAGCCTTTTTCACTTCAGAAGTTGAACTTTTCATTTCACCTTTTGGTTTCCAAATTTGTTCAGTTAATGCAACCCGTTTATAAAATTTGTCATTTTGAGTTACCACTTTCTTTACAGGTTCATTTTTTGTTTTTACATTATTGATTTTAACGTTTTGCTTCTCAACCACTTTCTTCTCAACATACATTGGTGATTTACCCTTCACATCAACCTTCTTTTGTTGAACCTTCACAGCTTCAGTCCTAGGCTTCACATATGTACACTTTCGTGCAATATGACCAACTTGTTCACATCTAAAACAAGTACGAGTATCAGCTACTCGACTCGTGCCTTCAGACTGAGCCTGTGAAGCTCTTTTCTCAAAAAACTCTTCATTCGATTTTGAAAAGATTTCATTTTTCTCATCAGAAAGTAACTGTGAACCATTCACAAACACCTTCTTTTCAGTAAACCTCTTGTTTTGAAAATTTTTCTTCCGATAACTATTACCACCCCGATAATCACCCGACCAATTGTTTCGATTGTTATTGTAAAAACGTGGTGAATAAACAGTTTTCTTGTTATAAACCCTGTCTTTCTTTCGACTCAGATTATTCACTGCTGACAACTCGACTTCAACGAGTTTGAAAACATTTGTCAATTTGTTCATGTTAACATTCTCTATTGGAAACTCTGAATCCGAAAACAACTTATCCGAACCCATCATCTTGTACATGACAAGGTTTGATTCTTCATCTAAGTTGTTCTTGGACTTTTGTTTCGGAATGTATTTATCAAAAAAACACCCATCCTCCTCAGAAGTGTCACAATCCGGTTTAAGCACTTTGTCTACCACACTTTTCACCACATCATTTTGGACACCCTCTTCATTGGAAGATGTAAACGTGACATCAATGTTTTCAGGAAGTTTAACTTCACTTTCTTCCTCAATTTCCACCAAACTAGACTGCCTTTTCGTGTAGTTGTCTAAAATTGGCGGTGGAACTTTGTGAAAACCTATACCCGTTCCATCAGAAAACACATCCTCGCCATCTTTGTTTTTCCCTATAGGTTTAGGAACAATATGCTGCAAAACAAAGCTTGCCGATTTATAACTGTTAAGCTTCAACTGGATTCGTTCATTCTCAATTTCAGCTTCTTGAACTTTAAGTTTCAATTTAGCAATTTGATCCAGTTGTTCATTAATCGATTCTTCTTTTAATCTCAAAACAGCTCTTAGATGTTCATTTTCTTTAAAAGTTTTTCCATTACGATCATCACTATCTTTGACAATGTTTTTCAATTTTTCAAACTTTTCGGAAATCTGACGGTTTTCAAGAATTAACTTTTCATTTTCAGATTTTAGTTTCTCATGTTCCTTTTTATCATTTTCAATTTGAGCCGTTAATTCTTTGTTCCGTTCAGTTGAAGCTCTTACACTTTTGTCACGATCGAGAATCTGATTTTCAACATTTCTAACCTTTGTTGTCAGATTCTGAATTTTCTCATTGTTAAGATACGTGACAGTGCTACAAAAATTGCATTGTTTGGTGCAATTTTTGCAGTCAGCATTTCCATCAAACTTGTTACCTGACGCATTTGTTGACACACTTTGACTGACCGATCCCTTTGACTCAGTGACAGAATTAGGATCTACCTCAAGTGCTTTTGCAGCTAGCACTTTGTCAGCCATCACTCCCAGGTTCTCAGCTGTCAACTCTTGCGTAGTATCAATTATGCCTGTATCAACCTGCTTTTCTTTCTTCTCTTTCTCCTCTTTCTCTTCTTTCTCCTTTCTCTCTTTCTCTTTCGCTTCTTCAATCATCTTTGATGTTGGTGTTCCCCACCACTTGTGCTGCCAATATTCATCTTCTTCTTGATACTCCTTGATGATGGCTTCGATATCAATCGTTTTGTCATCAATTGCAATGTTTCCATATCTATCAAGATAGCACTCTCTATCTGGATCCCATATGTTTGCTCTTCTAGCTTCCAGAAAGATACCAGAAAGTCTAATAATCTTTGTTTCAGCAGTCATCTTCCGGTATTTATATTTCTGTTCTTCAGTACGATCATCTTTCCATGGCTTAGGTTCATCATTGCTTGCCATGAATGCGTAACCAACCGCATCTTCTTCCGGTAGAACTTCCTTACTCCAATCATACCCTTCATCATCATAAATCACAGCAAGAGCCCTTGATTTGTCTCTGTTATCTTCAGACTGCTTCAATCTAGGCGGCTCGGATTTATTCTGATGGTAGATTGCCTTTTTGTAATAATCATCTCGAAAAGGATTCTCCGATTCATCAGCATAAGCGTTTCGGCATTCTCTCTTAAAATGACCCTTCTGCTTACACTTGAAGCAAGTCACCTTCGATTTATCGAACCCCAACTTAGTAGACGGACCACCGATAGTTTTTCTCCCTGTAATCTCCATGAAGCGTTGTGCACGTCGAACTGCACTTGCCATTGCCCAACGAATATCGATCAGCTCCATTTCTTCAGGGTCTATCTGATCGTAGTCTTCTTTCGTCAGATTTGTATTCCCGATTTTTCCAGCTACCAATCCTTCGTAGGATTCCAAAACAGACGCTAGAAAGACCATTTGTTGCTTGGCCGACTCTGCATCAAAATTCTGTGCGTTCTTCAGATCTATAGCGATATTGCAAGAAAACTTCGCATCAGAATGATTTGCAGAAGACGTAGATCCACTGTGATAACCACTATGACTTCCACTGCTTTGACCACTTTGACTTTCTTTGCCGACTGTCGACACATTTTCAGCAGAAAATGCAGTCTTTGGAGAAGTAGCTTTTGGCATCATGCTCTTTGGATAGTATAGATCCAGATTTTGTTGATAAGATGAATGATTAACTTTGTACGTCTTCTTCAATTCCAGTTCATGACTTTCCAGTTTCTCAATCACCAAATCTGGTTTCAACAAATCAGAAGGAATAGTGTTTTTAAGCATGAGAACATAATATCTCCACTCCATCTCGTCTGGCAATGCATCAAACAACTTGTCTACTTGCTCCTCATCAGAATATTTGATATCATGTCTTGCTAATTCCAACTTCAGATGACCAAACCTTTCAATCATTTTACACACCGATTCATTTTTAAGACAACCAAACATATCAAACTCTTTCCTAAGAAGTTTCCTTTTATTTTTTACAATCTCTTTGCTTCCAAGACACTTTTTTTCAAGTTTTTCCCATAAGTCTTTAGAATTGGAGTATTCTATCAGTGAAATGATGTCTTCACGCACCGATTGAAACAATAATGCCACACATTTTTGCTCAGCCACAAAATTGTCAATCTCTTCAGTTGATCTTAATGCTTCACCATTTTTCTTTCCTTGTTCAAAACCATTCTTCATACTCTTCCAGCTAGGAAAAGCAAATGCCATCAACCAATCTTCGAATTTTGTTACCCACCTGCTATAATCTTCTATAGCCATCAGCTTAGGAGGTTTGTTAAACGTTCCAAATGCGCTTTCGGACTCCCAAGCTTCCTTCTTTCTTTCTTTCGGTGGACTTTTGTTTGCATCACTTGAAGACGTTTCGTTGTTTCCTGAACTACCCGTGAATGCGTACATGTCACTGAAGGGATTCATGAAAATATCATCCATTTTGATCGTACCTGCAAAATCAATTAAACACTTAGAAAAATTTTTATGTTTTGAAAATTTATCAAGTTCAAGCGAAAACAGTTTAATAAAACTGTTCAAGCGAAATCAATCAACAAAACTAATTCAAACGAAATCCTCAATTTCGCTTCAACGAATCAAGATACAAACAAATCAGTTTCAAGCGAAACCAACAATTTCAACTAAAACCAAACTTCAAGCGAAATCAAACAACTCTATTTCGCTTCAGAATATCAGACTCTTCAAACGAAATCTGACAGAACAGTTTCGCTTCAACTGTTCAAGCGAAATACACAATTTCGCTTCAGGAATTCTGCTTCGCTTCAGGGTTTCAAGCGATATAGTCCAAACAGTCTACTTTGAAGCGAAATCAACCTGCTATCTTCGAAATACTTTCAAGCGAAATCTGGTTCTAGGTCAATTTTAACACCTTTTAAGCTGAATTTTAATCCGAAACTTTGTAGGCTTTGTTAAAACACAGTTTTACACATTATACTCGAAAGTTAGACCATTTTGACCGTTGGAACTTGTTCAGATTTGAAAAATGTAAAAAGAAGTGAGTAGAAAGAAGATAATCCGCTGCTATGGTATGAACTCCTCCTCCTGAGCTCTGATACCACTTGTTGGACCGTTGTATGACCCTAAAACGTCAGTCAAGGCAGTTCATCTGAGTTTACAGAGGCGGAATCAAAGTAAACTAAGTCATAACAGCTTTAATCCTTTTAATCTTTCTTTTCTGATTGATTTAAGTGCTTGTACAAGGTTTTCTGATACAGATCCGTCAGCACTTCGTCACACATACAATGACCTAGTGATATCCCTTCAAAGAACTAACCACCTATATATAGAGTGTGAGATTTCGCTTGAGACTATCTGAAGCGAAATCATGTGTTGTGATTTCGCTTCAAGCATATCCAATCCCTTTCAAGCGAAATCCCATGAATACAACATAAAAACCCTAACTTAAACCCTAATACATGACCATTCAAACAATCCTAGACACAAGACTTGATGATGACGTAATCAGCAGACATTCAGTGCACCAACAGTATCGACAGGAAGTGAGCTGACTTGGTTAAACGGTCAACCACAACCCAGATGCTATCATAACCAGATTGAGTACGCGGGAGTTTCGTTATGAAGTCCATAGCTATACTCTCCCATTTCCACATCGGGATCTCGGGTTGAACGAGTAAGCCAGAGGGTCTTTGATGCTCAGCCTTGACCTTGGAACAGGTCAGGCATTTCGAAACATAGATTGCGATATCCTTTTTCATGCCCGGCAACTAGTACTTGTAGCGCATGTCCTGGTACATTTTGTCAGCACCGGGATGAATAAAATTTTGAGATTTGTGGGCTTCGTCCATCAGAAGTTACCGCAAATTCGTACGCTTGGGAATCCAAATTCGGTCCAAATAGTAAAAAATACCATTCGACTAATTCTCGAGTTGAGCGCCATCGTTTAGAATCATTTCCTTCTTCAAAGTTCGTTTGGTAAAACAAGCATGCTGCGCATCACAAATGAGAGTTTCGAGATGAAACTGGGCTTGGGAATTTCGAACACTAAGCAGATAGCTTCGTCTACTGAGAGCATCGGTAACGACGTTTGCTTTGCCTGAATGGTAACGGATCTCACAGTCGTAATCGTTGAGCAGTTCTACCCACCGGCGTTGAAGCATATTCAATTCCTTTTGGTCAAAGATATGTTGTAGGCTCCTATGATCGGTGAAAATCGTACACTTGGTACCGTAAAGGTAGTGTCGCCAAATCTTTAATGCAAAAACAACTACGCCAAGCTCGAGGTCGTGTGTGGTGTGTGGTGTAGTTCTTCTCGTGGATCTTGAGCTGTCGAGAAGCGTACGCGATGACCTTGTCTTGTTGCATAAGAACACAACCAAGACCAAGTTTCGAGGCATCGCAGTAAACTACGAAGTTGTCATTTCCGTCGGGCAATGAAAGCACGGGAGCATTGCAAAGCATGGTTTTGAGAGTTTGAAAGGCTTCCTCTTGTTTAGTTCCCCAAACAAAAGGTTGATCCTTATGCGTAAGAGAGGTTAGCGGAACAGCGATCATAGAAAAACCTTTGAGAAAACGGCGATAATAACCTGCCAGTCCGAGAAAAGAGTGGACTTCAGGCGGATTCTTGGGTGTAACCCAACTCTTAACAGCTTCGATCTTCGCAGGGTCAACGTAGATACCTTGACTATTGACGATGTGACCCAAGAATTGGACCTCCTCCAGCCAGAATTTGCACTTGGAGAATTTGGCGTAGAGACGATTTCCCTGGAGTAACTCAAGAACCAAACGTAGATGCTGCGAGTGTTCAGCTTTTGATTTGGAATAGATCAGGATATCGACGATGAATACGATTACGAAGAGATCAAGAAAGGGTTTGCACACTCCATTCATCAAGTCCATGAAAACAGCAGGAGCGTTAGTCAAACCAAAAGGCATGACGATGAACTCGTAATGACCATAGCGGGTTTGAAAAGCGGTTTTGGGTATATCCTCTTCTTGAATGCGTAACTGGTGGTAGCCTGAGCGTAGATCGATCTTGGAAAAACATGTAGCACCTTGAAGTTGATCAAACAAATCATCGATTCGAGGCAAGGGATAGCGATTCTTGATTGTCAATTTATTCAACTCCCTATAATCGATGCACATCCGAAACGAACCATCCTTCTTTTTGACGAAAAGGACAGGTGCGCCCCATGGAGAGGTGCTAGGGCGAATAAAGCCTTTATTAAGAAGTTCCTGGAGCTGACTCGAGAGTTCATGCATTTCTGAAGGAGCAAGACGATAAGGTGCTTTAGCAACAGGGTTTGCTCCAGGAATGAGGTCGATTCGGAAATCGATATCACGAGCGGGAGGTAAACCTGGTAGCTCATCGGGAAACACGTTAGGGAATTCACGAACCACGGGGACATCATTCACTCCTGGATTACCTTTCTTTTCTTTCTCCACTGCTACAATGTGTGCCAAGAAAGCTTGGTATTCCTTGCGGAGATACTTGCTAGCCTGGACACACGACATGAGTTGTAACTGCTTCGGTGCGACATCGCCATAAACACACAGTTGATCACCATTTGCGAGGGCAAAACGAATCATTTTATCAAAGCAAACAATTTTAGCATGATTTTCCCGAAGGAAATCCATACCTACTATGTATCGAAGCTACCAAGTTTCATCGAGATAAGATTAATCGGGAAAACATGACCGTTGAGATTGAGGGTACAGTCACGTAGAACAGAACTGACGGTGACGGTTCTTCCAGTGGCAACTTCAACATCGAACGTCGAGGGGAGATAGGCGCGCTTACGATTTAGGAGCTTTTCGAATTCAAGCGACACAAAACAGTTATCGGCTCCAGTAACAAACAAACATGAAGCATATACACCATTTACGAGAAACGTACCATTCACAACGTTGTTGTCTGCCTGAGCCTGGTGGGCGTTAATGTTGAAGATGCGCTTGCGGGCTGCTTGTTGTTGCTGTGGCTGCTGCTGGGGCTGCTGCTGTTGTGGCTCTTGCTTGACCACTCGGTTCGGGCACATGTTTGCGAAGTGATTGGGATCACCACATGCATAGCAAGCTCTGACATTGACCGCGGGTGCATTGTGACAACCCTCAAAATTACAGGTACTGTACAAGTAATTAATTTTAATTACGTGCTTAATGACTGTGCTTGATTACAACTGACAATTTAAACTGCTCTATGATTTTTATATCGTACATACACATGCATCATATTTTATACAGTCACTCCATTTATTACACACAAGCATGTATTCTAAGGTTTGAATAGTGCGCTCGGACTGCCCGTCCGTCTGAGGGTGGTACGTTGTGCTCATGTCTAATCGTGAGCCGAAGGATTTGTGCATTGCTTGCCACAGCTCTGAAGTAAAACGTGCATCTCGATCCGAGATAATGGAGGTGGGCACCCCGTGCCTCGAGACGACTTCCTTAAGGTATATTTCTGCAAGAGTGGAGAATTTGTCCGTTTCCTTGATGGCCAGGAAGTGTGCAGACTTTGTGAGTCGATCCACGATCACCCAAATAGTATCGTTCCCGCGCTGGGATCTAGGTAGGCCAGTAACAAAATCCATGGAAATTTGCTCCCATTTCCATTGTGGTATCTCTGGTTGTTGGAGTAGGCCTGAGGGTTTCTGGTATTCAGACTTGACTCTCGCACAAGTCAGACACTTGCTGACATAGGTCGCTATGTGGGCCTTCATGCTAGGCCACCAGTACGTAGTTTTGATGTCGTGGTACATTTTATCCGATCCAGGATGTACCGAGTAGCGAGACTTGTGTGCTTCGTCCATCACAAGCTCTCGTAGGTTGCCATAGAGTGGGACCCAAATGCGTCCCGTTACGTAGCAAGCACCGTCTTCCTTTTGTTCTAATCGTTTCCTTGATCCGCGTAGGGCTTCAGCCCTGACGTTTTCTGGTTTCAGTGCTTCTATCTGAGCAGCTCGTATCTGGGAAGGGAGGCTAGAGTGGATCGTGAGTTGTAAAGCTCGCACGCGCTTAGGCGCAGTGTCCTTCCGACTGAGGGTGTCAGCCACAACATTGGCCTTGCCCGGGTGATATCTGATCGAGCACTCGTAGTCATTCAGTAGCTCGACCCATCGTCGTTGCCGCATATTCAGTTCCTTCTGCTTGAAGATATGCTCGAGGCTCCTGTGGTCGGTGTAGATCGCGCACTTGGTACCATACAGGTAATGCCGCCACAACTTAAGTGCAAAAATAACAGCTCCCAGTTCTAAATCGTGTGTAGTGTAGTTCTTCTCGTGAACTTTAAGTTGGCGTGAGGCGTAGGCTATAACTTTGTCTCGTTGCATCAACACGCAACCAAGACCTTGAATTGATGCGTCGCAGTAGACCACAAAATCGTCTGTGCCCTCTGGCAAGGAAAGGATAGGTGCGCTACAAAGTCTATCCTTTAGGTGTTGAAATGCTAATTCCTGTGCGTTTCCCCATCGGTAAACAACGCCCTTCTGCGTTAGCGAGGTGAGAGGCTGTGCAATCTTAGAAAAATCCTTTATGAATCTCCGGTAGTATCCTGCCAAACCCAAGAATTGGCGTATTTCCTTTGGTGTACGAGGTGCAGGCCAGTTCTTAATCGAGTCTATCTTGGATGGATCAACATGAATCCCATCCTTGTTTACCACGTGGCCTAGGAAATGGACTTCTCGAAGCCAGAAGTCGCATTTCGAGAACTTTGCATAAAGATGTTCTGTTCGAAGGAGTTCCAAAATAAGTCGTAGATGCTGCTCGTGTTCCTCCTGACTCTTCGAATAGATCAGAATGTCATCGATGAAAACTATGACGAACTTGTCCAGGTAAGGCTTGCACACTCGGTTCATCAAGTCCATGAAAACCGCAGGTGCGTTTGTCATCCCAAAAGGCATGACCAAAAACTCATAGTGCCCGTATCGAGTTCTGAAAGCTGTTTTGGAGACGTCCTCTTCCCGGACTCTCAGCTGGTGATAACCCGATCTCAAATCAATCTTCGAATAGTAGCTCGATCCTTGCAACTGGTCGAACAAGTCGTCGATCCGCGGTAGAGGATAGCGATTCTTCACCGTCACCTTATTGAGTTCTCGGTAGTCGATGCACATTCTGAAGGTACCGTCTTTCTTCTTCACAAATAGCACTGGAGCTCCCCAGGGCGATGAGCTAGGATGAATGAAACCCTTATCCAGGAGCTCTTGTAGTTGCGTAGAGAGTTCCTTCAACTCTGATGGGGCTAAACGATAAGGTGTACGGGCTATAGGCGCAGCTCCAGGAGCTAGTTCGATCTGAAACTCGACTTGGCGATGAGGCGGAAGACCAGGTAATTCCTCAGGAAATACCTCTGGATAATCGCGTACAACTGGAAAATCTTCTATCTTCTTCTCTTTTTCTGAGGTGTCAGTAACGAGAGCCAAAATGGCAGTGTGGCCCTTTCGCAAGCACTTTTGGGCCTTAAGGAGAGAAATGACGTTCTCAACAGCACTCCTCTTGTCGCCATGAATCATGAGAGGTTCACCTTCGGGACCTGGAATACGGACAACCTTCTCGTTGCAAAGAATATCTGCTCGGTGTTGGGATAACCAATCCATCCCAATGACAACGTCGAAACTACCCAAGACAATAGGAATGAGGTCGATAGAGAAGGTCTGGTCAGCGAGAATAAGTTTACAACCCTTGACTATGTGTGTGGCTTCTAAACTCTTACCATTTGCTAGCTCTACGGTGTGCTTGTTGTTCAAAGGTGTTGGAATACGATTAAGCATTCGACTAACTTCTAGTGACATGTAGCTAGTATCGGCACCCGAATCAAATAAAACTGAAACATAAAAGTCGTCGAGAAGGAACTTACCCGCCACAACATTGGGGTCATTCCTTGCTTCACCTTGGCCAATCACAAACACCCGCCCCCTGGCGCCATTGTTGTTGTTGTTCCCATTGTTACCATTCCCCTGATTGTTGTTATTGTTGTTGTTGTGGTTCTGGTTCCTGTTCAGTTGGGGACAATCCCTCTTGAAGTGGCCCTCAGCTCCACACTGAAAGCACCCTTTGTTATCACCTTGCTGTTGCTGCTGGCGTTGATTCTGTTGAGCTTGCTGACGATTCTGATTGGCGGGGTATAAGCTCCTGCAATCCTTTGCAGCGTGACCAGGCTTGTTGCACCGATGACAGTTGCCCCTGGTGCATGGCCCGCTGTGGTGCAGGCTGCAGCGATTGCATTTGGGGTGATTTCCCTTGTACCCACCATGACTTTGACCACCAGATGATTGCTGATTAGGGCTCTTGTAGTCCTCAGTCTTTCTCTGCTGAGACTGGGAATGAACAGAAGTCGAACCCTTACTTGAAGTTCCATCCCATTTCCGTTTGTTGTCACTTGAGGTACCGGAAGTAGTTGCAGCACCTATGCGTTTTGGTAGCTTGTTCTGCTCCACCGCCTGATCCGTGAGACGGTGAGCCAACTGAACAGTTTGCTGGTAGGTGGCGAGGTTCGCTGAAGTCACATGACTTTGTATTTCTGGCACTAAGCCCTGAAGAAAGAGTTCGATGCGTTTGATGGGAGGATCCACCATAGTAGGACACAGAATTGCCAGCTCGTTCGACCTCTTCACATAAGCTTCAATTTCCGACCCCGTCATCTTGAGGTTAAAGAACTCCACTTCCAGTTTGTGAATCTCATCACGACTGCAGTATTCTTCTTTGATCATTTCCTTAAAGTTCTCCCATGGGGTGGCGTTGGCAGCAACCAACCCTAGCATCTGAACCTGAGCGTTCCACCATGTGAGGGCTAAACCCTCGAGAGTACCAGTAGCATACTTCACCCTGCGCGCCTCAGGGCATTCGCACATTTTGAACACAGATTCTAGCTTCTCAAACCAATGTAGGAGACCTACTGCTCCTTCAGTGCCGCTAAAAGTAGTTGGTCGGCAGTCCATGAAAGTCTTAAAAGTGCACACGGGTGGCTGAACATGATGACCTATCGTGGGTGAAAGAAAAGACAGAGTTTAACACAAAGGTTGGTTCACGAGAGTAGGATCCTAAAGATCCTAGAATGAGTTCGGACTGCAGGATATACCTCCTGCGTGTGCAGCTGCAACTGCTGCGGCAACTCGTTCGTTGATCAGAGCCGTCAACTGGGCTTGTGTCAGGTTAACGCGTCCAGACATGATCTTCATATCAAGAAGAACGTGAGTGAGAGGGGTTCGCGAAAGTACGACGATAAAATAGAGTAAGCACGCACGTGTTCAAGCAACTGTAGTTATACTAACCCAGCATACCATAAGCAATGTACTATGTAACTAACAAGTAGGCAATATATACACAGATCATATCACCTAGAATGTCGAGCCTCGCATGTGGAGTGAAGCATCGTTGTGGACCGTTGAGCACTGTACAGGTTATAGTCTGATTTTAATAAAACCCTTTTCCTTTATTAAAACCAAGTTCTCTATAACCAATGGCTCTGATACCAATCTGTCACACCCCCAAAATCCACCTGCGGAGTACTACCGCTTGGAGGCGTGACTGACCAGGATCCAGCCACCAATCATATTGAACAAGCAAACACATAGTTATAAAAGTTCAACCAATACAATTGGTGTTCAACAAAACATAGTTAAGTTGCAAGCGGAAGCATAAGTCTTAAATCAAAACATAAGTTTAATTGTTTCAAAGTTTAACATGGCACACAGTCGTCCATGTCCCACAACGATCCTCCTCCATGCAAGCTCCAGCTAAGAACCTAAGGACCTGCAAAGCATGTAGTAACGAGTCAACAACAAGTTGAGTGAGTTCACGGTTGGGTGTTCGTTTTAAGTTGTTTCGAAAACAGTTTCCTTTCGCTGGCATCCTGCCGTGGGGGTTACCCCATAGTTAAAAACGTGATTTGTTCATTCCCGGTTACTCTGGCAATCCAGCCGTGGGGGCTACCCCGTGTTAGTTATCTGGCATTTCGGCGGTGGGGGCTACCCCATGTATACACTAGACTCGTTACCATATCGACTGCTGACTGTAGTCATGTTCAAGTGCCCTGAAACTGTCAATGTCTATCATCATTGACGTGCCCCAGATCCATTAGTTCACGCCCGTCCTCTGCGGCACGGTGTGAGGTTTGTCAGACCTAAATAGCGCTATCTAACTAATGACCCGCTCGCCATTGGCCCGGCGATTAAGTCGATATAAAAAGGAGGGACTTCGTGATAGAGTTTTGGTCTAGTACGAGTTATCTGTCCGTGAGGACGAGGAACTACATTCCTGAACCATTGCTGTCCTACCCAAGGAGGACGAGGAACCCATGTTCCTTAACCCCAATTCCCGACCCCTGGGAATCCCATGCTTTGTAGAGGGTGTGAACTCACCTTGGTTTGCTCGGTAGATACACAGAAAAGTCAATCAAGCAATATTGTGGCTACTCACGTCCGGTTGATGAGTTTCAAGGGTGAGTATGAAGCTTCCGGGTGTGTGTGTGTGTGAGCCGATCCGCGAGTCCTAGTGTCACCGATTTGATCCGAGAATGAAGGAGGAGAGGTGATGTTGAGACTTAGGGTTTAATGGTTTGTAGAGAGAGAGTGGGGGAGTGTGTGTGTGTCCAAGAAAATGGCAAAGATGGCTAGGTGCATAACATATATACTAGCTTCATGTGGTGCACCCTAATGGGTTTTCGAAATAGGCTAAGTGTGTGTGTGGCCCAACCGGCCCATTGTTTCACTAGTTCACTCGAGACCACATGGTCTCGAGTTGGGTCCTTGTGTCGTGGTTCATACTAAATACACACATACATACACACAAGCATACATGTAACATAACACATAATCATATAAAAGGTTCACTTATCATTCATTAAATCATCAAATTAGTTAGTCACTTAGTGTTCGAGCGTACAACGAAAGGTTCTAAATTTCGAGTTGTCACATCATCCCCAAGTTGAAAGAAATTTCGTCCCGAAATTTGGTAGGCACTCACTGAGGAAGCTAGTTAAGTTGTATGGTTTTCCTGGTTTTCCTGGGGTGTCACATCCACCCCCCGTTGATCTGGAATTTCGTCCCGAAATTCCGTAGCTTCGGCCTCAGTAGTGGGTGTACTGTTTGCGAACAGTTGGGGATACTTTTGTTTCATCTGATCTTCGCACTCCCAGGTGAACTCTGGGCCGCGACGTGAGTTCCAACGAACTCGAACGAGAGGTATTCTAGTGCTCTTGAGGACCTTAACATCCCGGTCCGTGATTTCGACTGGTTCCTCGACGAATCGTAACTGTTCATCGATAGTGAGTTCCTTCAGAGGAACTACGTGGGTCTCATCTGACGGACACTTCTTCAGATTCGACACGTGAAAAACGTTGTGAACTGCACCGAGTTCCGCTGGTAAGTTCAGTCTGTAGGCCACCCTGCCTATTTTCTCAATGACTTCGAAAGGTCCAACGTATCGTGGGTTGAGTTTGCCGCGTTTACCAAAACGAACCACACCCTTCCAGGGTGAAACTTTGAGTAGTACCCGCTCCCCAACCTGGAGCTCAAGCGGTTTCCTGCCCATGTCGGCGTAAACTTTCTGACGTTCGCGAGCTGCCGTCATGCGTTTTCGTATTTGAGCAATTTGTTCGGTCGTGTCTACCACATATTCTGGACCAGTGATCTGACTATCTCCCACCTCTGCCCAGCAAAGAGGTGACCGGCATTTACGTCCGTACAATGCCTCAAATGGAGCAGCTTTAATGCTGGTGTGGTAGCTGTTATTGTACGAGAATTCCACAAGTGGCAGATGCTTTTCCCAGCGGTTGCCAAAGTCGATTACACATGCACGAAGCATGTCTTCTAAGGTTTGAATAGTGCGCTCGGACTGCCCGTCCGTCTGAGGGTGGTACGCTGTGCTCATGTCTAATCGTGAGCCGAAGGATTTGTGCATTGCTTGCCACAGCTCTGAAGTAAAACGTGCATCTCGATCCGAGATAATGGAGGTGGGCACCCCGTGCCTCGAGACGACTTCCTTAAGGTATATTTCTGCAAGAGTGGAGAATTTGTCCGTTTCCTTGATGGCCAGGAAGTGTGCAGACTTTGTGAGTCGATCCACGATCACCCAAATAGTATCGTTCCCGCGCTGGGATCTAGGTAGGCCAGTAACAAAATCCATGGAAATTTGCTCCCATTTCCATTGTGGTATCTCTGGTTGTTGGAGTTGGCCTGAGGGTTTCTGGTATTCAGACTTGACTCTCGCACAAGTCAGACACTTGCTGACATAGGTCGCTATGTGGGCCTTCATGCTAGGCCACCAGTACGTAGTTTTGATGTCGTGGTACATTTTATCCGATCCAGGATGTACCGAGTAGCGAGACTTGTGTGCTTCGTCCATCACAAGCTCTCGTAGGTTGCCATAGAGTGGGACCCAAATGCGTCCCGTTACGTAGCAAGCACCGTCTTCCTTTTGTTCTAATCGTTGCCTTGATCCGCGTAGGGCTTCAGCCCTGACGTTTTCTGGTTTCAGTGCTTCTATCTGAGCAGCTCGTATCTGGGAAGGGAGGCTAGAGTGGATCGTGAGTTGTAAAGCTCGCACGCGCTTAGGCGCAGTGTCCTTCCGACTGAGGGCGTCAGCCACAACATTGGCCTTGCCCGGGTGATATCTGATCGAGCACTCGTAGTCATTCAGTAGCTCGACCCATCGTCGTTGCCGCATATTCAGTTCCTTCTGCTTGAAGATATGCTCGAGGCTCCTGTGGTCGGTGTAGATCGCGCACTTGGTACCATACAGGTAATGCCGCCACAACTTAAGTGCAAAAATAACAGCTCCCAGTTCTAAATCGTGTGTAGTGTAGTTCTTCTCGTGAACTTTAAGTTGGCGTGAGGCGTAGGCTATAACTTTGTCTCGTTGCATCAACACGCAACCAAGACCTTGAATTGATGCGTCGCAGTAGACCACAAAATCGTCTGTGCCCTCTGGCAAGGAAAGGATAGGTGCGCTACAAAGTCTATCCTTTAGGTGTTGAAATGCTAATTCCTGTGCGTTTCCCCATCGGTAAACAACGCCCTTCTGCGTTAGCGAGGTGAGAGGCTGTGCAATCTTAGAAAAATCCTTTATGAATCTCCGGTAGTATCCTGCCAAACCCAAGAATTAGCGTATTTCCTTTGGTGTACGAGGTGCAGGCCAGTTCTTAATCGAGTCTATCTTGGATGGATCAACATGAATCCCATCCTTGTTTACCACGTGGCCTAGGAAATGGACTTCTCGAAGCCAGAAGTCGCATTTCGAGAACTTTGCATAAAGATGTTCTGTTCGAAGGAGTTCCAAAATAAGTCGTAGATGCTGCTCGTGTTCCTCCTGACTCTTCGAATAGATCAGAATGTCGTCGATGAAAACTATGACGAACTTGTCCAGGTAAGGCTTGCACACTCGGTTCATCAAGTCCATGAAAACCGCAGGTGCGTTTGTCATCCCAAAAGGCATGACCAAAAACTCATAGTGCCCGTATCGAGTTCTGAAAGCTGTTTTGGAGACGTCCTCTTCCCGGACTCTCAGCTGGTGATAACCTGATCTCAAATCAATCTTCGAATAGTAGCTCGATCCTTGCAACTGGTCGAACAAGTCGTCGATCCGCGGTAGAGGATAGCGATTCTTCACCGTCACCTTATTGAGTTCTCGGTAGTCGATGCACATTCTGAAGGTACCGTCTTTCTTCTTCACAAATAGCACTGGAGCTCCCCAGGGCGATGAGCTAGGACGAATGAAACCCTTATCCAGGAGCTCTTGTAGTTGCGTAGAGAGTTCCTTCAACTCTGATGGGGCTAAACGATAAGGTGTACGGGCTATAGGCGCAGCTCCAGGAGCTAGTTCGATCTGAAACTCGACTTGGCGATGAGGCGGAAGACCAGGTAATTCCTCAGGAAATACCTCTGGATAATCGCGTACAACTGGAAAATCTTCTATCTTCTTCTCTTTTTCTGAGGTGTCAGTAACGAGAGCCAAAATGGCAGTGTGGCCCTTTCGCAAGCACTTTTGGGCCTTAAGGAGAGAAATGACGTTCTCAACAGCACTCATCTTGTCGCCATGAATCATGAGAGGTTCACCTTCGGGACCTGGAATACGGACAACCTTCTCGTTGCAAAGAATCTCTGCTCGGTGTTGGGATAACCAATCCATCCCAATGACAACGTCGAAACTACCCAAGACAATAGGAATGAGGTCGATAGAGAAGGTCTGGTCAGCGAGAATAAGTTTACAACCCTTGACTATGTGTGTGGCTTCTAAACTCTTACCATTTGCTAGCTCTACGGTGTGCTTGTTGTTCAAAGGTGTTGGAATACGATTAAGCATTCGACTAACTTCTAGTGACATGTAGCTAGTATCGGCACCCGAATCAAATAAAACTGAAACATAAAAGTCGTCGAGAAGGAACTTACCCGCCACAACATTGGGGTCATTCCTTGCTTCACCTTGGCCAATCACAAACACCCGCCCCCTGGCGCCATTGTTGTTGTTGTTCCCATTGTTACCATTCCCCTGATTGTTGTTATTGTTGTTGTTGTGGTTCTGGTTCCTGTTCAGTTGGGGACAATCCCTCTTGAAGTGGCCCTCAGCTCCACACTGAAAGCACCCTTTGTTATCACCTTGCTGTTGCTGCTGGCGTTGATTCTGTTGAGCTTGCTGACGATTCTGATTGGCGGGGTATAAGCTCCTGCAATCCTTTGCAGCGTGACCAGGCTTGTTGCACCGATGACAGTTGCCCCTGGTGCATGGCCCGCTGTGGTGCAGGCTGCAGCGATTGCATTTGGGGTGATTTCCCTTGTACCCACCATGACTTTGACCACCAGATGATTGCTGATTAGGGCTCTTGTAGTCCTCAGTCTTTCTCTGCTGAGACTGGGAATGAACAGAAGTCGAACCCTTACTTGAAGTTCCATCCCATTTCCGTTTGTTGTCACTTGAGGTACCGGAAGTAGTTGCAGCACCTATGCGTTTTGGTAGCTTGTTCTGCTCCACCGCCTGATCCGTGAGACGGTGAGCCAACTGAACAGTTTGCTGGTAGGTGGCGAGGTTCGCTGAAGTCACATGACTTTGTATTTCTGGCACTAAGCCCTGAAGAAAGAGTTCGATGCGTTTGATGGGAGGATCCACCATAGTAGGACACAGAATTGCCAGCTCGTTCGACCTCTTCACATAAGCTTCAATTTCCGACCCCGTCATCTTGAGGTTAAAGAACTCCACTTCCAGTTTGTGAATCTCATCACGACTGCAGTATTCTTCTTTGATCATTTCCTTAAAGTTCTCCCATGGGGTGGCGTTGGCAGCAACCAACCCTAGCATCTGAACCTGAGCGTTCCACCATGTGAGGGCTAAACCCTCGAGAGTACCAGTAGCATACTTCACCGTGCGCGCCTCAGGGCATTCGCACATTTCGAACACAGATTCTAGCTTCTCAAACCAGTGTAGGAGACCTACTGCTCCTTCAGTGCCGCTAAAAGTAGTTGGTCGGCAGTCCATGAAAGTCTTAAAAGTGCACACGGGTGGCTGAACATGATGACCTATCGTGGGTGAAAGAAAAGACAGAGTTTAACACAAAGGTTGGTTCACGAGAGTAGGATCCTAAAGATCCTAGAATGAGTTCGGACTGCAGGATATACCTCCTGCGTGTGCAGCTGCAACTGCTGCGGCAACTCGTTCGTTGATCAGAGCCGTCAACTGGGCTTGTGTCAGGTTAACGCGTCCAGACATGATCTTCATATCAAGAAGAACGTGAGTGAGAGGGGTTCGCGAAAGTACGACGATAAAATAGAGTAAGCACGCACGTGTTCAAGCAACTGTAGTTATACTAACCCAGCATACCATAAGCAATGTACTATGTAACTAACAAGTAGGCAATATATACACAGATCATATCACCTAGAATGTCGAGCCTCGCATGTGGAGTGAAGCATCGTTGTGGACCGTTGAGCACTGTACAGGTTATAGTCTGATTTTAATAAAACCCTTTTCCTTTATTAAAACCAAGTTCTCTATAACCAATGGCTCTGATACCAATCTGTCACACCCCCAAAATCCACCTGCGGAGTACTACCGCTTGGAGGCGTGACTGACCAGGATCCAGCCACCAATCATATTGAACAAGCAAACACATAGTTATAAAAGTTCAACCAATACAATTGGTGTTCAACAAAACATAGTTAAGTTGCAAGCGGAAGCATAAGTCTTAAATCAAAACATAAGTTTAATTGTTTCAAAGTTTAACATGGCACACAGTCGTCCATGTCCCACAACGATCCTCCTCCATGCAAGCTCCAGCTAAGAACCTAAGGACCTGCAAAGCATGTAGTAACGAGTCAACAACAAGTTGAGTGAGTTCACGGTTGGGTGTTCGTTTTAAGTTGTTTCGAAAACAGTTTCCTTTAGCTGGCATCCTGCCGTGGGGGTTACCCCATAGTTAAAAACGTGATTTGTTCATTCCCGGTTACTCTGGCAATCCAGCCGTGGGGGCTACCCCGTGTTAGTTATCTGGCATTTCGGCCGTGGGGGCTACCCCATGTATACACTAGACTCGTTACCATATCGACTGCTGACTGTAGTCATGTTCAAGTGCCCTGAAACTGTCAATGTCTATCATCATTGACGTGCCCCAGATCCATTAGTTCACGCCCGTCCTCTGCGGCACGGTGTGAGGTTTGTCAGACCTAAATAGCGCTATCGAACTAATGACCCGCTCGCCATTGGCCCGGCGATTAAGTCGATATAAAAAGGAGGGACTTCGTGATAGAGTTTTGGTCTAGTACGAGTTATCTGTCCGTGAGGACGAGGAACTACATTCCTGAACCATTGCTGTCCTACCCAAGGAGGACGAGGAACCCATGTTCCTTAACCCCAATTCCCGACCCCTGGGAATCCCATGCTTTGTAGAGGGTGTGAACTCACCTTGGTTTGCTCGGTAGATACACAGAAAAGTCAATCAAGCAATATTGTGGCTACTCACGTCCGGTTGATGAGTTTCAAGGGTGAGTATGAAGCTTCCGGGTGTGTGTGTGTGTGAGCCGATCCGCGAGTCCTAGTGTCACCGATTTGATCCGAGAATGAAGGAGGAGAGGTGATGTTGAGACTTAGGGTTTAATGGTTTGTAGAGAGAGAGTGGGGGAGTGTGTGTGTGTCCAAGAAAATGGCAAAGATGGCTAGGTGCATAACATATATACTAGCTTCATGTGGTGCACCCTAATGGGTTTTCGAAATAGGCTAAGTGTGTGTGTGGCCCAACCGGCCCATTGTTTCACTAGTTCACTCGAGACCACATGGTCTCGAGTTGGGTCCTTGTGTCGTGGTTCATACTAAATACACACATACATACACACAAGCATACATGTAACATAACACATAATCATATAAAAGGTTCACTTATCATTCATTAAATCATCAAATTAGTTAGTCACTTAGTGTTCGAGCGTACAACGAAAGGTTCTAAATTTCGAGTTGTCACAAGTTCACCATGATCGTCGCCGAACAAGTTGTCAATTATGTCCTTTATTTTTTGATGGTCGCAGTTTTCAGTCGACTGGATTGGATGTTGCATTTGAGGGGGTATTTCAGTCGGCATAGCAGGTTGATAAATTTGACGTTCATGTTCCAAATAATCCGAGCTTGTAATGAACCACTGTGTTTCGGCCTCAAACTCAGTAGGTAGTATGAAGTTTAGCGGTTTATATTCACATCTCTATCTGAAGGAAAGCAAACAATTTACAAAAAATGTCAACAACTATTAAAGGTTGAAAAAAAATTATAAAATTTGTCAAACAATTTATTAAACAATTTAGCCATTTACCTTTATTTCATTGGCAAAGATTCCATCAACACTACCCTTCATCAGCTTTTGTCCTTCTCGTCATCCTAAAAATCTGGGAATGGACTGACCTTGGAAATAGCCCCTTTTTTGAATTCCGAAAACACCTCTAGAATCCACATCTGTAAATGTATTAACATATTTAATAAGTACTAGTCAATAAATTAAATCAAACAATACACTTATAGTATAGGAATTTCCAAGGTACCTTAAATGGCCACACAAATCCGTCCAACGAAAAACCCTTTGCGTCTTCCTTTTGACGAACGTGCATATCATACACATTCGTATACGTGCTCTCCCAAAAAAAATTCCCCCATGGATATTGGTTAAAATCATTTAGATTATCCACCAGGTGTAACAATTTGTTATCGATCGCATTTGAATCCTGCAACCCTAAAAACCCTTGCCCAAAGAGCATCAATAGACATATCCTAGTGCAATCTTCATCGTCATAATTCATTGGACCTTCGAATATATCTACTATACGTTTGAAACCAATACGATCACGGCCGGGGAAAAATCGGTTTTTAAAGGAACTAGGGTGCTCCCTCGGTGTCCAATTAGTGGGCCCAAACCGTAACCCCGTTATAAGACAAAAATTTTTCGGGGTAAACACTAAAGTTCGTTGGCCTAGTTGATATGGAATACCTAATTTGGGTGAAGGTGTATGCACTTGTAATTGTGAAACACCGAGTAAAAGCAGGTTGTCACACATAACACACTTAATATCTAAATATGGCCCAAAACATGTCTGCCTATGTCACACCCCAACCGATGACGGAAACATCGGGGCATGGCACTAAGCGAAACAGATTGTCCAGGAGTTTCCATAACAACTACGATTACCAATTATTTAAGCATCACGTCCCATACCATGACATAACAAGTAGCATAGTTATTACAGACCAATCAAAGAAAAATTGTTCTATTTCGACAACTCAGATTTCAAATAAAATAAATTGTTCGTGGGTTTCTAAACTCTCCTAAGCTCAATTCCACAAAAGCAGGTAGCAACATCCTATGCATTCAAACACCTGTCACATACATTAAAATAGAGGTCAATACACATAGTGTAAAGGTGAGCATACAAGTTTGATAATAGCATAATAGAGTTCGAAATCGTTTACGCATAACCAGCATGTGCAACGTATAATGTGAAGCATGTAAGTTATCGACAAAGATCCTATCAATACCAATGACTGCGATTCGACTTCGAGTAGCGAGTGCGCATCACATGTTCACTACTGTGAACACGTGAAGTAATATCCTTAACAACCCCCGTCCACGACAGGTGCTGAGTCCAAACTATAGTACTATCGTTGCTAAGGCAGGCAGATAGCAATCAATGTGTAAACACAACGAACAGGCATTCATCGAGTCACGTATAACATGCATTAGAGGTTAGTGTTTACATAGTGTTTGCGTTGTGTGATCGATGTGATTTAGAATATGTAACGTATTTAACACCCAAAAGTGCGTAAAGCAAAAAGGGATTGAGTATACTCACAGATTGTGTTTACCAAGTAAACACTCTCTTGGATTGAAGGGAGCGCTGAGAGAGATTAGCCTGGACAGTTAACGATAGCATAAACAATAAGCGGCGCGTTAAACGATGAGATATACCAAGTGTCAGATGGCAACCCGATCGGATGGCCAGTCGATCGGATGTCAATCCGTTCGTATGTTCATCCGATCGGATGGCCATTCGATTGGATTGACACCTCGTTTGGTAAGGATGTGTTTGTGTATGATGGTTTGTCCTTTGAAGTTTTCGTTGTAGCATTTTGAAAATAGAGAAGTATCTCTACCTTTCAGGTTGGTCGGTCGGTCGATCGGACAGCAATCCGTTTGGTGAGGCTTCCCAGTTGAGAACAAGTTCATAGCAGGACGGTCACTCGATCGGATAACAATCCGATTGGGTGACAATCTTGTGCATTGAACATGTTGAAAATTGTTTAAGTGTTGAAGTTCCAAACATCACATGGTCGGATGGTCGTTCGATCGGATGGCAACCCGATCGGACGGCAATCCGTTCGACTTTCAGATCCTTGAAAAGTTTGAGTAAAAAAGTTTAAGTGTGGGACCAAGTGCAACCCGATCGGATGGCCGGTCGATCAGATGGCAATCCAATCGGACGGCAATCCGTCCCAACGATCTGATCGTCTTGACACTTGATTTTGGTTTAAGTTTGTAGTCTGAACGAGACGTTTTGTTAACTGGCTCAAACAACAGGAACCCCATCTCGACCCAAGTTACCCGATCGAACAGGAATCACCCCAGTCCGACCCTGTTCACTGTTCGAGACGGTTGTTCATGTTCAAACCCGAAATCAGTAGTCTCTTAGATAGAATCCAGATCTGGAACTAACACATCACTAAGAATGAGTAGAAGATGAGAACGAGCTCCGATTCTATCGGTTTTGAGTGCCTTAAGTGTAAAAGAGTTGAAAGAAAGTTGGAAAACCCTCTTTCAATCCTTTCTACCAGGAATTTGTGTAGATTTAAGTGAAAACATTGTTTAATATTATGGAAATCCTTCAGATCTAAGTTGTTCTTGGTGGAATGAAGCCAAACTTTGAAGTTCATAAGAACTCCATGATGACATCACCCTAGAACACCTCAAATCCGGTGATTTCACAGGTAAAAGTTAATATTCCAAGGTGAAAATGATGAAGAAGTGCGTGTAGATCATAGAAGTACAAGATTTAGGTTGGAAAGTTACAAGAATCGAGAGAAATCGAGAGAAATGAGTGCTTGAGGTCGGCTGGTTGAACAAGGAGCTGTCACATCATAAATGATGTGACAGGTAGGTATTTATAGGATTTCCCAAAAAGGAAAGTGGTGAAATATCGGGTCGATCGGATGGGAGTCCGATCGGGTGGCGGCCCGATCGGGTGACAACTCGATCGGATGACAATCCGATCGGATGGCAATCCGATCGGATGGCCACTCGATCGGTTGGCAACTCGATCCTGGTGTCCGGCGCGATGAGTTTTGTCGTTTCGTTTCGCGTGTTGAGCGTTGCGATGCGATTCGAGCGAGTGATGCGATAGTATTATCCATTAGTTACACATATAACATAACTACTATATCTAACATACAATCACTATAAATGACTTGCGTTTAGTGTTTGCGATTTGATTGCGATGCGATAGGATTGCGATTAACACCTCAACATAAACATATCATGCACAAGTAACACATAAATAGCACACACACGTAAAACAATACCTAGAACACATAATTCGAGTTGCGATGCGATAGCGATAAATCGATAAATATGCGATTAATATGCGATTAAACCTCGATTATTAATAGATACTCCACATAATACAACTAAAGCGAATAAATAATAGATTCGGTCACAAGTCAAAGAAGTAAAAACAGTAGTTGAGCAAGGAGTGACAGATCACAATTAGCAATCTTTTCTTCCTTTGACTTCAATCTTGACTTTGACTTTGACTCTCAAAAAGCGGGTTGTTACATCCTCCCCTACTTTTGGAAATTTCGTCTCGAAATTTAAGAAGTAGGCGTAACAAATAGTTGCGGGTACTTCGCCTTCATGTGGCTTTCGAGTTCCCAGGTAAACTCGGCACCGCATTTGCCTTCCCAGTGAACCTTCACAATGGGAATGTGTGAGCATCTAAGCACCTTGGTTTCTCGTCCCACGATCTCGATAGGCTTTTCCACGAAGTGTAATGTTTCGTCCACTTGTAAATCCTCAAGAGGGACATGTAATTCCTGGTCGGTCAAGCACTTTCTGAGATTCGAAACGTGGAAAGTCAGGTGGACGTTAGTCAGTTCTTCTGGTAGTTCGATTCTGTAGGCCACTTTTCCAATTCTTTTCAGAATCTTAAAGGGTCTAACATATCGAGGCGTGAGCTTTCCTTTCTTGCCGAATCTGATCACCCCCTTCCAAGGTGCAACCTTTAGGAGTATGTGATCGCCAACGTCAAATTCAAGGGGCTTGCGGTTTCTATCAGCATAACTTTTCTGTCTGCTCTGAGCTTTCAATAGACTGTCTCGAATTTGGAGGATCTTGTCTGTCGTTTCTTGCAACAGCTCGGGACCGGTAATTTGCGCGTCTCCGATCTTGTGCCATACAATAGGCGATCGACATTTTCCGTATAATGCCTCAAATGGTGTCATTTGTATGCTAGAGTGATAACTGTTATTGTACGAGAACTCGACCAAAGGTAAGTACGCATCCCAATTACCACCGAAATCTATGACACACGAACGGAGCATGTCTTCAAGGGTGCGAATCATTCTTTCAGTCTGACTGTCGGTTTGGGGGTGAAAAGCGGTACTTAGATTAAGAGTAGTACCGAGAGCAGATTGAAACGTTTCCCAAAGACGTGAGGTAAACCGAGCATCGCGGTCAGAGATGATGTCATGAGGCGTCCCGTGTCAACAAATGATCTCCTTGGTGTAGATTCGGGCTAATTTTTCTACCTTAAAGTCCTCTTGTATCGACAGGAAGTGAGCTGACTTGGTTAAACGGTCAACCACAACCCAGATGCTATCATAACCAGATTGAGTACGCGGGAGTTTCGTTATGAAGTCCATAGCTATACTCTCCCATTTCCACATCGGGATCTCGGGTTGAACGAGTAAGCCAGAGGGTCTTTGATGCTCAGCCTTGACCTTGGAACAGGTCAGGCATTTCGAAACATAGATTGCGATATCCTTTTTCATGCCCGGCAACCAGTACTTGTAGCGCATGTCCTGGTACATTTTGTCAGCACCGGGATGAATAAAATTTCGAGATTTGTGGGCTTCGTCCATCAGAAGTTACCGCAAATTCGTACGCTTGGGAATCCAAATTCGGTCCAAATAGTGAAAAATACCATTCGACTAATTCTCGAGTTGAGCGCCATCGTTTAGAATCATTTCCTTCTTCAAAGTTCGTTTGGTAAAACAAGCATGCTGCGCATCACAAATGAGAGTTTCGAGATGAAACTGGGCTTGGGAATTTCGAACACTAAGTAGATAGCTTCGTCTACTGAGAGCATCGGTAACGACGTTTGCTTTGCCTGAATGGTAACGGATCTCACAGTCGTAATCGTTGAGCAGTTCTACCCACCGGCGTTGAAGCATATTCAATTCCTTTTGGTCAAAGATATGTTGTAGGCTCCTATGATCGGTGAAAATCGTACACTTGGTACCGTAAAGGTAGTGTCGCCAAATCTTTAATGCAAAAACAACTACGCCAAGCTCGAGGTCGTGTGTGGTGTGTGGTGTAGTTCTTCTCGTGGATCTTGAGCTGTCGAGAAGCGTACACGATGACCTTGTCTTGTTGCATAAGAACACAACCAAGACCAAGTTTCGAGGCATCGCAGTAAACTACGAAGTTGTCATTTCCGTCGGGCAATGAAAGCACGGGAGCATTGCAAAGCATGGTTTTGAGAGTTTGAAAGGCTTCCTCTTGTTTAGTTCCCCAAACAAAAGGTTGATCCTTATGCGTAAGAGAGGTTAGCGGAACAGCGATCATAGAAAAACCTTTGAGAAAACGGCGATAATAACCTGCCAGTCCGAGAAAAGAGTGGACTTCAGGCGGATTCTTGGGTGTAACCCAACTCTTAACAGCTTCGATCTTCGCAGGGTCAACGTAGATACCTTGACTATTGACGATGTGACCCAAGAATTGGACCTCCTCCAGCCAGAATTTGCACTTGGAGAATTTGGCGTAGAGACGATTTCCCTGGAGTAACTCAAGAACCAAACGTAGATGCTGCGAGTGTTCAGCTTTTGATTTGGAATAGATCAGGATATCGACGATGAATACGATTACGAAGAGATCAAGAAAGGGTTTGCACATTCCATTCATCAAGTCCATGAAAACGGCAGGAGCGTTAGTCAAACCAAAAGGCATGACGATGAACTCGTAATGACCATAGCGGGTTTGAAAAGCGGTTTTGGGTATATCCTCTTCTTGAATGCGTAACTGGTGGTAGCCTGAGCGTAGATCGATCTTGGAAAAACATGTAGCACCTTGAAGTTGATCAAACAAATCATCGATTCGAGGCAAGGGATAGCGATTCTTGATTGTCAATTTATTCAACTCCCTATAATCGATGCACATCCGAAACGAACCATCCTTCTTTTTGACGAAAAGGACAGGTGCGCCCCATGGAGAGGTGCTAGGGCGAATAAAGCCTTTATTAAGAAGTTCCTGGAGCTGACTCGAGAGTTCATGCATTTCTGAAGGAGCAAGACGATAAGGTGCTTTAGCAACAGGGTTTGCTCCAGGAATGAGGTTGATTCGGAAATCGATATCACGAGCGGGAGGTAAACCTGGTAGCTCATCGGGAAACACGTTAGGGAATTCACGAACCACGGGGACATCATTCACTCCTGGATTACCTTTCTTTTCTTTCTCCACTGCTACAATGTGTGCCAAGAAAGCTTGGTATTCCTTGCGGAGATACTTGCTAGCCTGGACACACGACATGAGTTGTAACTGCTTCGGTGCGACATCGCCATAAACACACAGTTGATCACCATTTGCGAGGGAAAAACGAATCATTTTATCAAAGCAAACAATTTCAGCATGATTTTCCCGAAGGAAATCCATACCTACTATGTATCGAAGCTACCAAGTTTCATCGGGATAAGATTAATCGGGAAAACATGACCGTTGAGATTGAGGGTACAGTCACGTAGAACAGAACTGACGGTGACGGTTCTTCCAGTGGCAACTTCAACATCGAACGTCGAGGGGAGATAGGCGCGCTTACGAGTTAGGAGCTTTTCGAATTCAAGCGACACAAAACAGTTATCGGCTCCAGTAACAAACAAACATGAAGCATATATACCATTTACGAGAAACATACCATTCACAACGTTGTTGTCTGCCTGAGCCTGGTGGGCGTTAATGTTGAAGATGCGCTTGCGGGCTGCTTGTTGTTGCTGTTGCTGTGGCTGCTGCTGGGGCTGCTGCTGTTGTGGCTCTTGCTTGACCACTCGGTTCGGGCACATGTTTGCGAAGTGATTGGGATCACCACATGCATAGCAAGCTCTGACATTGACCGCGGGTGCATTGTGACAACCCTCAAAATTACAGGTACTGTACAAGTAATTAATTTTAATTACGTGCTTAATGACTGTGCTTGATTACAACTGACAATTTAAACTGCTCTATGATTTTTATATCGTACATACACATGCATCATATTTTATACAGTCACTCCATTTATTACACACAAGCTTTAGTGATAAATTTGATGCACAAAACACAGTTAGCACAGTGAACGGATAATTCAGAAACATGCTGACAATGCTAACACATAGACAAACAATAGGTTGAGGGACCTATTCGACATTCTTTAAAACTTGCTTGAAATTATCACTTTTAATTTCGAGGACTAAAACCGCCATTTTTAGAAAGTACAAAAGTCCGGGGACTAAATTGTCATTTTTAAAACTTATATTTTAAATAAACTAAATATATATATATATATATATATATATATATATATATATATATAGGCCGGTTAACGTACAAATGCGCTTATCGTACATTACGTACGCTACAATCTCAGCCGTCAGATCATCTTCCCGCATTGAAAATCGCATGTGAAATTGAATTACCACATGCGAAATTGTTACAAAAAAAACAACCTGCTATTTCATCAAAATTATCACATGCGAAATTGAATTACCACATGAGAAATTGTTACAAAAAAACAACATTCTATTTCATCAAAATTATCACATGCGAAATTGAATTACCACATGCGAAATTGTTACAAAAAAACAACCTTCTATTTCATCAAAATTATCACATGCGAAATTGTTACAAAAAAACACCTGCTATTTCATCAAAATTATCACATGCGAAATTATTACAAAAAAAAAAACAACATGCGATTTTCATTGCGGGAAGATGATCTGACGGCTGAGATTGGCGCGTACGTAATGTACGATAAGGGCATTTGTACAGTACTCTTTACCTATATATATATATTTGGTTTAAAAGTACAAGGACCATTGGGTCATTTTCTCAAACTAGTAGTTCAGGGACCATTATGGCCACTTTTAAAACTATTTTAACTGAATTTCCTAACCAGGTTAGTTATTATATAAAGAATTTCAAAATAAAAGTTAACCTAGTTAACTATATGAGTTAACTGTTATAAGGACCATTTTTGTACAAATGAAACTACAGGGACCAAAGTGTAAATTATCACTAAATCCGGTAAAAACGTTTGAATCGGTCAGAAGTCGGATTCGAACTCGCCTCTCCCAAACCAAACACGTGCACAAACCAGCTGGTCTATCAGCTGGTATGTGGTAGATATTAGGATATATTATATATATATATATATATTAGTTAAAAATCATGCTGAATTATATACCCAGCATACCAGCTCGCGGATCCGACCGGAATCAACCAAAAATCCACCAAAACGAATTTTTAACACTTCTTTTGAGTTGTCCCACTGATCCAAATGATCTACAACCCATACCCAACTAGTTTTAATCATTCAATCAACACATTTTAGTGCCCTTGTGGCTATAATTGAACTTTTATTTAAAAATATAAAGTGGATTAAAAACACTAGGATATGTCGGATCTGAGATCGAATTGGACTTGTATTTAAGTCCCTTAGACTCCCATGAACATCCTACACCTCTCACATTACTCAATAACATCGAAACAAGCCGGAATTTAGAACCTGAAACCTCGCCGGAGCCGGAGTCGCCGGAATCCTTTGATACGCCACTTCCGACCAATACCGGAGCCGTTTTACTCGTCCAATCGGTATATCTACGATTTTTTTAATGATTCTGCAAGTTTAATTTGATTATAAATACGTATAGATCGAGTAATCGGGCCTGTTGACTTCTGTTGACTTTTTGGGGAAGAAGATGATAAATAGTGATTTCTTTATTATTTTCTTTTATTTAACAATTATTCAATAATTCATAATACTGATTCATTTATTAAAAATATTATGTTAGTCAAAATATTTATAAAACTAATTTTTACAATATTAAAACGGTTTATTACTAAATAATTCCTAATAAATCGATTTTTAGGAATTAAAATCTGAAATTTTCAGATAAATTACTTCAAATACTGATCTTTACATAAATAATATTGTTACTGACATTTTATGTAAATTTGATATTTATATAAATAAATCAGTATTTATACTTATTTATATAGTTTAATTTAGTGTAATTAAATTATATAACTATATAATTTTGATCCAAAATTATTTTTATGACAAAATATACATTATCCTGAGTTTATATAAATTAAGAATCTGAATTTTTATTATATTTAATTATTTAGATAATTAAACTTATATAAACTTATTTATTGTTATCTTAATCATTTTAATTCATTTTATTTATTTAAAATGATTCCAAGGCCATAATAATTATTTTAAATCTGTAATACTAAAGTTCAATAATTAAAAATGTTATTTTTAATTATTCAGATTTAATATAATTATTTTGATAATTAATCATATAATTATCATATGTATTCTTTTAAACAAAATATTTATTATTTATCAAATAATATATATTTCAACCATCTGAATTAATTTATATTTTTTATAAATTAATTATATCACTTGGACAATATTTTACCAATAATCATTATATTTAATTACACTAGTTAAATATATTTGATTTATTATTACAAATGTTTTTATTAAATCATTTGTACAATTTGTGTAATTTTATTATTTATGATAAATAAATACTTTTCATAAATAATTATGTTACCTCATATTCACTTTCCGAGTTCTCGCTAGGTTATCCTAACCACATAAGTACCATTTAAACAAAACACTACCGAATCCTATAGATTTAGGATTTCCAATTATCCAATTAATCATTATTGTTGATACATATCCCATATTGTTGCATGTTCAATCAATTAGAGTGACGTGGAATCTTATTTCCAAGAACTCTCACATTTGCTTACTCGTTAGGAATTACTCGTAATCAAGGTGAGTTCATGTCCCCCTTTTCTCTTAACTGTTTTCAGTTTTATACTTCGGGGGTGGAATACATGTTACAAATATTACAATGTTTACAAATGGTATAAAATACAAGAAGCACTCTTGGTGAGAACGAGTACCAAGTATGTTACAACTATTACAGACATTATTATACATGGTATGGTTAGCTTAAGGAGGGTTTACTAACTAGACTGTGAAAGGTGGGCACAACACTTAAAGCCATTAATCCTCATCATAGGACCGAGGGACATGAGTGATAGATTTATTTGGGTGTAGCGAGCCCACACCCGTGAGGTCAGGGTGACCCATAGAGGTGACTATGTCTTCCAGCCGGAAGCCCGGTACAAATTTGCTAGGTTTGAGTTTTCCTGCACCTTATCACATTTACCTTTGGCTTTGCAACCCATTGGTGACTTCTTTTTTTCTTATTGCTACATACCAGGGACATTTATACATACAAGACATATTACAAAGGTTTATACTCACAGACTTACACATGAACTCGCTCAACCTTTTGTTGATTTTTCAAACTACATGTATTTCAGGGAACTAGCAGGATCTGGCAGGGTATGCATGTGTCTAGCTGCGTTGGATAAATAGATGTCATCCAAAGTTGTGAAGTTTGAGAAGTGTAACCTATTCCTGGACGGGTTACATATCTCTAAACCTCGTCTTATTTAAAGTCTTTTGGTGTCCTATGAAAATGTTTTAAATAATTTGTGGTTTGTAACTTATTTCAAATGTCGATGTTTCTAAACAATGATATTGTGGTATTTTCTCACTATTTTTAATGGATGAACATCTCATATTTTTATCATATAGCATTGTTGTGATTGTTGCTATGGTATTAAGAAGTCACACCAAATAAACCCACGCTTCCGCAAAAGCCAGGGTGTGACATGCATGAGCCGCTTGATGGCCTTGAGGAGCAGTAAGTAGAGCTTGTTGAGCAGGAGCTTGGCCTTATGTTGGAGCTGGGGTTTGACATGGACCTGTACGGAAGTTGGCGGTGAAGTGGCCGTACATGTTGCAATGCACACAGTATCTGCAACTGATTCCCACTGGGTGGTGATAAGTACAAGTGGGGCAAACCGGGTGAGGACCAGCATACGCACGCTTCGCCGATGGTGCGTTGGTAACCGGGGCCACTACTTGGCGGTGTTGATGTTGCTGAGGAGCTGAAACTGATTGGAGCAGGGCAGAATTGGTCACAGCGCAGTTCTTGTTTCTGGAACTGCTGTTGTTCTTTCTCTTGCCTCTTAAGAGCTTGGATGACTGAGGAGCGGTGGCGGTTTCAGCGGTTGAAGCAGTGGTAGCTTGATGCAGATTCTTGGGAGCTTTATCCCAGATACCAGACTTGACTCGCTTGTCGTTGATCTCAGCAGCGAGCAAGTAGGTTTCTTCAATCGTTGTCGTCTTTGCATCTTGAACGAAATCAGCCACGCAATCCGGAAGAGCACGGATATAATTTTTGATGGTGATTTCGGGCGTCTTGACTTGGCCCGGATAGATAATACTCAACTGCTTGAAGCGAGCGGTCAAACCAGCGTTGTCACCATCTTTCTGCTTAATATGCCAGAACTCGTCCTCCAGCTTTTGGCGCTCATTAGGAGGGCAGAACTCTTGAATCATCACGTCCTTCAACTCATCCCATGTTAGCCTGTAAGCTGCATCAATTCCGCGTTTGTTTCTCTTGGCCGTCCACCAATCCAGTGCTCGAGATTGGAAGACGCCAGTTGCGTTCAGAGTACGGAGATTATCAGGACAACCACTCTGGCGCAGGGTGGCTTCGATAGAATCAAACCATTGAAACATGGCCGTCGGGCCATCTTCGCCAGTAAACTCTTTCGGTCTGCAGGCTTTGAACTGCTTGAAGCTGAAAGCAGCTTTGGGAGTATCGGTCCTAGACTCTTCACAAGATTTGCTTGCATTTTCATTCAGTTCACTCATGATCTGAGGAATGACTTTGATGATCTGGCTAGCGACGAGAGAAGCGAGTCGTTTGTCGGCGTGCTTACGCCTAGTAGCTCGAGAGTGTAGGGATCCAGATGATGACATTGTCTGCAACATACAGCGCCATAGGATTCAAAACACTATTCGATTATTCCTCAACTATACTAGGATCTAATGTAGTCTAGCGACTCACCATAAAGCTCAGGAACACGTACACAGAATCACATAAGCACATAAACACCTAAGCACGTAATCACGTAAGGCACAGAAACACATAAGCACGTCAGGAAGAGAAGCACATAAGGTATTCAGAACACAGAAACATTGCTATATGTTGCACGTATTCCCTATCCATCACAGCACGTATAGCGATTAAGTATAGCGATTGCGAGTATCGAGTAGCGATTGCGAATAATGACCAGCGATTTGTTGACGTGGTGTATATTGTGTGCGTTTTGGAGCGAGAAATGTGGAATCGAAACCATCAGTACCACCGTACTGTTTATCTCAAAATGCTAACAAGTAATCATATAAAACACATAAATTTCAAATAAAATTGATCATAAAAGCGATAAATCACAGAGTGAGCGGCGGCAAATCCAGAATCGAAACACATGAAATCGAAGAGCGGTTGTCTTGGCTAAATAGACGTTGACTACCCAAAGTGACTCGGCTATTCACAAAGACTCGTAAGTGCACACTTTGGCCTTTAGAACTGTGCTCTCGCTTTGATTGGAGATAATGGCACACATCCTTCCAGTTGTAGCGTGACTTCAAGTCGTTGGAGTCCGTCGAGACTTTGGTGGGAGTTTTGTAAAACCACATTAGAGAGTAGAACGAGTCATCAAGGTTCGGGTTTCACCCCTTACTTAGCAACTACATTCCTTTTTGTGTGATGAAATTACGAGATAGATGAGGAGATATGCGTCGAAGTGTGGATTTCACTCCTATTTCAACGCTATTTCTCTTAGTTATAGTAAAAGTAGCAATTCGAACGAGTAATCTGGTCGAGAGTTTGTGGTTTTCACACCTAATCTTAACCAGATCATCCGTTGGTGTGTGTAATCAGCCTTAGGAAAGGCTGATCTTGCGCGGAACTGTAGTATGCGAGGTTCGCGCAAGTGTGTAGTGTATAGCGAGTGTAGGCGAGAAATAGCGAGTAAGCCCATGCAAAACCCCTACTGGGCATTCGCAAGTCGGTCTGTTGGTACTTAGACTATAGACTAGGTCGTTTCTAAGACATCGACCCAGACTAGGTCGAGTCTTGCCTAATTCCCTATAGTTATGGCTCTGATACCAATCTGTCACACCCCAACCAATGACGAAAACATCGGGGCATGGCACTGAGCGAAACAGATTGTCCAGGAGTTTCCATAACAACTACGATTACCAATTATTTAAGCATCACGTCCCATACCATGACATAACAAGTAGCATAGTTATTACAGACCAATCAAAGACAAATCTGTTCCGACAACTCAGATTTCAAATAAAATAAATTGTTCGTGGGTTTCTAGACTCTCCTAAGCTCAATTCCACAAAAGCAGGTAGCAACATTCTATGCATTCAAACACCTGTCACATACGTTAAAATAGAGGTCAATACACATAGTGTAAAGGTGAGCATACAAGTTTGATAATAGCACAATAGAGTTCGAAATCGTTTACGCATAACCAGCATGTGCAATGTATAATGTGAAGCATGTAAGTTATCGACAAAGATCCTATCAATACCAATGACTGCGATTTGACTTCGAGTAGCGAGTGCGCATCACATGTTCACTACTGTGAACACGTGAAGTAATATCTTTAACAACCCCCGTCCACGACAGGTGCTGAGTCCAAACTATAGTATATCATTGCTAAGGCAAGTAGATAGCAATCAATGTGTAAACATAACGAACATGCATTCATCAAATCACGTATAACATGCATTAGAGGTTAACGTTTATATAGTGTTTGTGTTGTGTGATTGATGTGATTTAGAATAAGTAACGTATGTAACATTCAAAAGTGCGTAAAGCAAAAAGGGATCGAGTATACTCACATGTTGTGTTTAACAAGTAAACACTCACTTGGATTGAAGGGAGCGCTGAGAGAGATTAGCCTGGACAGTTAACGATAGCATAAACAATAAGCGGTGCTTTAAACGATGAGATGTACCAACTGTCAGATGGTAATCCGATCGGATGGCCATTCGATTGGATTGACACCTCGTTTGGTAAGGATGTGTTTGTGTATGATGGTTTGTCCTTTGAAGTTTTCGTTGTACATTTTGAAAATATAGAAGTATCTCTACCTTTCAGGTTGGTCGATCGGACGGCGGTTCAATCGGACGGCAATCCGTTTGGCGAGGCTTCCCAGTTGAGAACAAGTTCACAGCAGGATGGTCACTCGATCGGATAGCAATCCGATCGGGTGATAATCGTGTGCATTGAACATGTTGAAAATTGTTTAAGTGTTGAAGTTCCAAACATCACATGGTCGGATGGTCGTTCGATCGGATGGCAATCCGATCGGACGGTAATCCGTTCGACGTTCAGATCCTTGAAAAGTTTGAGTAAAAAAGTTTAAGTGTGGGACCAAGTGAAACCTGATCGGATGGCCGGTCGATCGGATCGCAATCCGATCGGATGGCAATTCGATCGGACGGCAATCCGTCCTAACGATCTGATCGTCTTGACACTTGATTTTGGTTGAACTTTTGTAGTCTGAACGAGACGTTTTGTTAACTGGCTCAAACAACAGGAACCCCATCTCGACCCAAGTGACCCGATCGAACAGGAATCACCCCAGTCCGACCCTGTTCACTGTTCGAGACGGTTGTTCATGTTCAAACCCGAAATCAGTAGTCTCTTATATAGAATCCAGATCTGGAACTAACACATCACTAAGAATAAGTGGAAGTTTAGAACGAGCTCCGATTCTATCGGTTTTGAGTGCCTTGAGTGTAAAAGAGTTGAAAGAAAGTTGGAAAACCCTCTATCAATCCTTTCTACCAGGAATTTGTGCAGATCTAAGCGAAAACATTGTTTAATATTGTTGAAATCCTTCAGATCTAAGTTGTTCTTGGTGGAATGAAGCCAAACTTTGAAGTTCATAAGAACTCCATGATGACATCACTCTAGAACACCTCAAATCCGGTGATTTCACGGTTAAAAGATAAGATTCAAAGGTTAAAATGATGAAGAAGTGCGTGTAGATCATAGAAGTACAAGATTTAGGTTGGAAACTTACAAGAATCGAGAGAAATCGAGAGAAATGAGTGCTTGAGGTCGGCTGGTCGAACAAGGAGCTGTCACATCACAAATGATGTGACAGGGAGGTATGATGTGACAGGGAGGTATTTATAGGATTTCCCAAAAAGGAAAGTGGTGAAGTGTCGGGTTGATCGGGTGGCAGTCCGATCGGGTGGCGGCCCGATTGGGTGACAACTCGATCGGATGGCCACTTGATCGGTTGGCCACTCTATCCTGGTGTCCGGTGCGACGAGTTTTGTCGTTTCGATTCGCCTGTTGAGCGTTGCGATGCGATTCAAGCGAGCGATGCGATAGTATTATCTATTAGTTACACATATAACATAAATACTATATCTAACATACAATCACTATAAATGACTTGCGTTTAGTGTTTGCGATTTGATTGCGATGCGATAGGATTGCGATTAACACCTCAACATAAACATATCATGCACAAGTAACACATAAATAACACACACGTAAAACAATACCCAGAACACATAATTCGAGTTGCGATGAGATAGCGATAAATCGATAAATATGCGATTAATATGCGATTAAACCTCGATTATTAATAGATACTCCACATAATACAACTAAAGCGAATAAATAATAGATTCGATCACAAGTCAAAGAAGTCAAAACAGTAGTTGAGCAAGGAGTGACAGATCACAATTAGCAATTTTTTCTTCCTTTAACTTCAATCTTGACTTTGACTCCCGAAAAGCGGGTTGTTACAGCCTAATCCGCGATTCAATACTTGGCGTCATTCTTTGGTTCAAAATCTTAACTACGTTCCACTTTTGTCGGACTTTAATCTTTTTGGCCTTGTAAAGTAACAAGTGAAAGAAAAAACAATAGAATCTTAAGTTTGCATTACACAAAGTAGTAAATATAGTAAAATACTAAAACAGTATAATAAAGGAAAGGGGTAGGCTAAATGCACTCCTCTTTTTACTTTTCATACCTCCCTTGTCAAGTTTCACCCCCTTAGAATCCTTATTTTTATAATAGATGCGGAAGTTAGGGCCAAGAAGTTAATACTAAAATTATATTATTTTAAAAGAAAATATTGTATACACATAATATAAAATACATAGCTATTTACGTCGCTATATTTTTATAACAAGTATATATGTATAATACTCAACTAATACAAGATCTGAAAATTCTGCTAAATCATGAAAAAAATAAAATTATCGTTTACTGTGAGAAGCCATTGTTACACCTTAATTATCTAAAATTTATGATCTTCATTATGATTAAGGATTAGGAAAAGGGAAAAACCTGTAGTCATACAATCTTTTAAAATGAGAAAAGCAAATGTGTAAAACGAAAAGAAGTTACGAACAACTATTTCTTGGTGGTGGATTGATGGTACAATTTTTTTGTTACCATATTCAATGATTTAAATTGTACTTTGAAACTAAAATGGTTTAATATAGACTCTAAATAATCCTTATATATTCAAAAATTCAAGTTACTGAAACTGGATAAACCCCTAAAAAAGCTTGAGATGTTTAAAAATGTAATTTTATAAAAATTAGAAAATAATAGGTCTCACTGTATTTTTTTTTAACTTTGAGGGGGGAGTACAAACAGTAAAAATAGAAACAATTGAGGTACATTTAGCAACACCCTAAAGGAAAACAAAAGGGGAAAAGTATCACCGATACATATGGGAGAGGATCGACTCCAACGTCTTACATCACGTGATCAGCTTGCATGTGCTCGGGTAGCCCCATGGGTGGGTAAATGTCGTAGTTTGAGTTCATTCTGAGTCAACGGTAGTCCCTAAACAACAATGCTAGGATTTGTCGTCGGATCTTCAAAGGTGCTCGGATCTGTCGTCGGATCTTGAACGACGGTCCCCTAAACATGCATGTGGTCCCTTCTTCGTTTGCCGGCAGAAATGAAACACATTGAACCCACACCTTGGGTCAAAACCTTTTTAGTGACACGTGTCAAGCGATGGGTACACGGGGAAAGGAAACAGGACACGTGTCGTCGATCAAACGACTAAACATGCGGAAACGTCTCATTAGTCAGTTTAGACGTCTCAAAATTCAAATGAAACGTCTCAAACTCAGAAGAAACGTCTCAAGACGGAAACAGCACATGCATGTTGTAACGTCTCAACGTTGGTGTATGCCATCTCAAATGTCAGTGGTGACGTCTCAACGCTGAAACGGCTCAAGCAAGCATTGTAACATCTCAAAGGTCCACATTGACGTCTTAAAATTCAGCTCTGACGTCTCAAACCTGCTGAAACGTCTCAAGTCAGACCACGTGTCCTTCGTTACTAGCGTCTTGGAAATATAAAACACAGAAACGTCTCGGTTGAAACGGCTGAACATTTTATTCCCCTTTAATTTATAATCCAATTTTTTTAAATTAATTAGAATTCCCTTTATGTATAGTATTGGGAATACTTATTCGAGTACATTTCTAGAGCTCGCAAAATGTCTGATAAAAATAAGAATGATGTATACTGCTCGCAACCAGTAAACAAATCATCAACTTGGATTCGGAAAAAAATGGAGAAGTTCCAAGGGTGAAAGTTCTTCTAGTGAAGTTTCACAACGAAATGATTCGGAAGAAAGCCACTTTGTACATAATCGACAAAGTTTTCACCTCCACCGGGCTGGTACATGGGCAATTCCAGACGACGAAAGTGAGAACCAGTCTAAAGACATGGCAACATTCTACACAAATGGGGACGCGCCGTTCTGTTATTCAGCAGTGTTCACACGATGAATAGAGTTGGACAAACAATTTTGGGGGACTCTATTAGGTTTTCGCTGTGGCGGCTACCTAACGTCAACAGTTAATTATTCTTCCTAATATTTTTATTAAATCTTGAATTTTTTCCCCTTTATTAATTTATTTTACATTACAACTTATACAACATATTGAAGGTGGGTGGGAAGACTAATGGCTTGGAGAAATAGAAAGATTCAAAGGGATCCGTTGTTAAACTTGCGGTGGACAATTCTTCCACCACAGTTTTATGAAACGTTATTAGATTCTACTCCTAAAAACGTTGTTACATATGCCAATGGCAAATTACACCCATTTCCTTCTTTCTTCGAAGTGGATTACGTATTCTTTCTGTTACCGTTAGAAAATAACGAATGGCTCCTAGCTCGCCTAGAGTTATCGTCACATGAGTTGGTATTTTACCCGTGTGAAAATGTTTGTGTCGGCGATAAATACATAAACGTTATTCACCCACGCTTGACGAAGATTAAAGTTTACTTAGGAGCTTTACTAGTGCATTTGCAATATTGGAAAAAAACGGGGAAACCAGAAAAATGTATTTGTGCTGAGCTCAATGATAACTACGAGGTATCTAACACGTCAATCGCAGGGAATGAAGCAGTCTACCTGTGTATGCTTATGGAGCATCTAGTTACGGACAAACCGATAAATATAACTAGAGACATCGGTAGAACTTTTTTGTCGTACAGACAATTCATGGCAGAAAAACTGTATTTTTGGCGGTGTTTACCCCGTTCAAATGTTGTCTAATATTTTTTTTTAATTATTAAGTAAATGTTTGATATTTGGGTTACAATTCCTCATCTGCAAATGTTGTCTCTATTCAGCAGGTTATGCAATTAAATTACTGTTTTTAATTTATTAATTTAATAAATTCTGATCAATTTCAACACTATAAATAAAGGCATTGTTGTTGCCATTTAACCACATCCAATAACAATTTAATTTCAAAGTTCAAACTTGCTAAAAAGAATATGGATTCTTGGACCGACGAAGAAGATATTGTTGTTGTCGTCTCCTACGCCGCCGCTCGTGAAGAACGCACTTACTCAAGTTCCGATCCTGGGTTCTGGGGTCAGGTTCTGAACTTTTTTTGCATTCACGTGCAACAAACGACCCGTAGCGTCGATGACCTCAAGACTCGTTGTGCTTTCCTACGCTTCAAATGTACCCGTTTCCTAGGAAGGTACGAAAACGTTAAAAAAATCGGCACAACAACCTGGCTGAAGAAGAGGTTATTGAAGAAGCTCTGCTCGACTACGCAATACTTTATGAGGGGTACTTTGAACACATTTCCGTGTTTGAAAATTTATATTTAGCTAACGTTTTTAGGATGTTAAATTAAATTTATGTTGTACCGTTTTTTAGGATGTAATATTTGTAATGGTAAAATTTTTTAATTAAATTATTTGAAGTTATTATAAATGTAAAATTAACCGAAACCGTTTAATAAATTTCTCGAATTTAAACTTATTATTTTAAACAATTTTTTAAAGCACTAACTTTGTTGGACCGTTAAATATTTATAAAACGGTTAAATAAGTTTTTGAAATTTAAACTTATTATTTTAAAACATTAACTTCATTGGACCGTTTATTTATAATTTAAACTTGTTATTTTAAAACATTAACTTTGTTGGACCGTTAAAATTTTATAAAACCGTTAGTTAAATTTTTTGAATTTAAAGTTATTATTTTAAAACATTAACTACCTTGGACCATTAATTTATAATTTAAACGTGTTATTTTAAACTTATTATATATCTAAAACGGTCAAACTGTGAAACGGTCAATAAGCCCAAACCCCCTAAATAATGAAATGGTCAATAAGCCCAAACCCCCTAAACTGTGAAATGGTCAATAAACCCAAACCCCCTAAACTGTGAAACGGTCAATAAGCCCAAACCCCCCAATCGTTTAAACGCCCAAATAATGCTACGTTTATAGAGAAAACATTTAACATTAATATAAAAAGAAAATATTAAACATTACATTAAATAAAATAAAAAACGAAACACCTAAAGCCAAACCCTAAGAGTTTCCCACTCCGAGAAGTGTTTGAAATCATGTCCAACTTCATGGCGGTAGTTGATGAGGGCGACTGTCTTTATGTCCTCCTCACCAAGGTCCTGCACTTGATCCTCGACAGCTTTGTAGTAACGCTTGAACGTCTCACAGTCCAAGCGGATGACGCGGAACCTTGAAGATAAGGCGTCGACGGTGCGGTTGTGGTCCGGACCATGAAGTTGTGCAAAATATTGTTGGACACGGACCCATAACCTCCCCTGCCCTCGACGCAAAGGATCGGTAAACGCCTCCTCCCAAGCCTCACACAACGCTATATCCTCCACATCTGTCCACGACGAACTGGCCATATTCAAAGGGTTACTATATTCAAGTTGGCAAAGGCTGAACGGCGTGTGTTGAACAGAATATGCTTGGAAACGGCTGCTTGTTGAATAGAATATGAAACAAGTTGGGTGAACGGCGTGTGTTGGGAGTGGGGTATATATAGTTGGTTAATATGGAGGGTTTAAATTTATTAATTGCTAGGTTAAAAGAATATTTAATGTTTAAATGCATGTTGTGTTCTTTATTATGTTATTTTTTTTTCATGGAAATTTACTGGAATTGTGGGTTGCTTTAACAACATATCCAAATGTAAATCAGTAAACTTTATTATTATTTAATACAAAGTACATAAAAAACATAACACGTAAAAATACAAACATAATCATTTGAACTAGAATACACCAAACCGCTACTTCCGACTCGGTATGAGATCCGGACAAAAATAGTACAGTGAGAATGAATCTATTTCTGCTTCCGGAATTTGCATCGAAACACCTAGCAATGATAAAGATGCGTATTGAACTGGTAAGTTCCATCTACACATCATTTACATTGGCCTAGGTGATATGGAACGGGTTGTTTGCAGTTTCTTCAACGATTTTGCGACTTCAGTGATATTTGATGACCTAGCTAACACACTGGCGACTTCAAATTGTGTTGTGATTCTCATCAACCACCCTAAAGGGGCAGAATCGTTATGTTCCGAACAACCCGTTTGACCCTTCATGTGCCCTTTGTAGATGAGTTCTTGAGCACCTTGTAAAGATCAGAGCACATGGAAAGGGAAATCCGATGACATCCGTGTCATCGGACAACTATTGTCGAAGACAATAGTCGACAATTCTAAAGCTTAGGAAAACGTCATCTTCGTTTAATTTAAACAAATCATTTTCAGGAGGTCTGCCCATTTTTTGAAGGTGTGAAAACTATGTAGGTAAAGATGTTTTGAGAAGATTTTGGATGTAGAATGGGGTAGAGGATATGGTGAAGAAGAGGTTGTATATATAGGGCAACAAAAAAATGGTTTCGTTTATTTAACAAACCTGTTGTGCACATAATTTTTTTATTAAAAAAAAACACTTGAAACGACTCAAAAACATGGTTGAAATTTGTGAAACGTCTTAAAAACATGTTTGAAATTTGTAGAAACGTCTCAAACGTCTTTTAAAACGTGTTAGAAATCTGTGAAACGGCTCAAACGTCTCAACTTTTAGAGGAACGTCTTAAAAACAAGTTTGAAATCTGTGAAACGTCTCAAACGGCTCAGACATCTCAAGTTTTGAAGCAAGCGCCTTAAAAACAAGTTTGAAATTTGTGAAACGTCTCAAACGGCTCAGACGTCTCAGCTTTTGAAGCAAACGTCTCAAGCCATGTCCAAACGTCTCAAGCCATGCAGAAACGTCTCGGCTTAAACTTCTAACAGCTTTCAAGCCAGCTCAACCGGCTAACATGAGGAAACGGCTCAAGCCGTCTGAAGATGTCTCAGCCAAGACGTTAAGACGTCTGAGACAAATGTCGGACACGTGTCTGCATTTCATTGGTTAGCCGTCAAGACGTTTCAGGTTTCGTGTGGTGTCTCTACGAGACGTTTCTATTGGCCATTTTCGAAATGTTGACCGAATCTTGGCCATTTTCGCTATTTTCCCTTTAATTAACCTCCTCACCACCCACTTGATGATCAATGTGCATCATCGTCTCCCTCTTTGGTGATCCAAGCAAACACAAACTTGTCCTCACCACCCATTCCTCTTTTTATCATCGCTCACCCCGCTTTCTTTCGTTGCAGCTTCATAGTCGAAACCACCATGATGATAGACTAATAGCTCAAAAGCTTGTAAGGTATGCGGATGAAGAGATATGTGAAGAAAGAGTCTAGAGACGATAAGGTCTTCCACTTCAGCTTTCATAGTCGATACCCATCATGATAACAGATTGGTAGCTCAAAGGTTGGATTGTGTGCACATTAAGCGGAACATGAACAAAGAGAACGATTTCTTAACTTGCAAAAAAAGAGCTGAATAATGATTTAGTTTGCTATTTTAGATTGCTGGTTATTTGACCAAATAATACATTTTCTATTTCATTTAAGCCTCTAAAGTCTTATCTTCTGCAGTACATCACATCACCTCCATTCCCGTGTCTTCTCGTCCCTGAAATTTGGGACAGAGTAATCGAAACACAAAAGTGGCCCAAGGCATTCAAAGAAGAAGTCCTCGACCAGCAAAGGCTCATCTTTATTAGTTAGTCTCGTTGGCTGAGGTAGAGTCCAATGGATTTAAAGAAGACGTCCTCGACCAGCAAAGGCACATCTTTGTTAGAAAGATGAGCTCAAAGACACCACACCTCGTATTCAGATATCGATACATGGAGGAAGAATAGAAAGTTTGCGAACTAGAGAATTGGATCATTGGTTAGTCTTGTTGGTTTAGGTAAAGAATGTGTAGAGGTGGCCAAAATTGAGACAACACTTGACAAACAAGGCAAACCCAGCTCAAGATCCACTCAAACACCTTAGTGTACTCGAGCTTAATTCAATACATCAACAAAACAGAAAAAACCGAAAAGTAAACCATAATCAACATAACAAAACCAAATAAAAAACCAATGGTTCCTTTAATTTTCTGAAAACAGACTTTTGTAGTGAATTTCGGTTGTAGTTGTTATCAACACCTGAATAATCCAACACCCCTCGAACTTTTGCAAGTTCCAACCACCATAAAGAGAGGAGAAACAGGCACTAGTCAATATCATTTACCCTTTGTGAGACGGAAATGAATGTTATAATTGAAGATGGTCCAAAATATGTAAAAAACTAACTTGTTACAAACTGAAGGTAATTTGGTACAAGATTTGAACGATTCAATGATTCTTGATCACAAGGTTATGAAATGCGAACAATTTATTTGGAACCGATAGCAAAAGACAGCTTGGGACGGGATTTGTTCTTACCGAGCACTTTTTGTTGCTTTGCTCGTTCTTCTTCCTCCTCCTGCTTTTTTCTTAGTAGAGCTTCTTCTTTTTGTCTTTGAAGCTCTTCCAATTCCCGGTAACGTTCTTCCTCCCTCCTTTGTTGCTCTAATGCTTCCCGCCTTTGAGCTTCTTCAACCCTCCTTCGGTTCTCTTCAACCAACCGTTCTAACTCTTCTTTCTCTTTTTGAGCTTCTTCCTGTTCATCATTCATATATAACAATTAAGTAAGCTTCAAAAAACACTCACATTCCATACAAAACTAAGGAAATGGTTGGCTTTTGTTGATGGTATTCATAGAATTAGAGATGAAGGGTTAAAGGGTTGGACATAAACACTGTGTAAACAAAACGAGTCAAGCAGCTTGTGTGTTACTCCAGATCAACTCGATAAGAGCTCAAATCGATAGGAACTTATATAAGCTTCAAGCCAAAGCTTCACATATCGAGAATGAGCAGGCGCGCATGCCTATTACTTTATAAATATTTTATATATTAGTTCCATGAACATAACAAAAAAACAAGCTCAAGCCCAAGCTTCATATATCGAGCTTTGAATTTTACATATATAGTTATGTAAATAGAACTAAATAATATACATATTATACATAATTGAACTATAAACAAAAACAAAAATAACTATAACTATATATGTATATAAATAAACCTATTTAATAAATACTTAGTAAGCCAAGCTCAAGTCGAGTAAGTTTAAAACTCATGAGCCAAGCTCAAGCTTAGACATATAACTCGGCTCGAATTCAGCTCACTTACACCGTATGCGTTAAAGTAAACTTTGTGCAGCTTTCAACCTTTTTTGACTTGTTTAACGAAAGTATAATTATTAAAATATATAACAGACACTAGTTTTTTATTTCATTTTAGAATTTTAATAAAACAAACTTCATGATCGTCTTGATTTTAAAAAAAAAAAAAAGTCAAAACACTTGCCTCTTTTCGTCTAGCCTCAATAATCGCAGCTTCTTTCTCTTTCTCAAGTTGAGCTGCAACATCAATCAGAACTTGTTTCCGCCCCTCTTCCAACCGCTTTTGAATTTCCAGCTTAATATCATCAGAGTTCAATCTCTCTTGCACTCTCTTCTTAACAGCCTCTTCAACTCTATTTGCAGTTTCTTCTTCCACCAACTTCATTTCTGCTTCTTGCTGCCGCCTGATAAAAGAAACAAAATTTATGTTAAATAGGAAGCCGTCATCAGATCAAAAGCCTTCAAGTTGGGAACCACTGTGACAATTCGATGTTCAACTTTCCATATCAAAACCCCTCCACATGTGTTTGTCTTTTTTATGGCGTATGCTTCTAAAACTGACCTTCATGTTGACAAGAGGACTATATATATGTGATTATGCTTACAAAGCATACCTCCTGATCCAAACAAATGAGTTTCAAAACGAGGCACCCAATTCATCATCAAATAAAACAAGTTGAACTATAGCAGTAGTAGTATCTTCCTTCATTATAGCCTGTGGAGAAAAATGTCAAGTAACCTTTCACAGTTTAAAGCTAATTGCCACAAGGGTGTCCTTCTAAGTGAAATTCCACAACCGTGTGAAGAAGAAAGAGAGAAAAAAAACTAAGTGTAGAGCCTATAGTGAAGTGTGTGTGTAAAATTAACTATGATAATACAGAGAACTGTTTGTGTAAATGTAACCCATAAAAAACCCCAAGTATACGTTATATGGTTTTACACAAGTTTTGCAGTCACATTCATAGTTATTGATAGCGAATAGCGACAAGGTACCTATATGCTACGTAGCGATAGCGATGAAATAGCGCCCGCTATTTCGTGTTTTGCGATAAGGTAGTTAAAAATTTAAGAAATAAAAATAGCTATTTATAAATTTTATACATATATAATGTTAATTTTATACTTTTTATGTATAACTTTATAAACTTAAAGACCAAATGTAAACTAGTGAAAATAAAGGAGATTAAATGTTAAAATACACAAACTAATTTTAGACTTTTATGTAAATTTTTACAAGTTTTAGGAACTAAATGGAAACTAGTAAAAGATAAGAGGGGTTAAATGTTAAAATACATTAAGTTTATATAACCCTAAAGCCTAAAACACGCTGAAAACCCAGCCGCTATCTTCTTCATCTTCTTCTTCCTGCTTTCCGGTAGAAAGCATCACTGGAATCGGAATTTTTCGCCGGAAATCGTCGTCGGAGTCGCTATTTGCTCGCTATGTGGTCGCTATGCACCTTGAGCGGCGTATAGCCGCCACGCTATTCGCTATAGCGTCCGCTATGGACGCTATTGATAACTATGGTCACATTCATCACAAGCTCAAATTATCCATTTCAGAATCGCTATGGCAAATAAAAAGATGCCATAAACGAAATTTTCTATCAACATAAATGATGAGCGATATAATAAAAAGTGATGTTGTACTTTGGGATTGCTCTTGGAAAGGTGACAGAAGTATATGTAGTATGATCAAAAGCTGATAAGGAAATCATATAATATATGGTTAATACATTCAATAAAAGGACAGAAGCACAAATGGTGTTTGGTACATAATCTCACTTGATGTAAAAATGACCAAAATAGGTCTCTGAAATCTCACTATGTTGATTGTTGACAGCTTTGCTTATTTTCTATTTGAATATGAAGTACAAACAATTTTCATTCAAATTTGACAGCTGTAGTTTTTAATAAAACACAAAAAACAAGTAATCATCCAAACAATATAGCAAATCACTAAAAAAATGACAAAAACCGAAGATAAGAGAGAACTGTATGTGGATTTACTAGATTGAATGGATTCACTAGAGAAAATGAAAAAAGATGTCGATTGAGAAAGCAGTTGAAACACTAATGATCTCCTACTGTCATAAAGATCCATACGATCCATACAAGTGTGGAAATGTAAAATTATGACCATTGTGAATTTATTTAAAAAATAACAACCAATAACCTAATAGAATGCCAAATTAGTTCAATATGTATCCTGAAATGTTAAATGTCTGAAGGGCAAAATACCATACCAAACTGAAAGATTAGAATAAAGAGGATAAGAATTTATGTGAAGTGATATACCTTTTCTTTTGTTCTTCATCTTCAATTTTCATTTTTACAGTGACAATTTTGCGCTCCGTAGGCCCAATACTAGGAGACTTAGCTACAGGAGACAATGAGGTACTCCTGCTTTTTTGTCTTTTATGCCGCCTTGGAACTGGTGAAGGACTTTTCCGGTGGCGGCGTGGAGATACTGAGCGGCTTCTCCGCCTGTAAAGACAATATAATATGAGCAATGGCTTAATGTGTAAAGCTACAGATAAGACCATACGCACTATACCATCTGACCTAGCACAATAGAGGCAAAAGCAATTTACGGTTACCTCTCATAATGCTAAGTACAAAGAGTGAGCTCCATCTTTTATCACAAGAAACCGCTAAATGTCAGAATCGAGCAAGAAAAGAACACGAATCAGCACCCATCACCTGCTCACTTCCCATATGGAGGGGAGCAACTGCTTTTTTATGTTTTTAGTACAAAAGGAAAGTGTGGTTTCTGAATTATATACATTTAGTCTGGCTCTTCACCAAAATTCTTTTACATGAATGTTTCAATGTTCAGTCAAATTCAGACCTCTGGCAATACACAACCCAACCGTACGCTCTCAAGTCGACACTTTGGGAAAGATTGTGTCATCAAACCAAACATTTAAAAACTCATGAATACTAAAAATTCTCAAGACATCAACATGCCGCATGTGCACAAGTCAAAAACTCAAAAAGCACACTACATCATAACTGGATGTCCAGATCATCTGCTAATCGGACCCAAGCAAGAACCCACCCACTGATAAAATCATTCTTGAAACGGAAAATAGCTATTCACACAATATTAGAGAAAGATCTTCTTAAAATATGCAATGAATATCTCATATCTATTATATTATAGCTCACACTGTAAAAAAAACTCTTCCTAAAAATTTGCCGATAACTGACAAACAATAACTCTTCATATCTAAACAATCTCACAAACATTGTATGGCTGCACCATCCATATATGATACATAAACCATGAATAAAACTCTCAGATCGAATAATTAACAATGATTTAAGCTCGATTAAATTATCAACAATGATGATTTATAACAAAGAAAAAACAAACCAAACCAAGCCAATCATAAACTTGCCTGCTGTATTGCTTAAAATCATAACTGATAGTTCATAACACCAACAAAAGTGCATCAAAAATAGATAAAAAAAACTCAACAATCTATTAACTTGTACAAAAATAACATAAAAAAAATCTTAATCGGGTATCAATCACCTGCTATACGAATAAGGAGACCGGCTGCTTCGATCTCTATGGCTTCTATACCTCCGGCTGCTATACCTGTGTCCCACCGGCGACGGCGACCTCGAATACCTCCGCCGCTTATACGACGGCGACCGTGACAGTTCCCGATCTCGCGCCATATCTCCGCCAATCAATTACACCTGAAACACACAAATTATCATCAAGAAATTTAGTAGTTTTTCACTTTTTCGATCGAAATCGATGTTGTATTAGGATTAAAATACTGAAATTAGCAAACAATTGTTGAAATTTGTGACGAACTGTAACGAGATGTGTAGCTTACAAGATCGATTTGTAAGATCTTCAGAGTTTCGCTATTTGCAGAAAAGTGTTGGAAACCCTAGAATGTAAGATGGTGTTTTTGTCAACACTTTTCTAAGGGACTAGTTATGACGCTATGGCAATTATGTATGTTATCAATAAAGTTGCGAGGACGAATGCAATGCGATGCAACGGGCTCGTAGCATCCACTTACCTACACACTCGATGTGAAAAGCGACTTCACGTCAATCGGCAAGCCGCACACTGTAGACCGTCTTTTCACCCACCTAATGACCCGAATCAGAAAAACAAAAGTGACGCGATTATAATTTGGTTGATCGTAACGAACATAAGGTAATACAAGAATTTGGAAACTTTTATAAATAGAAGTTAATAAGTGTGACGTTCATTAGGGAATCGAGGAACCTATTTGAAAGCCCTTGGATCATAAAAATAAGCGGTTGAGATCTATCCTCAACTTCAAGAGAAAATTTTAGCGGAAACATACGGAGGGTAAATTAGGAATTAAAAAAATATGATTCTAACTCGACGCTAACCCGTCCCTGTAGTGGTAATCAACATCGTGGATTAACCTCTTCGCCGACTCCGCCTCATTCGATCATGAACACTGATCCGTCTCTTTCGACCTCTTCCACCGCCTCCTTGCCGCCAACGACTTCCGTGAAGTCGACAATGAAGCTCGTTGCCTCATCATCGCACTCGCCGGCGAACTAGCACAGAAACTCCGAATTGCATTCATACCGGAAGTAGATCTAAAAACGTTAATATTCATACTATTTCAGAAAATAAACAATTTCATCATATCAATTTCAATTTTACAAACCCTGGGTTTCAGGATCTAATCATTCAATCGATCTGACATAGTGAAATAGGTATTTCTATACAACCGTAAAGTTAAACTGAAGAGAAACGAAGAGGTTATTTCAGTTTTCGTATATTTTATAGTATTCAATGATAGGAAACTAAGAGTTGATTGTTTTCACAGCTTTCCGAGGCCTTTTTCTATCAGAGGTCCGGCGCTGGTGTCGTTTCTAAGCAACGTAAACTTGATCCAGCATTTCTAAGCAGATGATTTCAACATCGATTCCATGTACGTTCGGTGGTGGTCGAACTGGAGCTAGCACAAGGTACTAAGTTTGAAAAATAATTAGGTTAGTTTTGAGCTATTTATATGAATGATCGTTTTATGAATTGCCATTGAATGTGTTGTTAATTTCGAATCATGTTCTTCGTCTTTAATTAAACATGTTAAGTCTGGAATTTAACATGTTAAGTCTTGAATTTAACTTGTTAAATCTGAAACTGCGTGTGGTTTATTGTGGCAACTCGTATAAATCCCTAACCGTTTCGTTTTACTTTGTAACTTCACGTACGTTATATGAATTGAATATGGTGTTTGATTATATTTGAACGGTGGTGTGCTTGGCAATGTTTAATGTGAATTATGTTAAATCGGAACCCGATACTGAAATATTGTGATACGTTATTTTTTGCGAAACGAAACATTGCAGTATGTTAAATTGTGTTGCGGGACAGTTTAATTAGTTATTGCGAGAAACACATGAAACCGCTACCTTCAAAACCCAAACCGAACCCACCCTTTTCCCTACACCAAATGGCGACCCGAAACAAAACAAGCCCAACCCGCCACCCCTTCCCCTTTGCGCAACAAACCAGCCCAACCCCACCCCATTCCCCTCTGGTGCGAAACAACAAGCCCAACATGCACCCTCTTGTTCCTTGCAGCCCATTAAGCCCAAACTCCCCTATGTTTTAATTAGGTACGTATTATGCATGGAGAGTAAAAATAAAAACCAAACCCTAACCCCCCCCTTGGTGCGCGACGGCAGGAGAACCCCCCCCCCCCCCATTCGATTCGCAAATCGGCTTCTTGTTCGTCTCTCTCTTCCTCGTTAGTCCTTCTCTCCGCTCCAAGGTTAGTGTTCTTGATTAAGATTGCGGTTCATGGTGTGTTTTTGTGTATACATGGCTGTGATTATAAATATTCTTGATGATCTTGATGGTTATGATGTTAAACTTTAGTTTAGGGTTCATAAAATCAAACATAATGATTCTTGTTACTACTTATGTATGTATAGACATGTATGGGTTCATTAGGGTTTTGATCTTTGAGATAAGGTGAAGTATCTTGGCTGCGTTTCTTTTGCTTAGCTTGATACTTATGATGTTATGATGATTTCCGGTAGTACTAGCGACTTGAACTCATGCGTGATGGATATTGTGATCATATTTGCGTTCGTATGTTATTAGGGTTTTGTTATGGGTTGAACCTTTCGATATTCTAGGAGTTTTATGTGATAAATAATCTAAGCTAGAACGATAATATATTGTATGTGATGTTTATATGTCTTTGTTCGTTGAGTTTGTGTTTGAGTCGATAAAGACTCGTTTTGTGTCATTAAAAGCTGAAAACAGAAGGCTGATTAACATTTACAGCCAAATTTAGTTGGCTGTAAACGGGTAGTTATAGATCGAAAACTTGATTTTATGAAGTCCAAATCATACGTTTTCGAAAAAAACTTCAAATGGCGCTGGAATCACATTTTTCTGAGGTCGTTTGCTATTTTTAAAGAGCCGTTTTTCACAGCAGCAAAAGCTGTGTTTTTTCTGCAGAAAATACGTGTTACGCTTTTCGTTATAACTGGAAATTTGGATAGAGTCAGGTCGTGAAATTCGTACAGTAGCTGGGCACGGATGTTGTCGTAAATCTCTCACTGGAATTTCGTCATTCGGACAGACGTTAAATTTTAAATAAATTTTTCCGTAGACTGCAGTCAGAATGCGATGAATCTGACTGCAACCTATTGGATGATTTTTAGTAAATAATTGGTAATGATTTAGGTCTTGAGATTTTCACACAAGGTGTCGTGGACAACTTAGAACGTTCTGTAAATTATTTAGAATTTTTGTAATAAGATAACTATTTTATAAAAATACCCGAAAACAGCCTAGTTCTGGACGTAAAAGCTGAAACGTTATAAGTTTTTATTTGTGTGTCTAAATGTTGTTTATGCCAACTGAGAATGATCAAACTTGCTTAATGCCAACGAAAGTGTTATGTGAACTACTGTGTGCTTAAATCACGAGTAACTATATGTGGAATATGTGTATGTACGTGAGTTGTCAAAGTGAGTGCATTGTATGTGTTAGATACGTGTAGGAGCTTTGTGCCTTACTTGAACACACTAATAAACTAAATGGTAATCGTAATAGGACGAGATTGACCTACCTTGACTCATAATCATTTTTAGAGACCAACCGAGCAATCGAAGGTGAGTTCACACTTTTCATCAAAGCATAGGATTCCCGGTGGTTTGGGAATGGGTTAAATAACAACTATCCCCCTTAGCTGGGATGCAACTTGCGTATTCTCCTTGGGTAGAATACGTACCTCCGTCCTCCTTGGGAACGTCGACAACCATTATAATACATGTCTTAAGCTTGCTAGACAACAACTCTATCTTAAGTCCCCCATATTTAGTATCGACTTAATCGTCGGGCTAATGGCGAACGGGCTATTAGTTAAATAGCGTTATTGCAAGAGGAGATTTAAAATGGTTTATTGTTAGATGAAAAAACATATTTGGAATAGTTGAAGCTTAAAATAACATGACGGGTTTGGATTTCAAACCCACTAAATTCCCAAATTCCTTCCTATTATTTCTAAAAAAGGAACCTTTTTTTACTTTTACGTAATAATAATACTATGTACAAAATATATTTACATGTAAAATTATCAAAACACACTTAGGAGTTATTTGGCAACTTCTGAATCAGTAAGTGCTAAACTAGTAAGATGTCTGAACCATTAAGTGCTGAACTAGTAAGATGTCTGAACCATTAAGAGTCAGTATAATGCTTAACCCTTCAGAGGAAAATGTCTGACCAATTCAGATTAGATGTCTTAACCATTCAGACTCTGTATAAAACTTAACCATTCAGAGGCAAATGTCTGAACCATTCAGACATCTGCGTATGAAACAAACAGTCTGAACCATTAAATGATGAACCAGTAAAAGATCTGAACCATTAAGAGACTCATTAAGTAGTAAACAAAGAGCCCCTTACTTCTATTCGTAAAGTTAGTATAATATCCTTCTAATTATAAGACATTTTGGATGAAGCTAGTGTTAGCTTAGAAAAATGAAGTAAGCATAAGAAGCGAAAAGTCCTTTTCAAATCTATTGGGTGATCGATGCAATGGAACTTTGTGGTGATCGATGTACATTCACTATGACATTTGGGACAAACCAAAGAAGTCGCAGGCAATCGAACAATATCATCTGAAACATTTTCAACATTCTGCAAGTATTCACTTTTACCCATCACCTTCTTGAAACACTTACGACAGGCAGCATAAAACCAACCATACTCTTCTTGCACAATCTTAATTATCGCAACCACAACACAAGACATTTCCTGTAAAAACACAAGACAGTTCCTGTAAAAACATGCAGGTGACAAACCAAACTATATAAAAAGATGTGAAACCTTTTCTATCTCACTAATCTCATCAACATGTTTCTTCACACCATCAGTTACAAATTCTTTATGCAATGGAAAAACACTCTGAGACGATAGTATTGTTTGAGAAGTAGAACCACTCCCTTGTCCAAACTTCAGTATAAGCCTTTTGAACACCACAAATGATTAGAATTAGTAAACAAATAACATGAAACCAAGTATTTGACTTGAACATCTATATACAATATAAATTACATTGACAAATTACCTCTTCCTTAGCTCATTAACTTCATCAATTTCTTCATTCAGAAAAATTCGTGTTGCAAACTTATCACTTTGAACAGTATATTCACCTACATGGAAAAGTATATAGATATTTAATGTATACATGTCTTTATATTGCCAGAAATAAACAGTATAGTTATGATTTGCAGAAAGTAACAAAAATACCTATCCTTTCCTTACACTTTCCATGCTGTATAACAGTCATCACATGCTCATGAGGTGGGATTTTAGAAATGAAGTCCTTAATCTGCAGAGCATAATCATTCCACACAGTACACCGCAAAACATTACCCCTACATGAAAAGAATATTCATATGACGATATACTAAAGACTAATTTATGACCATTTCTTTAAAAATCTCTAATATCAAAACAACATTGAATGAATAAAAACAGAAAATCGAAGGAAAAATATGACATTTATTAAAGTAGCAAATGAGTCATAAATTAACTACCATATTGACTAAGAATAAACTGTAGACCTCATTTATTACCATGATTCAGCATTACATACAAACACTATAGATCTCATTTATTACCATTACCATGATCCCACATTAAATACCAACATTCTTCATCTTATTTATTAACATCATTAAATACAAACAATGACCAGTACATGACTGCACATGTAAACAAGAACTTACTCCATGTCTTCAATATCAAAATTCATCTTCTTAGTCTCCTTTGGAGATCGATCAAAGATTTCAAGATCCCCACAACAAATCACAGATCCAACAACATCTATATGATCACATTATACAAGAATATAAGTAAAACTGTCTAATATTATACAACAAGACATGATTACACAAATATACACTACCAACACTCAAAGCTTTTAACGCCTCTCCTTGAAGAATATCTTCATGAGCTCTGAAGTTGAAACCATACTCAACACCTTGCCAATCTCTCACAGGAGTAACAGTTGTGCATCTATAAAAGTTGATTTTATAAGGCTGCACTACTACTTTATATAAATCTTTATTCTCACCAACACCAAATTTCGACAGAATCACAACAGCATCTTCTTGAAGTTGTCCATCAAAAACAGGTATCAGATGACTCTTAATACCTGCTTGAATCTTAGCACCCTGAAGAACATTTAAAGAAAGTATCTTCTTAGCATACAACACTACATTCTCTAATAAAACGGAAAAGCTGAGATACAAATTACCTTCTCATCAATGAAGATGAGATCCATCTTGTAACCCTGATTTTATTTTCGAATAATTCTCGCTTTCATGTTCCACATATCTTTCCCAGGATTCAAATCGTTAACAAAACTAAGATTGTTACTATCAACTGATATTGGCATGCTTCTAATTCGGAATTTGGATTGTGATTAAATTTCAAATTTCAAAATCAGAGAAAATGAAAGCGTGATGAAATATGAAGAGGGAAATGAGAATAAAAGCCTTATATAAGAAGGATGATTGACAGTAGTTTATGGGTGACATGCATTAATTGCTAATTACTTATTCCCATGCATTTTTTAATTTAAACTTCCCGGTAATTTGTGACAACCCTCAAAATTTCAGGTACTGTACAAATTAATTAATCTTAATTACGTGCTTAATGATTGTGCTTGATTACAAATGATAATTTAAACTGCCCTATGATTCTACATCATATATACATGCATCACATTTTATACAGTCACTCCATTCATTACACACCTACATTAGTGACATACTTGATGCACTCAGCACAGTTGACACACTGAACGGTTGATTCAGAAATAATGCTGACAATGCCAGCACTTAGACAGACAATATTATTATGGCCAGTATGAGCCAGGGATAGAGTACTGCACTGGGTTGTAGTGTAGGGAAGTGAGGACCATAAGACTGCGTCATTAGGTGATAGGTATAATGCCGGGAAGTGCCTAAAACACACATTAAATACAGAATTCTGCTTTCTTTTATTTAATTCAGCATTTTATTATACCAGTAGGATATACAAATATAGCAAAGTGGTCCTGTATACTTTCCTAAGTGCCAGGAATGTTTTCGTTACAAAAAGATGCGTAAAAGACGCTATACGGTGAAATTAAACGCTTTAACGGAAAGATACGTAACCGAACAACCAGACAATACCCGAGACACGAAAATATTGTCAGAAATATTATTTTATCTTTCTTAATTAATTACGGTCACAAAAATTCCCATACGCCATGTAAACATGACCTACACCCACTATTCTAGTAAATACCCTTAACCTTCTAATTTAATACCTATTAGTTAACAAAGTTTTTTTTTTATTATCTTACCCCCCCCCCCCCCCCCCAACCGATTTCCAGCCATGGGGACCCACCCCAAGGCATAGTTTTCATGCCACTTTGTTCCTCTTGTTTGAAAATTGGTGCCTTGCTAGTAACTTGCCAAAACTAGTAGGGAATCCTACAAGTTCCAAGGTTTCTTCCAACTTGCACTCCACCCCTTCCCTCCTCTCTCTAAAAATCTGCTCACACACCCCTCTCTCTCCACACAACCGAAATTCCCCACCTCCATATCTCTCATCCTTCATCTTCTTCACCACAACAAGTTCATTCAAGCTCAAGAGGATCCAAGGAGGTTGCAAGGTTGAAGGAACATCAAGAGAGCTTGTTCTAGTCACTTCACCATACTTTTTGTCACCATCATCTCATCCTAAGAGTTCCATCCTAGCCTTGTGCTAGTGGTATGTCCATTCACACCATTGTCCACCTTGTTCTTGCTATATCTTGTTTGAATGTTCTTGACACATGCAAGCTAAAACACTAAATTTGTGAACTTAAGTTTCTGCATGAAAACCATAGATAAAAGGGTGGTATGAAGTTGAAATCTGGGTGGTTTAGGGCTGGTTAATGCATGATTGAGGTTTGAACATTTATCCTTCGATACACCATGGTTAGAGTCTTTGTTTATGCGTTTTTAGTAACTTCTCTGATAAAAACAGCTTGCTGATTGAGATTTTCCAGCCCCTTCAACAGGCTGTAACGGGTTCATTTTTAATCGAAAAATTAAAGTTCTGGAGTCTAAATTGTGTAATTTTAAATATCTGAACTAATGAAACTGGAATCGTAATTTTTCGAGACCGTTTACTATTTTTAAAGTATTATTTTTAGACAGCAGCTCAAAGCTGAAATGTTTCTGCTGAAAAAGTGTGTTGAAATCAGAGTCAAAACTTAAACCTGAACAGAATCGGCTCGTGGGATTTTTACTGTAGATGGTCACGGTTGTTTCCGTGACCCTCCAACTGAAATTTCGTCGATCCGACTTACGATTGATTTTTAGTGAATTTTTCCGTAAAACTGCAATCAGAAGGTATCAAATCTGATTGCAGTCGAGTAAAAGAATTTTTATATAAAATTTGTAATGAACTGATATCCGAAATTTTTACACAATAAATTTTGGTTTATATATGACATCCTGTAAAAGTTTGAGAATTTTTGGAAAAGGATAACTATTTTATTTAAATACTCTAAAACAGTCCTGTTTTGTGTAATAAATCAGAAAAGACGTAGTTAGGGTATTGCATGTATGTTTGTCGGGTTGACTATGTGGGAACACTTTATGAGATAATTGTAAAAGAAAATGATATGTTTTTATGCATGGACACCTCTATTTACAGAGGAGGCTATGGCGAAATTTTCGGAAATTATAACACTTAGTAAATATTTACTTTCTAAGACTATAATTTACTAGAACATTACACGAACAAATATTTATCACACGAATCTTTATAAGTAACACAACTCTAAATATTAGACTCTAAGCCAAGGCACGGCCCGTTCGTCTAATAGACGTTAGACCATTGTAGGTAGTCGTGTTTGCTGAGGAGATTTGGGTTACGAGTACCGAAGACGCAATACAGTGAGTTCATGTCCCCCCTTTTTCTCTTAACAGTTTTCAGTTTTATACTTCGGGGGTGAAATACATGTTATAATTATTACAGACATTACAGACTTTTTCAGACATTTACAGACATATATTTACATGGTATGTTTAGCTAGGGAATTTACTTCTAGATCACGTGAATGGATAGGCTATTATCGTAAGACCATTAATCCTTTTATAAGGACCGAGAGGCATGAGTGATAGATCTATTGGGTGTTGCGAGCCCCACACATGGGCCAGCGTGTGGCTGCATGTGGTGACTATGTCGTTCCGCCGGAAGGACCGGTACAAAATACGCGTTACAGGTTTGAGTGCTTCCTAGGCCATGTCACTTATTAATGTATTAGCTACACATTAATTGATCTACTTTTCTTTTTCCTTATTGCTACATACCAATGACATACATTTGTACAGACACATTAACGATTTATGCAGACACATTAACGATTTATACAGACTCACTACACATGAACTCGCTCAACTTTTGTTGATGTTTTCAAACTACATGTATTTCAGGAAATTAAGTATGGATCTGGCGGGCGTTGGAGTTTCAAGTCATGTTAAGTATAAAGATGTCATCCATGGTCTTGGGGTTTGGCTAGCGTGTCTTGATCCTGGACGAGACATGTCTTCCAAACTATGATTTCAACTAATATCTTTTGACGAGTCCTTAGCGAACTTTTACACTATTCATATGGTTTGTAAAACTTAAATTTGAAGTCTACGTTTTAGACAATGTTATTATGTTTTTAACCCTTTTTATGGATGACAAATCTTTGGTTTTATCATATAGTTGTTTGATATGGTTGAATGCAATGATAACAAGTAAGTCACACCATAATCACGCTTCCGCAAAAGTCAGGGTGTGACAGCTTGGTATCAGAGCTTCGATCGTAGCGAACTAGGATTCTTTCTCGAGTCTAGACTACGATCATTAGGGCTCTCACGAAAACGTTTTACAACCTGTTTTCATTGCATACACTAAACGTCCAGATCCAGGGAACACACATTTTTTTTTACAAACAAAAAGGCACACATACACATTTCAAAATTTATATTTATAGTTCAGTCTTAGAGACTGAGGGAGGATCAGTCTTAGAGGCTGAGGGAGGATCAGTCTTAGAGGCTGAGGGAGGATCAGTCTTAGAGGCTGAGGGAGGATCAGTCTTAGAGGCTGAGGGAGGATCAGTCTTAGAGGCTGAGGGAGGATTAGTCTTAGAGACTGGGAGGTTGGTCTTAGAGACCAGGGATTTAGTCTTAGAGACTTGGAGGTTGGTCTTAGAGACCAGAGATTTAGTCTTAGAGACTGGGAGGTTGGTCTTAGAGACCAGAGATTTGGTCTTAGAGACCAGGGAGTTGGTCTTAGAGACCAGGGAGTTGGTCTTAGAGACCAGGGAGTTGGTCTGAGAGGCCAGGGAGTTAGTCTGAGAGACTAGGGAGTTTAGTCTGAGAGACTGGGTGGGATAGTCTGGGAAGACTAGGACGAATATGTGGATACATGATGAATTGTCTTTATTTGCAATACACAAAGTGTTAAAGATTACTGTAAATATGCATGCTATGACTATTATGTACCGGCACACATGTCACTCTATTAGAGAACGAGTTATCAGACATTGATAACCCTACGACCACCGCCACAGATAATGAGACTACAACTGCGGCAGAGACATTTACGTCAGACACTGAGAGTGATCCTGATATGCTGACGAAGGACGAGGACGACTTCCAACAGTTCGCGCTACCAGATTTTGGTGATACTTTATCTTTACTGATGGTTTCTCTAACAAGAATCTTTCTGTCACTCTTGTTTCAATCCATGACCACTCTATCACTGGTCATCCCGATGGTGGGCACACAAAGACTCCGATCCTCGATGATGCGCCTCATGTGGACATTTCTACTGAAGGTTGGCTACCTGACAAACAATTTATGACGACATTGACATGTTTTATCAATGGTCCTCCTGCAGACGCCCATGATGATAGGAGATGAGACGAGAACACTGCTGCAAATTTCACTTCTTAAGACCCCTGTTAACAAGCTACCTTCTGATTCTAGCATGCATTCAGACTCCTTTGAGTCTGTGATATCTACAACTTTACAAAAAACTGGATTACAACTTTCTACTACTGACCCAGACGACAACGCCGTTATGACTGCTGCACTAGCACCTGCTCGAGGCACCACACCGTTACACTACCCAGAATCTACCCCTGATGACTAGCTTCTGCACTTGTGAGGGACAGTTTGATGTTGCACCTGCTGAACCCGCACCTTTGCTTGACCATGACCATGTTTCTTTTGGTTTACCAGGCAGGGCATCCCTTATATCTGACCCAGTACCTGCACAGATGATATCCTTATTGGGGGAAACGTATGTTCCTGCACCGTCAACCGCTGCCGTTGCCCTTATAAAAGACCGACGTCCATTGCGCCAACATGCCTATCGCTTTCATTCAAGACATACCCGCACCACAGGAAGACATTCTAGGCCAGCAACCGCGCAACGATCCCAATGGCTACAGCAGCATTTTCACAAGTCGCACCGGTTGCTACATTCACCCCCACGACGCTAGACAAGCCATTTTGATGGTTCCTATGCTACATTATGTTGATTTTAGACCCTTGTCATCCCACACATTATGGAGGCTACACACGGAATAAGTGCTCCCGAAACAACAACTACAGTTTGAGGATATAAGTCGCAAGGTTTTGGAGCTTGAGTTGACACCACAACCTTCACCCTGTTTATTGCCAGTATACTTTAATCCTCCACAATTATCAAAGACTTCTTTTACACTCTCATCTACTGCGATAACACTTTTCCCAGGTTTTTCTTTTGATGCTCGTTCCTGTACTATCGAGCGGCAAAATAGTTGATTACTTCGACGTATATACAAGTTCGCGGAGGAGTTCACGCACATTAACATTTTACTTTCTTTCCTCCTCCACCTCAATCACCAGTGTAGTTGGTTTCTGGATTTATGTGGATTACATTACACTTGGGTAAAGACACTAATGATAAGCCGGGATGGCAGAGACTTTTGAAGACCACTTTTGACTACGTAATTTTGATACACTAATACACTTGTTGGGCAAGGGAAGAGTGACCCTGTGTCCCTTCTGATGTGATAAATTTTGTAAGACACAGTGATTGTGGCCGGAGGATAACGGAAGCCCCATTCATCTTTAAACATGCGACAATACTTATGACTAATAACTAATGAAAAACTCAGTCGCTATATTCCCACTAAGCACGCTGTTGATCCGCATATTTATACTATAACTATAATGCTACATGCTTACTTGCTACGTTCCTATTTACAAGTTGTGCAATAATTGCGATGATATATGATTGAATGTTATAAAGGTTGCGTATATACATATATGTAATACACCCCTGAGGTCTTATTTGTCAAATAAGAGGCTCGTGTGCCCGTGCCCTTAACAAGACCTGACCTAACCGACTTTCTTCTAGGAAGATGTCGACTCAAGGGAACACCAACACCAACAACCCTCTGCCGATGTCGGAGGCGGAATTTCGAGAACGCATCTTAAAGGTCATCGCACAGTACGAGGCCCATCGCTCCGAGTGCAACGGAGGTACCTCAGGAAATAACCCACCCAACGGTTGCACTTACAAGCAGTTCTTAGGCTGCCAGCCCCTACATTTCGACGGCACTGGGGGTGCCGTAGCCTTCGTGCGCTGGGTTGAGAAGACGGACTCTGTTTTGCGTGCGAGCAAATGTGCCCCAGAGCATCAAGTCACGTACATTTCCGGACTATTCCAAGATGGGGCTCTGTCATGGTGGAAACTCCAGGTTCAGATGATGGGCGAGGCTGCTGCGTATGCCTTTTCATGGGACGAGCTGAAAGAGTTAATGCATAAAAAGTACTGTTCGAGGACAGAAAGCCAGAAGGTGGAAACGGAGTTCTGGAACTTGAAGATGGAAGGTCCAAAAATATATGAGTACGTGGAGAAGTTCCAAGTTCTGTCACGTATCATTCCCTACATGGTAGATCCAGAGTTTAAAAAGATTGAGCGTTTCATTTGGGGATTGGCACCCCAAATCATGAGCATGGTGACGACATCAAAGCCTGCAACGATCGCTGAGGCCATCAATCTAAGTGTGGCCTTGACTGAAGACGCAATTAGGATGAACAAATTTTCAACCTCCGGGGAGAAGAAGGAGACTCATGTAGAGTCATCTGGGGATAACAAGAGAAAGTTAGCATATTTCAAACAGGGTACCCAGTCGAGTAGCAACAACAAGGCCAAAAAGAGAAAAGAGTACATGGGTAAGCTACCTAAATGCGACAGGAGCCGACGTCATCATACCGGGCGATGTAAAAACGGGAAGTGTGACAACTGTGGCAAAGTGGGACACAACAGGGAAACGTGTTGGAGTGAGACGAAGCGTGGAAAGAAAGGAAAGGGGAAAGATAAGGGATGATATACCTGCGGGGATATGAGGCACTTTAGGAAAGATTGCCCAAGGGAGATTAAGCAAAATCATGGGAAAGATGTCTAACACCGGAGCCAGGGAAGCACGCCAGGAATCCAAGCATAGATATCGGTACGTCCCATATTACTCAACATTATGCATCTGTGCTGCTAGATATTGTTGCAAATTTTAGCCTCGCATCTCTAGAAGTTGAGAGTATGCTTGGTTTAGTAACAAGTAAATAATCCGCACACGATAGTACTAGCTAACGGAAAACTAGTGGAAGCCACGAAGTGATTGGAATCGATAGGATAGAACCCTGAGAACATAAGTTTATGCTCGATCTTCTGCCAGTAAATTGGGAGACTTCGACAAGGTAGTTGGAGGGATTGGTTGACAAATGATCAATAGGAGATTGATAACCGCACCACGATGGCGACGAAGAAGCGATCCAGACTCACGAAGCAGGATACGCCTTTGCAAATTACAAAATTGCTTGAAGGCACGAAGAATATTGCACAAAGGATGTGTTGCATTCTTGGCTCATGTCGGGGACATGAGGAGCTGAAGAATCAAAGCGTGAAGATATTCTCATGATAAGGAAATACCCTAAGGTCTTCCTCGAAGACTTTCCAGAGTAATCTCCTCAACGACAAGACGAATTTTTGCATCAATCTGATTCCAGGCCTCACGCGTGTAACCAATGCACCCTGAGCGACTTACACATTTGGAAATGCAAGGATTGACAGTGTAGTTTCAGTAGTAAATAGAGAAGGAAGATAACAGACCAAAATTCCCTTTTGGGTAACCTCAGTTCCGCTCATCAAGAAAAAGGACGATGACTTTCAAATGATCGGAAGTCGGATGAGCCAGCCAACCAGGGTCAGTGGCTCTTGCCAAGGATTGACGAATTACTTATTTGACTAACTGAAAGGGTCCGACTACCAGTACACGACGAATCGACGATCGAGTGTCATTGGCGGTAAATTCAGTAAGAAGGTATACCGAAAAAAAAAAAAAATTGTAGGACAACGACTTGTTCTTAGACATACACAGAAATAGTGCTTCCTACACAATGCCCAAACCAGTCTACACGGGATACGAAATCTGGAGGATTTAGAAAACGTGTATTTAGGACCTTTGTGAACCCAAGTCCAAACTCGTAAGAGTTTTTATTTAGGAACCATATCCGTCAACTAAATCAACCATCATTAACCGGGCACCTATGCCAGTTCCATTGACCAAACAAAGAGTACTCGGATTTCTTTCATTTCTGGCGAGTAGATGTTTGCATCTCTACTCCCCTTAATGGTAGTTGCGTCACATTAATTTTCTCGCTAAGAGCGAACACACATTTGCTTCGATAGCTGGTCATTTCATCACTTTAGCAGATACTCATTGTCCCTTTTCTAGGAAACTTACCTGACATATATGCATCATGCTACGCATGTGATTTCGTTTGGAATAAACACTTCATTGGAATTTACATATCATTTTGCTAAGCCTAATTACTGATTCCTGATTCGAGTGACCTACATCATTGTTGTGGTTGACTCTTTTGCTACCAAGCCAACGCACTTTCTTGAAACCGCTTTCTTTCAAGTTACAGTCATGGTTTATTTTTGCTACCATGCTGAAAATTCCTTTGTTGATTCATACGTTTATTGCCGGGTTACGTTGAAACCAAGTTCAATTGCTTGAACTTATCCAGTTCACAGGATCAATTTGAAACACTATATGATGTATTGGGAGCATCATATTCAACTATTTTTGCAGAGATTCTTTCATTTGCAGTCATAGTAGATTTGGTTGGGCTACGACTCCACTAAAACGTTTGATTTGTTTCGATACCTTGCGGTGATATTTTCTCAAAAACTGAAGCTTGCGCTAATTTGATTACTCACTACGTACGCGAAATTCAATTCCCTATTTGGTTGTTAACAATCCATTTTGGATCTTCACGATCAAAGCGGTCTCAACGCAATTGTGTGTTAAGTCAACGGTACATATATCCATTTCATAAGCACAATGTACCTTCTGACGATACTTTCATAGTCAATCAAATACCTTGCCATACTTAATGCTTTTCACCTTCAATCAAAAGCAGTGGCTCTTTGATGTTCTGTATTTAACTAAAAACTTTGTGACATTGTGTAAATCAAATCTTCAGATTGTCTCGATACACTATCATTTGATTTCAGGCACGGTGAACTTGTTCAGTCACCATTATTATTGAATCCCATCATTTCGGCACCTTGTGGTGTTACTAGCTTGTGCTAATTATGGTCAACTATTTCACAAAACTTCATATACTCTTGTTTGACTTGTCATTTAAACATTTCTGATGCAGCTACAAATTTAGACAATGATACACCAGATTCGCTGGTACTTCATTCGGTGTATTTTCGCAATTCGAGAATTTCAACACACAAATCCTTATCATTTACTTATTCGCCTGTTGGCGGGTCATTTTTATCTCCAAGTTGTTGATTTTGAGTTCATATAGAGGATGCTAGGGTTTGTGAAAATTTGCATACTATGACCAATCATTTGAAAACTCTATTGGACAAAACTCCTCTTTCGTGGAACACTGCAAACTGGATTACACTAGACTATACGTCAAATGCGTATTGTACTCTTGACATTAAATGCTATAAGCACATACCTTTTAACTATTGGAAATGTGATGTTATTTATATATAGTCTAGACTTACTTGATGTGAATAAGGTTTGAGTTGGTTTGATGATTATCTACCTCGGTACTATTCATACATACATGCATAACGAAACCCTAAGGAATTAGGAATTAAGGTAGTACAAATTTCGAGGACGAAATTTTCTTAACGGGGGGAGAATGTGACAACCCTCAAAATTTCAGGTACTGTACAAATTAATTAATCTTAATTACGTGCTTAATGATTGTGCTTGATTACAAATGATAATTTAAACTGCCCTATGATTCTACATCATATATACATGCATCACATTTTATACAGTCACTCCATTCATTACACACCTACATTAGTGACATACTTGATGCACTCAGCACAGTTGACACACTGAACGGTTGATTCAGAAATAATGCTGACAATGCCAGCACTTAGACAGACAATATTATTATGGCCAGTATGAGCCAGGGATAGAGTACTGCACTGGGTTGTAGTGTAGGGAAGTGAGGACCATAAGACTGCGTCATTAGGTGATAGGTATAATGCCGGGAAGTGCCTAAAACACACATTAAATACAGAATTCTGCTTTCTTTTATTTAATTCAGCATTTTATTATACCAGTAGGATATACAAATATAGCAAAGTGGTCCTGTATACTTTCCTAAGTGCCAGGAATGTTTTCGTTACAAAAAGATGCGTAAAAGACGCTATACGGTGAAATTAAACGCTTTAACGGAAAGATACGTAACCGAACAACCAGACAATACCCGAGACACGAAAATATTGTCAGAAATATTATTTTATCTTTCTTAATTAATTACGGTCACAAAAATTCCCATACGCCATGTAAACATGACCTACACCCACTATTCTAGTAAATACCCTTAACCTTCTAATTTAATACCTATTAGTTAACAAAGTTTTTTTTTTATTATCTTACCCCCCCCCCCCCCCCAACCGATTTCCAGCCATGGGGACCCACCCCAAGGCATAGTTTTCATGCCACTTTGTTCCTCTTGTTTGAAAATTGGTGCCTTGCTAGTAACTTGCCAAAACTAGTAGGGAATCCTACAAGTTCCAAGGTTTCTTCCAACTTGCACTCCACCCCTTCCCTCCTCTCTCTAAAAATCTGCTCACACACCCCTCTCTCTCCACACAACCGAAATTCCCCACCTCCATATCTCTCATCCTTCATCTTCTTCACCACAACAAGTTCATTCAAGCTCAAGAGGATCCAAGGAGGTTGCAAGGTTGAAGGAACATCAAGAGAGCTTGTTCTAGTCACTTCACCATACTTTTTGTCACCATCATCTCATCCTAAGAGTTCCATCCTAGCCTTGTGCTAGTGGTATGTCCATTCACACCATTGTCCACCTTGTTCTTGCTATATCTTGTTTGAATGTTCTTGACACATGCAAGCTAAAACACTAAATTTGTGAACTTAAGTTTCTGCATGAAAACCATAGATAAAAGGGTGGTATGAAGTTGAAATCTGGGTGGTTTAGGGCTGGTTAATGCATGATTGAGGTTTGAACATTTATCCTTCGATACACCATGGTTAGAGTCTTTGTTTATGCGTTTTTAGTAACTTCTCTGATAAAAACAGCTTGCTGATTGAGATTTTCCAGCCCCTTCAACAGGCTGTAACGGGTTCATTTTTAATCGAAAAATTAAAGTTCTGGAGTCTAAATTGTGTAATTTTAAATATCTGAACTAATGAAACTGGAATCGTAATTTTTCGAGACCGTTTACTATTTTTAAAGTATTATTTTTAGACAGCAGCTCAAAGCTGAAATGTTTCTGCTGAAAAAGTGTGTTGAAATCAGAGTCAAAACTTAAACCTGAACAGAATCGGCTCGTGGGATTTTTACTGTAGATGGTCACGGTTGTTTCCGTGACCCTCCAACTGAAATTTCGTCGATCCGACTTACGATTGATTTTTAGTGAATTTTTCCGTAAAACTGCAATCAGAAGGTATCAAATCTGATTGCAGTCGAGTAAAAGAATTTTTATATAAAATTTGTAATGAACTGATATCCGAAATTTTTACACAATAAATTTTGGTTTATATATGACATCCTGTAAAAGTTTGAGAATTTTTGGAAAAGGATAACTATTTTATTTAAATACTCTAAAACAGTCCTGTTTTGTGTAATAAATCAGAAAAGACGTAGTTAGGGTATTGCATGTATGTTTGTCGGGTTGACTATGTGGGAACACTTTATGAGATAATTGTAAAAGAAAATGATATGTTTTTATGCATGGACACCTCTATTTACAGAGGAGGCTATGGCGAAATTTTCGGAAATTATAACACTTAGTAAATATTTACTTTCTAAGACTATAATTTACTAGAACATTACACGAACAAATATTTATCACACGAATCTTTATAAGTAACACAACTCTAAATATTAGACTCTAAGCCAAGGCACGGCCCGTTCGTCTAATAGACGTTAGACCATTGTAGGTAGTCGTGTTTGCTGAGGAGATTTGGGTTACGAGTACCGAAGACGCAATACAGTGAGTTCATGTCCCCCCTTTTTCTCTTAACAGTTTTCAGTTTTATACTTCGGGGGTGAAATACATGTTATAATTATTACAGACATTACAGACTTTTTCAGACATTTACAGACATATATTTACATGGTATGTTTAGCTAGGGAATTTACTTCTAGATCACGTGAATGGATAGGCTATTATCGTAAGACCATTAATCCTTTTATAAGGACCGAGAGGCATGAGTGATAGATCTATTGGGTGTTGCGAGCCCCACACATGGGCCAGCGTGTGGCTGCATGTGGTGACTATGTCGTTCCGCCGGAAGGACCGGTACAAAATACGCGTTACAGGTTTGAGTGCTTCCTAGGCCATGTCACTTATTAATGTATTAGCTACACATTAATTGATCTACTTTTCTTTTTCCTTATTGCTACATACCAATGACATACATTTGTACAGACACATTAACGATTTATGCAGACACATTAACGATTTATACAGACTCACTACACATGAACTCGCTCAACTTTTGTTGATGTTTTCAAACTACATGTATTTCAGGAAATTAAGTATGGATCTGGCGGGCGTTGGAGTTTCAAGTCATGTTAAGTATAAAGATGTCATCCATGGTCTTGGGGTTTGGCTAGCGTGTCTTGATCCTGGACGAGACATGTCTTCCAAACTATGATTTCAACTAATATCTTTTGACGAGTCCTTAGCGAACTTTTACACTATTCATATGGTTTGTAAAACTTAAATTTGAAGTCTACGTTTTAGACAATGTTATTATGTTTTTAACCCTTTTTATGGATGACAAATCTTTGGTTTTATCATATAGTTGTTTGATATGGTTGAATGCAATGATAACAAGTAAGTCACACCATAATCACGCTTCCGCAAAAGTCAGGGTGTGACATAATTAGCCTTAAACATCTGCTGATCTAAAAGCATTACGGAAGATAACAACAACTGCTGCTGCTAGGTATACGTTTGCCAAAGGAACCATCTGCTACTTTCTTGTAGATGGGCAGTGGTTTGCCCTTTGGAATGTGGGCCAAACCTTTAACATTAAGGCAGTGCTTTGAAATTAAATTAAATGTATTTTAAAATGATTTATATATTAGACTTTATGATGTAATAATGACATAAGAAAAACATTGTTGGACAGTCTCTCCAGGTGACACATCAGCTTTTCTTATGTCATTGGGATTTCTCCTTTTATAGAAAGTATAGATAGATAATACTATGTACAAAATATATTTACATGTAAAATTATCAAAACACACCTAGGGGCTTTTTGGTAACTTTTGAATAGTTAAGTACTGAACCAGTAAGATGTTTGAACCATTAAGTGTTGAACTAGTAAAATGTCTGAACCATTAAGAGACAGTATAATACTTAACCCTTCGGAGGCAAATGTCTGACCAATTCAGATTAGAGGTCTTAACCATTCAGACTCTGTATAAAACTTAACCATTCAGAGACAAATGTCTGAACCATTCAGACATCTGCGTATGAAACAAACAGTCTGAACCATTAAATGATGAACCAGTAAAAGATCTGAACCATTAAGAGACTCATTAAGTAGTAAACAAAGAACCCCTTACTTCTATTCGTAAAGTTAGTATAATATCCTTCTAATTATAAGACATTTTGGATGAAGCTAGTGTTAGCTTAGAAAAATGAAGTAAGCATAAGAGCATTCACATCCTGGGAATCAAAATCTGTGTGTGGGGTTTTTAAAATATAAAGAGTATAAAAAGTGGTTGTGAGTGGAGGAGAGAGAAAATGTTACTGTTCATCTGTATATTTGGGGGGACACTGGTCACCCACTATAATTTTTTAATATATATTGAAAGTGGTTGTGAGTGAAGGAAAGAGAAAAATGTAATGATAAAGGTATAAAAATATTATTTAATTGAAAAGGAGAGAGAAAAAATATTTGTTTTTAGTGGAAATATATTGATATAGGAGTTATTTTTTAGTGAAATGTATGAAGCGAAAAGTCCATTTCAAATCTATTGGGGCAATTTGATTATTTTTAGCAAAGAATAGGGATAAAAAAAAATTAGTTTAGAATCGTTAAACCTAATAAAAAAATAGATTCAAACTCTGTGGCTGCATCACGGCAATGTCCGACAAAGAAGCAAAGCCACCTCACGGAGACATAGAATCCGAAACCCTGAATCGTCCTCAAAGCCTAACCACCCTAAACCCAAATCAGGGGACTGTACAAATGGCTGACATTGGTATGATTTTGGAAGGTTCTGGGTTGAGAGTGAGGGCTGAATGGTTGGATTGTTGTCTTAATTGCCTTGAGGAAGCAGTCCTTGATTTTTCCAGCCTTGATGCTACTCAAAAGGCAGGGCTCTGCTTTGACATTTTTTTGCATTCTGATATGAATTGTTGCGCTGCGGGCGTGCTTCTAGATAATGTGAATCAAATGCGGGGTGATCTTCCAGGACAGTATGTGTTACAGGTATAATAATAAATATGTTAAATGGAATAATTATAGTTTAATATCTTGAGTGGTATTTGCTGACATAAATGCATTGTTGCAGGTTGATGAGATAGTAAATGTTAGTGTACCTCCTAAAGATCGTTACAAGATGGCAGAACCCGGCTTTAAGAGAACTCTTAAACTTTCTATGACGGATGGCGTTCAACGTGTTTTTGGCTTCGAATTTAAACCTATTGAAGCTCTAGATGTTCTTGCTCCTGCAGGACTCAAGGTACCATGCAAACCTTATTTTGTCTCAGGACGCTACTAACGAATATTTTGCAATTAAATTTTCTCTTTTAGGTTGCTATTTCAAATGTAAGGGTAAGGGATGGGTACATAATTCTGGTTCCAGAAGGCTTTCATGTTTTAGGAGGTTTAGTTAAGGAGCTGGATGCTGCACGACAAAGAGTTGTTAATGAAGTCTCCAATGGGAAAAGGTATTCTTTTTTTTGTGATATATTCATAATTCTGTTATTTTTGTTAATATTTTGGTTTTATATAAAGAATTTGGTATTATATATGAAAGTTAATTTAATTATTTGAAGTAATTTAATTTGATTTTGGGACAAGAACAAGAGTTATCCCCTCTTTAGCAACCACTATAAAAAAGCCATTTAGTGGCACACGCTTTCAATGACATTTAATTTATTTGCCACAAATTTAGGTCCATAATGGTACTTTGTGTATACCATAATTCCTTAGCACACACTTTTAGTGACATCTAGCTTTTATGCCACTAATTTAAGATTTTATGACACTTTACGTATGCAACTGAAAATTTGAACACTCCACGAACGTTTTCACAAAGTCACTCTGATTTTTTCAGAAGTTGGATCATGTTAAGTCTTATCAGATGGATGTCCTTGAGTTTGTTCTATTTGAAACTGAATCTGTTATTCACTTATTTGTGTTTCAAAATTGATTTATTGTTTTGGAATTGTGATATGTTAGATTTGCGTTAGGGTCTTATGTTGAATCTGTAATTTTTAGTTGATATTTAATGAGCAACAGATAGGCAATATTATCCGTAGCTCTTATTGTTAAGGCCATATGTAAGAAGAAAAATGATAGCAATTGTGTCGTAACCATTTCTTATAGACTATTAGCAAAGATCTAAATTGTCACTAGTTTACTTTTCAAACTAGGCTCTATGCCCGACACATCTTTGTGGGCTGTTGGTTGAATTCACACTATAGAATACCAAATTATTAATAGTTTAGTTGATTGATATAATGGGCCTTTTTTTTGGTTAGCAGCTATGCAGAAACTTCTCAAGTCAAGAGTTGAATGACCAATTTTCTTGTAAAACTAGAGTGCGCACAAGTTTCAGTTCTGCAGTCGGAACCTCTTCCAACTAAAATCTCCTATATTTTCAAAATATATCGTTGTGTTTTGCTTTAGTGTAAAATTACTAGGATCGGGTCTATGCTAAAAAGTTAAAAAAATAACTATCTTTTAAATTAATGAATATATTAAGGTTTTTTAAATGAAGCTTACATCTATTGAGCAAATTGCTATCTTTTGCATTGTCTGGCGTTTTGGCCCTTTTTATTGCTATTTTGCTGATATGGTATTGATGACGGGGGTAGCCCAAGATCAAATAAAAATGACTTAAATACATGAATGCTCAAATGGTTAAATGGTTCAAAGGTTGAAAACCCGGGGAGTTGAGATAAAGCAATGCGGGAACAGTAAAAGGTCACATCTCTGGATTGCTTCACCAACTCACCAGCCGCAAAAGTGATACAGACTCACAGAATGCACTCTTTTACCCGCAGGTCAAAAGGCTTCAACCCCCAAAAGGGCAAGTCCCCCACTGCAAGCATGTTCACTAGTCAACACATTCCTCTTTGAGCAATGTCTTTTCCTATAAATTAGACACTTCATTTACTGAAGAGGACATTCCGGTCAGCTCTGATTCTTGGAGAATCTCTGATCATTGCTCTCGAGTACTTGCTCCATGCAAGTTACTTTCTTTCACATTCAACACACACGTTCCTTTTGCCCATACATCCGAATCTGAACACACTTCAGAGGAGGATCTTTAGCAAACAACAAAAACAATCTAGTGAACATCTCTCCACGTCTTGCAAACGTGGGGGGACCCCCACGACCTGCGTTAGGCAAAGTTGAACCCTTCAACCCTTTTGCCTAACCAGCACAGCTACTATCCTTGGTCTATTATTTGTTGCATCAACAAGTTGGCGCCCACCGTGGGGCTACGCCACTATTTCTTTCCAAAAGACCCAGTAGTGTAGCTCCATTCTTTCCACATTACCATGTCAGAAAGTGGATCCCCGGGAGAGGTGAATCAAGTTCCAAACGCCTCCACCCCAAGCACTGGTCAAGCCCATGTGGCTATACCAACGTCCTTCTCGACACCGGGGAGCACCCCCGAGTTTCTCACTTTCAACACTCCGACCCCATCCAGATCAGGGGTCCCTTCCCCTAATGTTGGTGTCTCTGGCACCCCAGCACATGTTGAACTTACCCCTAAGGGGGTTGCCAACAATTTCCTTGAGTTGAGGTCTCTCCTCAACCAATATGTGAGTAGGGAAAGGGACAAGGGAGTGAGGATTCGTTTGTACTATGACGAGCCAGAACCAACACTATCTCCTGGACCACCTATCCCTCCTTTTGTAAACTCACAACCTTTAGTGTCCAGGGATGGGGCCGGACCCAGTAATCCTACTCCAAACCCTAACCCATATTTGTCCGCGAGGCCGAATCCCACATCATATCCTCTTTTTTCGTCTCAGCCAGCTACAAGCGGTGCTCCCTTGGGCCATGAGCTGACCCTTGACCAGCTCCTACAATCTCCAGTAACAAGTTTTCCACCCTCAACAACAACTTCATAGGAGCAAGCTTTGTCCGTACTTCCGCTGGCACGGAGTGCTGTTATAAGCACTCCCTTGGGAGTTAGTTGCCCAGTTGCACCCGGAAGCCTTCAAGGCTTGAACCTTATGCCCCAGATGATGGCCAGCTTCCCATGGCAGCACTTTATCAATCAGGTGCAGGCCACTCAAAGGAACAACAACAACAGCAACAGCAACAACGCGGGTGCAAGGGCTGAAGAAGATTTGGCCAAGCCTTATAAGCCGAGTAACCTCTCATGTTTTTCACAGCAAATAGCCGATTATGATTTTCAGATAAAGATTAAGATGCCATCCCACATCAAAACATATGATGGGACTGAGGATCCTGAAGACCATCTTCAGATCTTCACTGGTGCTGTAAGGATTGAGAAATGGTCAAACACTGAATGTTGCCTAATGTTGCAGACCCTTGTCGGATCAGCCAGAATCTGGTTCAATGATTTACCTGCTTGAAGCGTTCGAAGCTTCGATAACCTCAGCAAGGGGTTCCTGGCCAATTTCTCCCAACAAAGGCGATACGTTAAAGATGCAACAGTGATCTTTCAGATAAAACAAATAGATGATGAAAGTCTCCGAGAGTTCATAGAAAGATACAAGAAGGAAGGTCTAACATATGTAGGGGCAGTCAAAAAGATGAGGGTGGCAGGTTTTATGAACACCATTACGTCCAAATATCTCACAAGAGATTTCAACAAATCACTGCCCAAGACCTTGGAAGAAGCTCTCGAAAGGACAGAAGCCCATATCCGGGGGGAGGAGGCAGTAGACATTAAAGAGCAAAGGAAAAGAGGATCAAGCTGGCGAGGCAACAGCCCAGCCAGGAAAAGGGGGAATTTTAACTCCTATGACAGACGCTAAAAGGGTTCAGACCACCGAAGGCCGGAACCCTCCCAACAGGGAGAAAGGCATAAGTTTCACACCCCTCACCAAGTAGGGGTGAGCATGCAACCGAATTAACCGAACCGTAACCGAAATAACCGAAAAAACCGAACCGAAATAACCGATAACCGAAATAACCGAAGGGTTGGTTATTTATATTTTTAATAACCGATTTTTGCGGTTCGGTTATGGTTATTCTTATTTTCATAACCGCAAATAACCGAACCAAACCGAATAAACATAGCCAAATCCGTAGCACCATAAGTCTTTAAGTTTGTATTTAAATGCTTAACCATGGCCTAATCAATATGTATCTTTGGTAAAGTATTTGAATGTTTTAACTTTTAACCATGACCCAACTTTGATGAAGATTGCACTTAGGGGTGAGCATACAACCGAATTAACCGAACCGTAATCGAAATAATCGAAAAAACCGAACCGAAATAACCGATAACCGAAATAACCGAAGGGTTGGTTATTTATATTTTTAATAACCGATTTTTGCGGTTCGGTTATGGTTATTCTTATTTTCATAACCGCAAATAACCGAACCGAACCGAATATTTTAAACATAGCCAAATCCGTAGCACCATAAGTCTTTAAGTTTGTATTTAAATGCTTAACCATGGCATAATCTATATGTACCTTTGGTGAAGTATTTGAATGTTCTAACTTTTAACCATGACCCAACCTTATTGGCCCATTACATTTTACACTAACTATGACCCAACCTTATTGGCCCATTTAAAGTCCAACATTAGAAACAATGAAAGTAACCGACCTATAACCGAACCGAAACCGCATTAACCGCAATAACCGATTAACCGAAACCGCATTAACCGAAACTAAACGGTTATGATTTTTTGATAACCGCAGTGTGCGGTTATGGTTTCGGTTATAGGTAATAACCGAACCGAACCGCACCATGCTCACCCCTATCACCAAGACTCCTCAAGAAATCCTCGCAACGGAAGAAGTCAAGGAAAACTTCCGGCCTCCTAGGCCTCTCCCCAAAAGCAGAAAGAACGAAAATTCCACACAATACTGTGAATTTCACGAAGAAAAGGGGCACCATACCAATGATTGCTTCCAGCTTAAAAAGAGAACCGAAGAAGCCGTTAAGTCTGGGGAACTTGCTCATTTGGTAAAGGGAGTAAGAGACAAAATGGCTGAAGGAAAGGGAAAGGAAGTCAATATGGTAGATTTTGATGGAAGTGTTCCACACAAAAGGCAGCGGTTGGAAGCTTGGGTGCTCCAATGTGTTTGCTTTCCTCCAACAGAGAAAGACCCTCTCTCAAACCCTCTTGTGGTTGAGGCTACTGTGGGGACATTACAAACGAGCAGAGCATACATAGACACTGGTGATGCCACCGAAATTATGTTTGAAAAGTTCTTCAACCGTTTGAGCAATGAAGAACGTTCAAGGCTTCAACCCTCCGGGACCTCCATAAAAGGTATTGCCGATATACCACTCAAGCCTTTAGGGCAACTGCCACTTGATGTTCGTTTCAGTGAAGGTCAGAAGGAGAGAGTCCAACCACTCACCTTTGTGGTTATCAATATACCTTCAAACTATGATGTGATCATCGGAAGGCCGGGACAGTGTGCATTTTATATGGCTGTGTCTGTTGGCCATGTCACTGTCAAATTTCCCACCGAGAGGGGAGTAGCAACCCTTTAACCTTCTCAAGAGGCCTACATGGTTGAAGGTGAAAGTTCCAAAAGTGAAGAAGACAAGCAGAGGCTAATCATAAATCCTAAGTACCCCGAGCAGAAGATAAAGGTCAATCCAAGCCTTTCGCAAGAAACCCTCTCATATCTTGAAAAATTATTAACCCATTATAGCGATGTCTTTGCTTGGTGCCCGAAGGATATGACAGGCATCCCTCGAAGCATTGCTGAACATGAATTGAAAATACCGCCTGGTGTCAAGCCTGTTGTCCAAAAGAAATGAAGCTTAGCACCCGAAAGAAGCTTGGCTGCGTGCCAAGAGGTTGAAAAGCTTGTGTCAGCTGGCATTCTACGAGAAGTCAAATATCAATCCTGGGTTGCAAACCCGGTGATGGTTCGAAAGCCAGATAATTCTTGGAGAATGTGCATAGATTTCAAGGATCTTAACAAGGCTTGTCCTAAAGATTGTTACCCGTTGCCAGATATTGATCTCAAGGTTGACTCCCTCACCGGTTACCCGTTCAAATGTTTTCTTGATGCCTACAAAGGTTATCATCAAATCCTCATGAAGGAAGAGGATGAAGAAAAGACCGCCTTTCACACGGACAAAGGGATCTTTTGTTACCAAAAGATGCCTTTTGGCCTCAAAAACGCTGGAGCAACCTACCAACGCCTAGTTGACAAGGCCTTTTCATGTCAAATTGGTAGAAACATGGAGGCATATGTCGATGACTTGGTGATTAAAAGCAAAACGGAATATCAAATGCTCGATGACATCCAAGAAACCTTCAAGAACCTAAGGAAGGTAAACATGAAACTCAACCCCGAGAAATGCTCCTTTGGGTTTGAGGAAGGTAAATTCCTTGGGCATATTATGGGAAAACAAAGCATTAAAGCCAATCCAAACAACGTGAAAGCTGTTCTAGAAACCAAACCACCGAGAAGCAAGAAGGAGGTTGAAAGCTTAAACGGGAAGCTTGCAGCCTTGAAGCGTTTTACCTCCAAATTGGCTGAAAGGTCTTTACCTTTTTTCAAAACGCTCAAAGGTTGCTCCGATAAGAAGGACTTCAAATGGACTGAGGAGGCCGAAGAAGCCTTCAACCAGATGAGCAACACCTAGCTTCCCTACCTGACATTGCAGCCCCAGAAACGGGGGAATTGATCTCGGTATACCTTTCAGTTGCTGAAGAGGCCATAAGTGCGGTCCTCACCATTGAACGAGACAAGGTTCAGGTACCCGTTTATTTCTTCAGCAAAACTCGAAAATTGGCTGAAATCAAATATCCTCCCCTAGAAAAACTTGCTCTAGCCCTAGTTCAAACAGCTAGAAGGCTTCGAAGGTATTTCCAAGCACACCCTATACAAGTAGTCACCGACCAACCTATTAAGAGTGTGCTTGAAAAACTAGAAAACTCGGGACAACTAGCCAAATGGGCAGTGGAACTAGGTGAGCATAATATCACCTACGTCCCAAGAAAAGCCATCAAGGCCCAAGTCTTGGCTGATTTCATTATAGAAGTCCCAAAGCAAACAGTCACTGAAGTGAACACAGCTGCCACTGAACCATCAGACCTGGAAGCCTGGAAGCTTTTTGCCGATGGGGCTTTAAGCGTTGAAGGGTCAGGGGCTGGGCTCATTCTGATCAACCCAGAAGGGTTAGAATTCACATATGCTCTTCGTTTTGATTTTCAGACCAACAACAACGAAGCTGAATACGAAGCACTGATCGCCACCCTAAGACTGGCTAAAGAAATGAAAGTCCAAAAGCTTGAAGTGTTCACAGATTCGTTGCTGGTCTCAAGCCAAGTGAATGATAGCTACATTGCAAAGGAGCCCAACATGAAAAGATACAAAGAAAAATCCAAAGAGCTGATGAATACCTTCCAAACATGCACCATCAAGCAAATTCCCAGATCCCAAAACAAGAAAGCGGATGCCTTGAGTAAGCTTGCATCTCTCACTTTTGCCCACCTTACCAAGAAGGTATTGGTAGAGGTGTTAAAGGCTCCATCAATCGATGAGTTGGAAGTGCAAGATGTAATCACCGAAGAAGATCCAAATTGGATGACTCCAATCAGGAAATTCCTTAAAAACGGTGAATTGCCTAGTGATCAAACAGAAGCTAAAAGGGTTAAGTTCAATGCAAGGCAGTATATACTACAAGGTGAAACCCTCTACAAAAAGGGTTATCTTGCACCCTTGCTAAGATGTGTTGATCCCGAGCAAAGTCAGTATTTGATCAAAGAGATTCACGAAGGTATATGCGGAGCTCATTTTGGAGCTAGGTCGGTGGTTGCCAAGCTTATGAACCTTGGGTATTTTTGGCCCTCAATGCACCGGGATACCACTGAGCAATTAAGGAAACGTGATGCCTGCCAAATTCATGCACCAATCCCAAAAAGTCCCAAGCAAGATTTTGTCCCAATAACCTCAGCATGGCCATTCTATAAATGGGGGATGGACATTGTCGGTCCATTTCCCCCAAGCAAAAGTGGAGTAAAATTCTTGTTGGTGGCCATAGATTATTTCACCAAGTGGCCTGAGGTTAAACCACTTGCAAAAATCACGGGCAAACAGGTCATTGACTTTGTTTGGGAAAACATTATTTGCCATTATGGATTGCCGGGAGTACTTGTCACTGACAATGGGAAGCAATTTGCTGAGAAGCCTTTCAGCGTTTGATGCAAAGAATACAGAATCAATCAGGTTTTCAGCTCAGTGGCATACCCACAATCAAACGGTCAAGTTGAAAGGACGAATAGAAGCATAGTGGAAGGTATCAAAACCAGATTGGGAAGGTACGAAAGCAACTGGCTTGAAGAATTGCCAAGTGTTCTCTGGGCCATAAGAACAACCGAAAAAACAAGCCACAAAAGAACACCATATAGCTTGGTATTTGGATCCGAAGCCGTGATCCCAGCTGAAGTAGGAGTTGTAACACAACGAATTGTCAACATGGATCCCGAAACAAACAAAAAGAGACCATGTTGAACTTACAACTCCTAAAGGAAGCACGAGACCAAGCCGCAATTCAAGAGGCCAAGTACAAACAACGAATGGAAGCCTACTATAACAAGAGAGTCAAGAATGAACGCTTCAAGCCAGGAGACCTGGTGCTTAGAAACAATGAAGCTAGCAAAAAAGAGAATCAAGGAAAGCTTGGCCCAAAATGGGAGGGCCCGTATACCATCCTCGAAGCACATAAGGGTGGATCTTACAAGCTAGCAGACTCAGAAGGTAAAAGGCTTCTAAGACACTGGAATGGAAACACCTTGAAAAGGTTCCATGTCTAAACAGGAAAGATTGGTTTGTATTTCACAAGTTGTATTTCAAGAATGGCACTATGAATACCTTTTGAAAAAACTAGTATCTCTTGAATGAATGAAGTTGTTTTATCAAATTTGTCTTTCTATCCTAAGATCAGGTTGAGAACCTAGCAAAAAACTCCATGGCAAGGGCCATGTAAGGGGATGAGCTCCCAGGCCACATCGCTCAATAGGTTCAAGGGTTGAATGAACCTATATAAGGGGTGAGTTCCTAAATCAATACAACTCCATGAGACTTATTATTGAAAACAAAGTTGTCTCATAGACGGGTTTGAACAACCTACACCAAATGTTCCTTAAGCCTTAGAAAAATAATCAACAAACAGGCTTACGAAATCAAATGAAAACAAGAAAATAAATAGGATAGGTGCTATGTCTTATTGTTAAAAATACCAAGGCTAAGTGATTGCAGCACTGAACCCTTTAAGGTATAAAAAACATAAAGGCAACACAAACTTGACAAAGACAAAGTCACAAGAAACATAAATAACCTAAGGAATAATGCAACAACTTGAACAAAAAGTTATAAAAAATTCAAATATACAAACCAAGCCAAGTCACAAAACTAAGAAGCCTTCAAGGCTCCAAGCTACATACGTGACAACTCAAAGCCTTAAAGGCTTCAAACAACATACGGGATAGCCAAAAAGCTTGAAGGTTTAAAACCAAACAAGCTGCCTTAGCAAAATAGGCACAAGTATAAACAACACAACACAAGACAAACAGTTAAACATAATAGCATATCAAAGAAAGTCTGAGAGACTTCCTAACAAAGTTAAAAGCAAGCCCTAGCAGCTTGCAAGTTGAGAAATTGTTCAAACGGCCATACAGACCCTACCACAACCACATAACAAGAACCTTAAGGGTCCTTATGAAACCTAACATTGTTTTAGTTAACATACACCACAAATTGTTTTCAAAGAGTGCTAAGAAAGCTACGAATATCCATCAAGCATCAGCAGGAGGTCTGGAAGCCCCGGAACCTTCACCTTTAATCTTCTTTGCTTTCTTTGACTTCTTAGACTTCACACCACCATCACCACCTACTGCTGAAGCCTCCAAGCTTGCATCCTTTGAAGCATCTGGTCCTCCTGAAAGGGTGTCATCACTATCTCCCGAGTAAGATCTTTTTCTTGAAAGAGAACCCAGGACTTCAGCATAGACTTTTTCATTAAGGCACTCCGGTTTTAGCTCTTGCAAGACAGTAAGAGGCTTACCAAAACAAGTAGAAACTTGATTGATATACGGGTAGGTCAGCCTCTCCATCTGTTCAACGGAACCTTTGAAGACCTCAGAAGCTTCAGGATGAAATAAGGGAGACTTTTCCAAAGGATGGCCAGATTCATGAAGCTTGTAACCAGCAATCAGACCTTGATGTTTCCCCAAGTTGAGCAATTTCGTATAGACCTCACCAAGAGCGGAATTGAACTCTTTGGAGTGAAGGAGATAAGTAACAACCTGTTTGAAACCTTGCTCAATTAACCATTGGTTATCACCGGTGGTTTGAGCAACCAAAGCCTTCAGCCCTTCCTTCTCTTCATCAAAAGCTCTCTGTTGAACAGACAAAGCCTCTCTATCAGCCTTAAGCTTCAAACGATCAGCCTCAAAGCTTTTCTTAAGATCACCCATTTCAATCTCATGCCTCCTAGTCAATTCACCAACCTTTTTGGCCCAAGCCTCCTCTTTCTCAGCAAACCCACCTATCTCCTTCTTCATTGCAGCCATTGAAGATTTCATCTTATCTTTCTTCTTAGAAAATTCTTCATAAATCATACTCATGCATCCTCTTACGAAAACGGGCAACTCCCTGAGGAAGCATGGCAGCAAGGTTACAGGTACTCAAAATCTTGCGGGACAACATCATGTCATCATCCATCTCAGCAATGGTGTTATGAACCGAAGGAGGAGCAATGTGGCTTAGTGCATCTTCACAAACAGCAACATCCTTGAAACTGTCATCAACTTTCACTGACCAGCCAGGCACATAAACCTCATCTGGGTCCAACCCTTCAACGTCCCTGCTCGAAGAACCTTGAACAGGAGTAGCTATAACCTTCTTGGCTGAAGTCTTCTTGCCATGAACAACAAGTTTCTGTTCCTTTTCAGCACCCACTTCAACACCTTGATCTTCAGAAGCTTCAATATCATCACTCAACTCCACTGGTTCAGTAGAAGTGGATTGAGGAGCACCCTTCAACAAACGGCGGGTAGATCGACGGGTTGAAGCCTTGGGAGCACGAGACTTAGAAAAACCTTTGACGTTGGAAACACTAACATAACCCGAACCCTCGAACCTTTGCTCAGCACTTCTAACCACAACATTTTCACCAGGGACACAAATGGGACGGGTATGGGTTTACTTTTAAAAAAAATTCGCGGGTATGGGTTGGGTATGGGATTAGGTGATACCCGACCCGATTACCCGAAACCACATACCCGTTTACCCGAACTATATACCCGATCATACACCCGAAGTTTTTAGTTTATATTTTTATTTTCCATTAACCCTTATCTATTAGTGATTTATTTTAGTATGTTCATAATGTGAAAAAATAAATTTTCTTTTAGCATATGTATTTGATGATAGTATTTATATTTTATATGTTGTGAACTATATACATATAAGTGTATAAATATTATAAAGTTATTATTCATTTATGCTAAACTTATATCTATGTAATGTATATTTTAATTTATAATAGTTGTTGCATAAATAAAATTATATAATAATTATAATAGTAAAAAATGTATTTGGAAATCCCAATGTATATATTTTAACAAACTAATGGGTATACCCGATACCCGTGGGTATTACCGGTACCCGACGGGTAATTACCCGACATATACCCGATGGGTATTGGGTCGGGTATGGGACACGATTTTACAACCGGGTATGGGTATGCGATTGCCAATACCCAACCCGAACCCGACCCATTGCCATCCCTAGAGGAAATAAGACAAGCATCAACCTTGGACGTTTCAAAGGTGAACCAATCACCGTTTTTGGCCAAATGAAAAAACCGACGAAAAAGCAACAATGAAGGATCATAACCAAGGGCATGGCACAAAACCTCGAAGTGCAAAACCCTAGCCATACCCTTTGGGTGAATCTGACCAAAGGAGACTCGGTAATACTCCAACAGATTTAAAACAAAGACGGAAAAGGGATGACGGAGGTTCGAAAACTCAAAATGACGACAATAAAGAGCAATCGAACCGGCCGGACATTTATCAATCGGAACGTCGCAAGCAGGAGCAGTCGGTTTAAATTTCGTCCCAATACCATTTTCCATACAAAACAGTTCTACCTCTTCTTGGGTTAATCGAGAAAAGGATTTTGCCAAATCCTCACGAGCACCCATTTTTACAGGAAAATACGAAGAAAGTAAGGAAATAAGAAGAAACCGGAACTAACCTTGAAGAGAGGAAAGGTGATGCAGAGAAAACTTGAAAAGATTGAATGTTTATCTTCAAGAATAAAAGGAAATAAAACCCAAAATGGAGGTTATAATTGCAAACAGTTACTCGCCTACTCTCTGCAAAACCGCCGCCCTATGAACTGCCACACATCAATCAAATCAGTTGTCAGTTTTTTAAATTCAAAAAATTAACTGACTCCAACCCTTTAAGCCTTCAAGCTTTGAACCCTTGAAGCCTTTAGGCAGTAAAAAACATGTATAAAAGTCAGAAGTCTTTGAGCTCATTTCCCAAAAACCTCTGACTTGGGGGGCTGATGACGGGGGTAGCCCAAGACCAAATAAAAATGACTTAAATACATGAATGCTCAAAAGGTTAAATGGTTCAAAGGTTGAAAACCCGGGGAGTTGAGATAAAGCAATGCGGGAACAGTAAAAGGTCACATCTCTGGATTGCTTCACCAACTCACCAGCTACAAAAGTGATACAGACTCACAGAATGCACTCTTTTATCCGCATGTCAAAAGGCTTCAACCCCCAAAAGGGTAAGTCCCCCACTGCAAGCATGTTCACTAGTTAACACATTCCTCTTTGAGCAATGTCTATTCCTATAAATTAGACACTTCATTTACTGAAGAGGACATTCCGGTCAGCTCTGATTCTTGGAGAATCTCTAATCATTGCCCTCGAGTACTTGCTCCATGCAAGTTACTTTCTTTCACATTCAACACACACATTCCTTTTGCCCATACATCCGAATCTGAACACACTTCAGAGGAGGATCTTTAGCAAACAACAAAAACAATCTAGTGAACCTCTCTCCACGTCTTGCAAACGTGGGGGGACCCCACGACCTGCGTTAGGCAAAGTTGAACCCTTCAACCCTTTTGCCTAACCAGCCCAGCTACTATCCTTGGTCTATTATTTGTTGCATCAACAGGTATTGACAGTTTCTGTATTGTGATGTGCTGTTATTTTGCATAAAAAATGAATGTAAGAATATGATTGTTAATATTGAATTAAATGTTCCTTATTTTTCATTCACAGTATACGAGTTTGTTAGATAGAGTAGCTTAAGCTAATGCTTGTTTGGTAATTTTTTCATGATAATTTGTCTGTCATTTTGCCATGTTTTGATTGTTTATGTATTTCTTTGTTTTATCATGTCTTGCAGATAAGATTCATGTAAAATGGGGGGAGGTAAGTCATAAGTTGAAAACAATAATGATAATTACTTTTATGTTCCCATTTTTCATATATGTAGGGGACAATATCTTATTATGTGTGTCTTGAATAGTGTTCTCATTGTTTGTATATTGATAGGTCTATATTTTTAAATGTTGCCACATGTCATCCTCTTATTGCTTCCTATCCTTCCTAGCGAAATTAATCTTCCTATTTGATCTTTTCCCTTGTTATGGATAATTATTAAATAAATTTGAATTTAGACGTTTATCTCTAACTATATTAATTAATATTATATTCTATTTTGTGTATAAAATTAATATGTAATACTATTATTAAAAGGGAGGAGGCACCAGAGAGTGACACGTGTACAAAAAGATTTTCGTTTATTAGTATAGGAAGATAAATACTAGTCTATAGCCCCGTGTGTTACACGTTTTGACGAATAAAACCAAATAATGGTATAATAATATGATGTTTACTCTTTGTGTATTAAAAACTTAAAACACATATCTCTAAAGAGTTTTGTAGCATCTAAAAATGTAAAAACTTCTGAACCAAAGAATTGTAATACACGGGTCATCTTTGGGGCACCTCGAATTTGTTTGAAAACACTCGTCAATGGGACAAAACCGAACAATGAACTAAGCAGCATATATCTCAAACCGGCCAAACCTGCAAATTTGCTTCGGTTTAAGCGGTTCGGTCGACTTCAATGGTTTAATGAGCATCGCTTATTTTTAAACAACGATGTCCCAGTTAAGTTGTTGGTTGAGGTATGGGGCTTGATTTTTTTCTAACCAACTGTAACCCAATTTACATTAAAAAATTAATAAAAAAATTTGCTTTTTAGTTAAAGGACTTTAGTGTTTGATGATCTCAGTTTAGACAAAATATGTGTATCTTAAGCGATAATCCTAAGAGTTACTCTAAAACACTCTTTAACAACAACCAAACCTGACTAAGTACAAAAAACATACGGGTCATTACCCGATTTTAATATCAAAAATTTGGAGACCCAATTAACCCAACCCAGTCTACCAACAACTGAACCTGACTAACTTAATAAACATACCGGGTTTTTTTGCAGCTCTGTTTCCATCGCCGACAAATGAAAAAGCACTGAATAAGAACATCTGTTGATGCAACAAATAATAGACCAAGGCCTGTAGCGATATCTCCGGGTAAAAGAGTTCAAGGGTTTCGATTAGCCTAACGCAGGTCGTGGGGTCCCCCCCACGTTTGCAAGACGTGGAGAGAGGTTCATTAGTGTTATTGTTGTTCTTCTTGAATTCTAGACTGATATGAAACCAGCCCAGAACGTAATCGTTGGAGAAGATGAATTATTTGGTGTGAAGAAGAGAAGCATAAAGCTAGTTCTCATGGGAGAAGAAGAGAAGCAAGCATGAAGCTTGTTCTTGAGAGGGAGAAGGAGAATCAGAGAGTTAAGATAGTTTTCAGCTGATTCCGGAGTGTCCCATATGTTTGGCATGGGCTGCAATTTATAGGGGAAGAGGTTTCTCAAAGGAGAAATCTTTAACTAATGAACCTGGCTTACAGTGAGGGACTTACCCTTTTAGGGGTTGAACGGTTTGGACCTGCGGACAAAAGGGTGTTCTCTGTGCACATGTTCTGTCTGTGCAGAAATGGTTCACACGTTAAGTGCTAAGGGGTGTTCACGATCCGATCCGATCCGATCCGATCGAGGGTCTGCTCATGCTCGGATTGAATTACAACCGATCCGATCCGAGCGGATCAAATTTGTAAAACCGATCGCAAAAGTGATGCTCATGCTCGGATTGAATTTGAATCGAACCGATCCGATCGGCTCGGTTTCTCTCGGTTTTTATCAAATCCTAAAAAAAAAAGCGAGCGGATCGTTTTCGCTCGATTGAAAAATAAGGCTTCGTTCAACAAAAACAAATTCTAACTTAAAGTGTGAATACAAAAGCAACATAAAATAAAGTGCGAATACATAAGAAACACAAAATAAAGTGCGAATACAAAAGCAACACAAAATAAAGTGCGAATACAACCAACCAAACAACAGCTAATCACCAACCATGTTTACATCAAAATTTTGCCAACTGTCGAATGTCATCGATCTCCATCGTTCTCTATGCTACTATAACAAACATACCAAACAGAAACATAACATACCAAACAACAGATTAAAAAAAGAGCAGATTAAAAAAAACAGCAGATTGAAGAACTGTTGAAGACCGTCCGAAGATTGAAGACTAGAGACAGCGGCGATATGTGTGTCGGAGATTAGAGGGTCGGAGACGGAGACTGTGAGTCTGTGACTGTGGAGACCGGAGAGTGAGACCGAGATTAGAGCGGCAATTTGAATACGACTGATTAGGGAAGAATAGATTTAGGGTTAGATACTTAGATTTATATATTAAATATTAAGTTGGGTTGAATGTTATTTGGGCTTTTAGTTTTTTTTGGGCTATTATATTTTTTTGGGTTTTTATCTATAAAATCTATAATAAATATATATATATATATATATATATATTAATTATTAATAAAAATAATTCGAGCGAAACCGAGCGATCGACGAGCGAGCGGAGCTATGCTCATGCTCGGATTGAATTTGAATCGAACCGATCCGATCGGCTCATTTACAAACTGAGCGGGAATCGAACGAGCATTTTTCGAGCGATCGTCGAGCAGTTTGGACAGCCCTAAGTGCTAATGTGACCGGACACTGTGATTATCCTTTTTACTGTTCACCTGAGTTTGCGCGTATTGAACCTCTCAACCTTTTAACCTTTTAAGCTGTTATGTATATTAGTCATTTTTTTAAGATTTGGGCTACCCCCGTCATCAGCCCCCCAAGTCAGAGGTGTTTGGGATGTAAGCTCAAATGCTTCTGACTTTTACACATTATTTTTTATTGCTTAAAGGCTTCAGGGCTTTAAGGCGTTTGAGTTTTGAGATTTGAATTTCGGAATGATAGTAGGCTTCAAGGTTTCAAGGCTTGAAGGCTTAAGGGCTTCAACTCTCTCACTCAAGAGGTAGTTGAGGATCGACCTAAAGTTTAATCCGGTGGCTCTGGGTTTTGGCAAATCGATCGGTTAGTGTCCCGTTGGTTCGATTGCTCTTTATTGCTGAGTTTTCCAACTTGCGTCATCCGTTTTCGATCTTTATTCTAAATATTTTAGAGTATTATCGTGTGTCGTTTGGTCAGTTACACCCTTAAGGTCTTGCTAGGGTTTTACACTTTGATGTTTTGTGTCCAGCGATAGGGTATGACCCATCGTTATTGTTGTTCCGCCGTTTCTTCCAGTTAGCCAAGAAATGCGATTGTTTTACCTTTGAAACATCTCAGGTTGATGTGTGTTTAATTTCGTCTATGGTTACTATCCTTGGTTCTTGGAAGGACCGATTTTCCTGGATTTCTAAGTCCATTGTTCCTTTCAGGCTTGTTTGGAGGAACCCTTATGTTATTTTGAATGAGCTTGAACCTTTCAAACACGAGATAGATGGTTGTTGAAGTTTATTAAGAGGTGTCCTTCTAGGCTTTGTCCCTTTCCCGAACATCTTTTAGTGCTGATGGATGTTAGCAGGTTGTGGGACAAGCCGGATCGTGACTATGTGCTCGTGAGAGATGATCAAGGTATGATATTTTGTATTTTCTGCTTATGTTATATTTTATTTGTTGCAGTTATGTTTGGCTTAGACTTTATCAAGAGCGATGACACATCTGATGTTGTGTTTGGAGATGCCGAGGCTACATCCGGCGAAGATGTTGTTGTTAGGGGCACTGAACATAGGTTCGAGGGTTCAGGCTATGTGAACGTTCCCAATGTCAAGGGTTTCACCAAAGTTGTTGCTTCCAAAGTCTCTACTCGTCGTTCGAGCTGTTGTTTGATAAAGACTACTGACCAACCATCGGCTTCTAAGCCGGTGGAACTAAGTAATGACATAGAGGCTTCAGATGATTTACAAATTGGGGTTGGGGAAAATCAAAAAAGGACAAGGGACGACCCTTGGTGGTTTGGCGGGTTAAAAGGTTGTGAGCTTGAAGGGTTCCGGGAAGGGTGGTGAAGGTTCCACCAATGTTAATCCAGGGGAGGTTTATGTGCCAGATTGGAAGGTCACAGTTGGTGACAGCTTCAAGCCTTCATCCGTTTGTGAGGATGTTCTTACCCACTTTGATTCTCCTGTTGTTCGAGGTTCTTGCTCATCTATGGGTGATGACCTGATGATTTTGAAAAATGGTAATGGGTGCTTGTAACCTTGTTACCTTGCTTCCAGAGGGTGTATCCCGATTTCGCAAGAGGATGCGAGAATATGATGTCTTCTCGAAGAAGAGGGATGAGATGAAGGCTTCATTAGCTACTCTAAAGAAGGGGGCAGAGGGTTATGCTGGGAGGGAGAAAAGCTGATGTTGTGTATTGATGAGCTTTTTTCCCAACACAAGACTGAGGTGGTTGAATTGGAAAAACGCTTGGAAGCTGACAGGGTTTAAGTCAGGATCGATAAGGCTGCCTTGGAGGTTCAGAAAAAGGCCTTATTAGAGGAGAAAAAAGGGTTAAAGGCTTCAATTGCCCAGGCAACTAGTGATAATAAATGGCTCATTGAGTATGGATTCCAGCAAGTGGTTAAGTATCTTCTCCATTCATCGGAGTTCAAAAAGGTCTTGGGTGATGTGTACACCGAGCTTCTTGCTCATGGGAGACACCAAGGTTTGTTTGCTGGTAACAAAGCTTTGTGAGCCTTGGGAGCCTCAGGAAAAGTCTTCTCTTTTTCAACCCAAAGCCTTCGAAGCCTTCATGGAAACTGTTTTGAAGGTAGGGCATATTATTTACCCTTATGTGGGTGAAGTCTCCAAGTGTTTTGGTAAACCTTTGCCTGTCTTACAGGAGCTAAAACCCAAGGGCCTTAATGAGGCTGTTTGTAATGAAGTGTTGAAGTCCCTCTCGAAGAAACGTCCTTGCTCCGGAGATAGCGAGGAAATGTGTTCTGAAGGTGGTGAGGGCTCAAAGGGTTCAAGCCTTGAAGCCTTCGAGACAACGGGTGTCGTATGGAGGAAAAAGAGGATGGCTAAAAACACCCAAGATAATGGGGTTTCGAATAAGGATGATGCAGCAAAGTCTACCATCTCTGATGCTGACAAGTGAAGAAGAAACTTTGATTTGTAGTATTCTTAGCATGTCGAACAATGTTATGGATTGTTTGTTTGAACATCCTTTTATTTTAAGGGAACCGTTTAGGTCCCTTGGTGGTTAAAGCCTGGCAGGCTTGTGGACAATGTTTTATGTTTGATGGCCAGTATGGCCCTTGCTATCTTTAACTTATCTTGTTATGTCTATTTGTTTTGTTCTGTTTACTCCCTTGTGTTTTTATTGGTTTTGTATGTTGTCTTTGTTTTGGGCGGTGCATCTTATGTTACTTACCTTAAAGGGTTCAGTGCTGCAGTCATTTAGCCTTAGGATATTTTTAACAAGAAGATACAACCTCTATCCTATGTATGACATTCACTTAGAGTCTTTTTGGTTCGTAAGCCAATGTTGGGGCTTAAGGAACATTTGGTGTAGGCTGTTCAAACCCGTCTATGAGACATGTTTTTCAAGATTTCTATGAGTCTCATGGAGTTGTATTGATTTAGGAACTCACCCCTTATATAGGTCCATTCAACCCTTGAACCTATTGAGCGATGTGGCCTGGGAGCTCATCCCCTTACATGGCCCTTGCCATGGAGTTTCTTGCTAGGTTCTTAACCTGATTATAGGATAGAAAGACAAATTTTGATTCATCGTTCATTCATTTCAAAGTATTTTGATTACTAGGGGAATAGAACAACTTTTGGGAACTATTTGTAATACGTTTTGGTTAAACATGGAACCTTTTAAGGTTTTTGCCATTCCAATGGCGGGGAAGATTTTTACCTTGCGGACCTGCCAGCTTGTATGATCCCCCTTTGTGGGCTTTAAGGATAGTGTATGGCCCTTCCTACTTAGGGCCGAGCTTTCCTTGGCTTTCTTTCTTGCAGGCCTCATTATTTCGAAGCACAAGGTCCCCAGGCTTGAAGTGTTCATGCTACACCCGTGTATTGTAATGAAATTCCATGTTTTGCTTGTACCTTGCTTTTTGTATGGCTGCTTAATCACGAGCCTATTCGAGTTGTTCCAAATTCAACATCGTCTCTTTCTTATTTGGCTCGAGGTCGATGTTAAATGCTCTTTGTGTTGTTACTCCGATTTCAGCTAGGATTACAGCCTCTGATCCAAACACTAGGCTGTAGGGTGTTTTCTTGTGGCTCGTTTTCTTAGTTGTTCGAATTTCCAATAGCACATTGGGAAGCTATTCGAGCCAGTTGTTGTCGTATCTTTCCAATCGAGATTTAATCCTTTCAACAATGTTGTTGTTTATCCAATTAACTTGGCCGTTGAATTGTGGGTGAGCTACCGAGTTGAATACTTGGGTTATTCTGAACTCCTTACACCCGGAGCTAGAAGGCTTCTCGGCAAACTACTTCCCGTTATCCGTGACTAGTACCCCTGGAGCCCAAAACGACAGATTATGTTTTCGTAAACGAAATCAATGACCTGTTTCCCTGAGATTTTTGCCAATAGTTTTATTTTTGGCCACTTGGTGAAGTAATTCACAGCTACCAATAAGAGCTTGACTCCTCCTTTGGCTAGTGGGGATGGACCAACGATGTTTATTCCCTACTTGTGAAATAGCCAAGCCGAGGAGATGGGAACGGGGTCATGTTTGAGGCTTTTGGGTACCGGAGCATGTAACTGACAAGCTTCATACTTTCGCAGTTGTTCGGAGGTATCTCGATGCATGGAAGGCCAAAAGTGTTCGAGGTTCATCAACTTTGACTCTACCGATTTTGGGCCACAATGAGCTCCATATATCCCTTCGTGAACCTCTTTGATCAGATATTGGCTTTGTTCTGGGCCAACGCATTGAAGTAGTGGTGCAAGGTATCCTTTTTTGTAAAGGATATCTCCTTGTAACACATATTGCCTTGACTTGATACGAACCCTTTTAGCCTCAGTCTGGTCATTAGGTAATTTACCATTTTGAGGAACCTTTCAATGGGAGTCATCCAATTTGGCCCTTTTTTAGTGATCACATCTTGAACCTCAAGTCTTTGGATGGATGAGGTTTTTAACACCTCAATTAGTACCTTCTTGGTGAGGTGGGAAAAACGTAGGAGATACAAGTTTGCTTAGTGCATTAGTTCTCTTGTTTTGAGATCTTGGAACTTTTTTGATGGAAAATGTTTGAAATGTGTTCATCAATTCCTTTGATTTCTCTCGGTACTAATACATGTTGGGTTCTTTTGCTACGTAGCTGTTGATGCAACAAATACAAGACCAAGGCCTGTAGCGATATCTCCGGGGTAAAAGGGTTCAAGGTTTCGATTAGCCTAACGTAGGTCGTGGGGTCCCCCCACGTTTGTAGCACGTGGAGGCGGATCACTTTGTTATTATTCACTTTGAATTCTGGATTGAAGGGTTCAACCCAGAATGTCTATGTTAAGTGATATAATATTGTAGTGAGCCGAGAATAGAACAAGCATGGAGCAAGTTCTAGAGAGGAGAAGTAAGATCAGAGATCAAGGGTGATCTGAGTTAATCTGGAATGGCTGGAATGAATGGCAAGAGGCTGTTATTTATAGGGAAAGAATCTTCTATAAGAGGAAGCCTTTGACCAGTGATCCTTGGCTACAGTGAGGGACTTGCCCATTTGAGGGTTGAAGGGTTTAGACCTGCGGGTAAAAGGGGGTTCTCTGTGCACATACTCTCTTTTACGGCTGTGAGAGTGTTGGACACGCAGAGGGTGATGTGACAAGGCTCTGACTTGTCTTTTTACTGTTCATGACCGTTGGACTATTTCCGAACCTTTTAACCTTTCAACCTTTTAAGCTGTTGTGTTTCTAATCAGGTTATTAAGGTTTGAGCTACCCCCGTCATCAGCCCCCCAAGTCAGAGGTATTTGGGGTGTAAGCTCAAATGCTTCTGACTTTTGTACACGATTTTTATTGCTTAAAGGCTTCAAGGCTTGAAAGGTTATCAGGCGTCTAAGTTTTTTGGATTTGAATTTTGAAATGATAGTTAATGTGATGGATGGCAGTTTTTTTTTTTGCCTTTTGCGTAATAATAATTGCCTAGACTTCACTTTCTTTTTTCTTTCGATCGTCTCTCCTAGGTGCTAGCAAAGATATGTATGTGAGTTATTCTTGTCTCACTAGAGGAAGTTGAGGCTTTTTGTAAATAATGGGGGATCGATCTAAAGTTTAATCCGGTGGCTCTGGGTTTAGACAGATCGATTGATCAGTGTCCCGCTGGTTCGATTGCTCTTTATTGTTGTCATTTTGAGTTTTCCAACTTGTGTCATCCATTTTCAGTCTTTGTTCTGAATATTTTAGAGTATTATCGTGTGTCGTTTGTTCAGTTGCGTCCTCAAGGTCTTGCTAGGATTTTACATTTTGAGGTTTTATGATAGGGTATGACCCATCGTTGTTGTTCCGATGTTTCTTCCGTTTGACCAAGAACGACGATTGGGTCACGTTTGAGATATCCCAAGTTGATGTTTGTTTGACTTCCTCAATGGTTACTACCTTTGGTTCTTAGAAGGACCGATTTTTCTGGATTTCAGAGTCCATTGTTCCCTTCGAGCTGATGCTGTGTTAGACATGCTTGAGCCATTTGAGTCCTAACTAGATAGTTTGCTGTTAAAAGCCATTTAGGAAATGTCCTTTGAGGCTTTGTCCCTTTCCTGAACACCTTTTAGTGTTGATGGGTGTGAGCATCTTGTGGGACAAGCCAGATCGTGACCCTGTGCTCATGCGGGATGATCAGGGTATGATGTTTTTCCTTATGCTTTATAAAGAGTGATGATACCTCTGATGTTGAGTTTGGGGATGCTGAGGCTACCTCCGGCAAAGATGCTGTTGCCAAAGGTGCCGAACACAGGTTCGAGGGTTCAGGTTATGTGAACGTTCCAAATGTCGAACGCTTTACTAGGTTTGGTGCTTCCAAAGCTTCTATCCGACGTATGTTGAAGGGAGCTGAACTACCATTGGCCTCTGAGCCAGTGGAACAAAGTGATGACATAGAGGCTTCGGACGACTCGGAAGTTGGGGTTCAGGGAAAAAGACAAGGAGTTGCCCTTGGCGATTGTTAAGGAGAGTAAAGCAGTGGGTAAGAAGGTTGTGAGCTTGAAAGGTTTAAGGAAGGGTGGTGAAGGTTCCACCAATGTTGATCCAGAAGAGGTTTATGTGCCGGATTGGAAGGTCATAGTTGGTGATAGCTTCATGTCTTCATCCGTTTATGAGGATGTTTTTACCCATTTTGCTCCTCCTACTGTTCGAGGTTCTTGCTCGTCTATGGACAATGAACTAATGATTTCGAAAATGATGATGGGTGCTTGCAACCTTGTTGCCTTGCTTCTAGAGGATGTATCCAGATTTCGCAAAAGGATGCAAGAATATGAAGTCTTTTCGAAGAAGAGGGATAAGATGAAAACTTCAATGGTTGCTTTGAAAGTAACCGAGGGCTACACTGAGAAGGATAAAGCATTGATGTTTGAAGATTTGAGGAGTTTTCTTCCCACACAAGACTGATATGGTTGAGTTGGAAAAACGCTTGGAGGCTGACAAGGTTTAAGTTTGGGTCGATAAGGCTGCCTTGTAGGTTCATAAAAAGGCCTTCTTGGAGGAGAAAGAAGGGTTAAAGACTTTACTTTCTCATGCAATTGGTGATAATAAATGGCTCATTGAGCATGGATTTCAGCAAGTGGTTACCTATCTTCTCCATTCGTCGGAGTTCAAACAAAGTCTTGGGTGATGTGTACACCGAGCTTCTTGCTCATGTGAGACACCAAGGTTTGTTTGCTGGTTACAAAGCTTTGTGAACCTGAGGAGCCTCAGGAAAAGTCTTCTCTTTTTCAACCCAAAGCCTTCAAAGTCTTCAAGGGAACAATTTTTAAGATTGAGCATATGATTTACCCTTATGTGGGTAAAGTCTCCAAGTGTTTTGGTAAACCTTTGCCTGTCTTGTAGGAGGTAAAATCTAAGAGCCTTAATGAGGCTGTTTGTAACGAAGCATTGAAGTCCCTCTTGAATAAACGTCCTTGCTTCGGAGATAGCGAGGGAACGTGTTCTGAAGGTGGTGAGGGCTCAAAGGGTTCAAGCCTTGAAGCCTCCTAGGCAGCGGGTGCAGCAGGGAGGTAAAAGAGGAAGGCTAAAAAGACCCAAGATGATGGAGGTTCGAAGAAGGATGATGCAACAAAGTCTACCATCCCTGACATTGCTAAGTTAAGAAAAAACCTCAATTCATAGCTTTCTTAGCATGTCGAACAATGTTATGGTTTGCTTGTTTGAGCATCCTTTTATTTTAAAGGAACCGCCTAGATCCCTTGGTGGTTAAAGCCTTGAAGGCTTGTGGACAATGTTTTATGTTTGATGGCCAGTATGGCCTTTGCTATCTTTAACTTATCTTGCTATGTTTATTGTGTTGTTCTGTTTACTCCCTTGTGTTTTCATTGGTTTTGTATGTTGTCTTTGTTTTGGGCGGTGCATCTTATGTTACTTATACCTTAAAGGGTTTAGTGCTGCAGTCACTTAGCCTTAGGATATTTTTAACAAGAAGATACAACCTCTATCCTATGTATGACATTAACTTAGAGTATTTTTGGTTCGTAGGGCTTAAGGAACATTTGGTGTAGGCTGTTCAAACCCGTCTATGAGACATGCTTTTTAAGATTTCTATGAGTCTCATGGAGTTGTATTGATTTAGGAACTCACCCCTTATATAGGTCCATTCAACCCTTGAACCTATTGAGCGATGTGGCCTGTGAGCTCATCCCCTTACATGGCCCTTTCCATGGAGTTTCTTGCTAGGTTCTCAACCTGATTATAGGATAGAAAGACAAATTTTGATTCGTCGTTCATTTATTTCAAAGTAATTCGATTACTAGGGGAATAGAACAACTTTTGGGAACTATTTGTAACACGTTTTGGTTAAACGTGGAACCTTTTAAGGTTTTTGCCATTCCAATGACGGGGAAGCTTTTTGCCTTGCGGACCTGCCAGCTTGTATGATCCCCCTTTGTGGGCTTTAAGGATATTGTATGGCCCTTCCTACTTAGGGCCAAGCTTTCTTGGCTTTCTTTCTTGTAGGCCTCATTATTTCGAAGCACAAGGTTCTCAGGCTTGAAACGTTCATGCTTCACCCGTGTATTGTAATACAATTCCATGTTTTGCTTGTACCTCGCTTTTTGTATGGCTGCTTGATCACGAGCCTCTTCGAGGAGTTCCAAATTCAACATTGACTCTTTCTTATTTGATTCGAGGTCGATGTCGAATGTTCTTTGTATTGTTACTCCGATTTCGGCTAGGAATACAACCTCTGATCCAAACACTAGGCTGTAGCGTGTTTTCTTGTGGCTCGTTTTCTTGATTGTTCGAATTTCCCATAGCACATTGGGAAGTTATTCGAGCCAGTTGTTGTCGTATATTCCCAATCGAGATTTAATCCCTTCAACAATGTTGCGGTTTGTCCTATCAACCTGGCCATTGGATTGTGGGTGAGCTACCGAGCTGAATACTTGGGTTATTCTGAAATCCTTACACCAGGAGCTAGAAGGATTCTCGGCAAACTACTTCCCGTTATCCGTGACTAGTACCCCTGGAGCCCAAAATGACAGATTACGTTTTCGTAAACAAAATCAATGACCTGTTTCCCTGAGATTTTTTCCAATAGTTTTACTTTTGGCCACTTGGTGAAGTAGCCCACGGCTAACAATAAGAACTTGACTCCTCCTTTGGCTGGTGGGAATGGTCCAACAATGTCCATTCTCCACTTACGAAATGGCCAAGTCGAGGAGGTGGGAACGGGGCCATGTTTGGTTCTTTTGGGTACCGGAGCATGTAACTGTCGAGCTTCACATTTTCGCAGTTGTTCGAAGGTATTTCGATGCATGGAAGGCCAAAAGTATCCGAGGTTCATCAACTTTGACACTACCGATCTTGGGCCACAATGAGCCCCACATATCCTTTCGTGAACCTCTTTAATCAGATATTGGCTTTGTTCTGGGTCAATGCATCGTAGTTGTGGTGCAAGGTATCCTTTTTGTAAAGGATATCTCCTTGTAACACATACTGCCTTGACTTGATACGAACCCTTTTAGCCTCAGTCTGGTCATTAGGTAATTCACCATTTTTGAGGAACGTTTCAATGGGAGTCATCCAATTTGGCCCTTCTTTAGTGATCACATCTTGAACCTCAAGTTTTTTGGATGGATGGGGTTTTTAATACCTCAATTAGTACCATCTTGGTAAGGTGGGCAAACGTAAGAGATACAAGCTTGCTTAGTGTATCAGTTCTCTTGTTTTGAGATCTTGGAACTTTTTTGATAGAACATATTTGAAATGTGTTCATCAATTCCTTTGATTTCTCTCGGTACTAATACATGTTGGGTTCTTTTGCTATATAGGTGTAATTGTCTTGGCTTGAGAGAGTTTGTGAGGACTTAAAGCTTTTGAACTCCATTTCTTTGGCTATGTAGTTGTCACTTACTTGGTTTGAAACAAGCAACGAGTCTGTGAAGACTTGAAGCCTTTTGACACCCATATTTTTTGCAAGCTTGAGCCCGGCAATCAATGCTTCATACTCAGCTTCGTTGTTTGTAGTCTGCAATTCAAGACGAAAGGCATACGTGAATTCCAATTCGTTAGGATCAATTAGAACAAGCCCTGCTCCTAACCCTTCAATGCTGGAAGCTTCGTCAGTAAAGAGCTTCCAAGTATGGGGGTCGAAGGGTTCAGTGGAGACTGTATTGACTTCCGTTGTGACTTCTTTAGGGACTTCTATGATGAAGTCAGTTGAGACTTGGGCTTTGACAGCTTTTCTCGAGACATAAGTGATTTTTCAAGCACATTCTTAATAGGTTAGTCAGTGACCACTTGTATCGGGTGTGACTGAAAGTACCTTCGAAGCCTTCTAGCCGTTTGGACTAGGGCTAGAGCAAGTTTTTCCAAAGAAGAATATTTGATTCCTGCTAATTTTGAAGTTTTGGGTATCTGAACTTTGTTTAGTTCAATAACCAGAGCCGTACTTATGGTCTTTTCAGCAATCGATGGGTAGGTGGAGGTCGTTCCTCCGGTTTCCGGAGCCAAAATGGCTGGGAGTGAAGCCAAGTGTTGCTTCATTTGGTTGAAGGCTTCCTTTTGAGGTAAAACGCTTCAAAGCTGTAAGCTTTCCATCGAAAGTCTTTCTTGTTAGCACATCCCTTGGGGGTTGGATTTTATGCTTTGTTTCCCCATGATGTGCCCTAGAAACGAGCACTTGACTGGGTTAAGCTTCATGTTGATCTTTCTTGAGTTTTGGAAGGTTTCTTGTATGTCATCGAGCATTTGGTATTCCGTTTTGCTCTTGATGACCAAATCGCCAACATAAGCTTTAATGTTCTTGCCGATTTGTCCGGCAAACGCTTTGTCAACCAGACGTTGATAAGTGGCACCTGCATTTCTTAAACCAAAAGGCATTTTTTGATAGCAAGATATATCTTTATCAGTGTGGAATGTAGTTTTTTATTATTATTTTTTATTAGGATCTAATGGTAACCCTTTTAGGTGTCAAGATGACACTTGGACGGGAAGCCTGTGAGCGAGTTAACCTTGAGGTCTATCTGGGGCAGCGAGTAGCAATCCTTTGGGCATGCTTTGTTCAAGTCTTTAAAATCGATATACATTCTTCAAAACTTTTCGAGTTTTCGAACCATTACGGGATTGGCCACCCATGAATGATACTTAACCTCTCGAAGGATTCTGGTTAGAACAAGATTTTTTATCTTTTGTATAATGGGTTTATTATCAGATGGGATCCATGACTCATGTTTCAATAATGCTATCTTCCGGGCACTAAGCAAAGACGTAGTGCAAGAGCAACTTTTCAAGGTATGAGAGGGTTTCATTGGAAAGGTTAGTGTTTACCCTTATCCCCTGTTGAGGGTATTTTGGGTTTATGTCCAACCCTTGTTCATCGTATTCGTCCTTTCTTGAGCTTTCCCCTTCAACCACGAAAGCTTCTTGGGTAAGTTGAAGGGTTGCTATCCCTTTTTCAGCGGGAAACTTCACAGTGCCTTGACCAATTGAAATTGCCATTCCGAACACACTTTGCCCTGGCCTTCCTATGATGATATCATAATTGGAAAGGATGTTGATCACCGAAAAAGTGAGTTGTTCGGTTCGTCCCTATGTTCTCTCGCTGAACAAACATTAAGGGTTATTTGGCCTAAAGGCTGGATGGGTATGTCTGCGATACCTTCGATGGAAGGTTCAGACTGTTGAAGCTTTGAACGTTCATCGTCGCTGAGAGGGTTAAAGCCTTTCTCAAACATGATTTTAGTGGTTACACCGGTGTTAATGTAAGCCTTTTGTGTCTTGATGGTTCCTATGTTGGATTCCATCACCAGAGGGTTTGAAAGCAACTCTCCTTCTGGTGGTGGGAAGCAAACATATTGACGTTCCCATGCCTTGGAATGATGGCGTTTGTGGGAAGCTTCGTTTTCAAGGTCGACCATGTTCACTATTATTATTATTATTATTATTATTATTATTTTTTTCAACCATCTTGTCCTTGACCCCTTTAACCAAGTGGGCCTGTTCGGACTTGACGGCTTCTTCGATCCTTTTTTTTTGGTTGGAAGAAATCATTGGTATGGTGACCTTTCTATTCTTGAAACTTACCATATTGGCTTGATTTTTTCGATCTTTTGTTTTTTGGCAAAGGTTGAGGAGGGTGGAAGCTGTGCTTTACCTCTTCGGTTGCCAAGATCTCTTGCGGAGTCTTGGTTAAGGCTGTAAAGTTTATGGTGTTTTCTCGGCTTGGAGGGTTCCGGCCTTCAAGCCTTCAGGAATCCGAACCTTTGAACCATTTGTCATAAGAGCCATACTGGAAGCTCCAGTTAAGAGTTCTCTCTCTTTTTTTCTTTGATGTCTTCAGCTTATTCTCCTCGAATGTGGGCTTCAGCCCTTTCGAGTGTTTCTTCAAGGGTTTTGGGCAGGCATTTATTGAAGTTTCTTGTGAGATATTTGGAATTTATAGCATTCATGAACCCTGCAACCCTAACCTTTTCATCGGCGTAAGTTAAACCTTTCTTCTTGTAACTTTCGATGAAGTCTCTGAGACTTTCATCATCATGTTGTTTGATCTGGAAGATTATCATGGCGTCCTTGACATACCTATGTTTTATAGGGAACTTTTGCTAAGATCGTCAAAGGTCTGAACGCTTCGTCCACGAAGGTCATTGAACCATATGCGCGAAGACCCTTCAAGGGTTTTCCTGAACATGAGGCAATATTCGGAGTTGGGTCATTTTTTTTATTCTTGTAGTCCCGGCGAAGATTTGGAAGTAGTCTTCAGTACCGTGATGGCATCTTTATCTGGGTTTGAAACTCGTACTCAACAATTTGTTGAAGCAAGATATTGGGCTTGTAAGGTTTTGAGAGGTATTTTATTACCCTTGAAGCTGGATTACCGTTTGAGGTACCCTGGTGAGTGGTTGGCACTTGGTTGATGAAGTTAAGGTTAAAGCCTTGAAGGCTTTCTGTGTCATCATCCAGCTTTCACGTGCTGCAAAGGAAATTGTGCCATCATCTGTGTCATCAGCTAGGGCATAAGGTTAAAGCTTTAAAGGCTTTCTGATGGTACTCATAAAAGATGCCATTATCTGTGTCATAAGGTTAAAGCCTTAAAGGCTTACTGTATAAGGCATTCCCATGGATGTGCTCATGACCGCACCTCGAGCCAAAGGCGGGGTGACCATGGCTTGTTTTCACGAAGTAGCAATGGGAGGGGGAACACTTGAAGCTGGTGACTGCCATAATTGATCAAGAGTGATTTTATGCCCCATAGGTGCACCGGTTGTAACGGGTTGGGAGGTAAATAAGGGAAAAACGGTTGGACTTGGCTTCCCCAAAAGCTAAAGGGCTTGAGTGGTTGGTCTGTCACACTAGGACCAGCTTCAAGGTAAGATGTAGCTGAACGTGAGCTGCTAAAAGGAAGAGATGGAGGGCCATGTGATAATGAGGGTTCAGACTACTCATAATTTAGTCTTATTCTCACCCTTTTTTCCCTTTCTAAGCTCACATGCTAGTTGAGAAGAAATCTCAGTTGTAAGAAATTTCTAGCTAGTCACTCGGGTGTTAGATCTATGCGTTCCGGTGTATGCATTACATCGATTTGAGTAGGTGCAACCCCTGTTCGAGATGGGTTTGTGTTTGAAAAGTAGTGAACTCCGAGAACATATCCCGGTGGAGTACTTCCGGGAGTAGAAAGAGGTGTAGATAAGACCGGTGAGATACGACCCGAATTTGGTGTTAAATCGGTGTTGTTAGGCACTTGATTTACCTGACCGAGAGACTCGCTTTCAGACATGATGTAAAGAGAAAATGGAGCTACACAACTGGTCTTTAAGATAAAGTAAGCGGCGTAGCCCCACGGTGGGCGCCAACTTGTTGATGCAACAAATACAAGACCAAGGCCTGTAGCGATATCTCCGGGGTAAAAGGGTTCAAGGTTTCGATTAGCGTAACGCAGGTCGTGGGGTCCCCCCACGTTTGTAGCACGTGGAGGCGGATCACTTTGTTATTATTCACTTTGAATTCTGGATTGAAGGGTTCAACCCAGAATGTCTATGTTAAGTGAGATAATATTGTAGTGAGCCGAGAATAGAACAAGCATGGAGCAAGTTCTAGAGAGGAGAAGTAAGATCAGAGATCAAGGGTGATCTGAGTTAATCTGGAATGGCTGGAATGAATGGCAAGAGGCTGTTATTTATAGGGAAAGAATCTTCTATAAGAGGAAGCCTTTGACCAGTGATCCTTGGCTACAGTGAGGGACTTGCCCATTTGAGGGTTGAAGGGTTTAGACCTGCGGGTAAAAGGGGGTTCTCTGTGCACATACTCTCTTTTACGGCTGTGAGAGTGTTGGACACGCAGAGGGAGATGTGACAAGGCTCTGACTTGTCTTTTTACTGTTCATGACCGTTGGACTATTTTCGAACCTTTTAACCTTTCAACCTTTTAAGCTGTTGTGTTTCTAATCAGGTTATTAAGGTTTGAGCTACCCCCGTCATCAGTAGCTGTTATTGTCTTAGCTTGAGAGAGTATGTGAGGACTTGAAGCTTTTGAACCCCCATTTCTTTGGCTGTGTAGTTGTCACTTATTTGGTTTGAAACAAGAAACGAGTCGGTGAAGACTTGAAGCCTTTTGACACCCACATTTTTGCAAGCTTCAGCCCAGCAATCAATGCTTCATACTCAACTTTGTTGTTTGTAGTCTGAAATTCAAGACGAAGGGCATACGTGAATTCCAATTCATTAGGATCAATTAGAACTAGCCCTGCTCCTGGCCCTTCAATGGTTGAAGCTTCGTCGGTAAAGAGCTTCCAGGTATGGGGGTCAGAGGGTTCAGTGGAGGTTGTACTGACTTCCGTTGTGACTTTTTTAGGGACTTCTATGATGAAGTCAGCTGAGACTTGGGTTTTGACCATGGTTGTAAAACAAGGTCTCCAAGGCCGACTACTCCCCGAGTAGTCGTTACAAGGTAGGCTGCCGAGGCGACTTTCTTCAACTCCGACTAATTACTCGGAATCGATCAAAGGCGGTCAACATCGGCCAAAATCAGAGCTAATAGGTTAACTTGGGCCGATTTTGACTTAAAATAAAATGAAACACAATTTCTATTCCTATCATATTAAAGAATGAACATCAATTTCACGTATTTTGTTATAAATATTAGTAAATTTATGTTATTTGAAACATATTTAATTTCCGAAAACTAATTTCTTTATAATTTGACATGTCCGAGTACTCCCCGTGTACTCTCCGCCTAGGCCGAGTACTCTCAACTCCCCGGTCGACCGACTAGGGAGCGCCTAGCGACTTTTGCAACCATGGTTTTGACAGCTTTTTTCGGGACATAGGTGATTTTTTAAGCACATTCTTAATAGGTTAGTCAGTGACCACTTGTATCGGGTGTGACTGAAAGTACCTTCGAAGCCTTCTAGCCGCTTGGACTAGGGCTAGAGCAAGTTTTTTCGAAGAAGAATATTTGATTTCTGCTAATTTTGAAGTTTTGAAAAAGTCAATGGGTATCTGAACTTTATTTCGTTCAATGATTAGAGTCGTACTTATGGTTTTTTCAGCAATCGAAAGGTGGACAGAGATCGTTCCTCCTGTTTCCGAAGCTGAAATGGTTGGGAGTGAAGCCAAGTGTTGCTTCATTTGGTTGAAGGCATCCTTTTGAGGTAAAACGTTTCAAAGCTGTAAGCTTTCCATCGAAAGCCTTTCTTGTTAGCATATCCCTTGAGGGTTGGCTTTTATGCTTTGTTTCCCAATGATATGCCCTACAAACGAGCACTTGATTGGATTAAGCCTCATGTTGATCTTTCTCGAGTTTTGGAAGGTTTCTTGTATGTTATCGAGCATTTGGTATTCCGTTTTGCTCTTGATCACCAAATCGTCAAAATAAGCTTTAATGTTTTTGCCGATTTGTCTGGCAAATGCTTTGTCAACCAGACGTTGATAAGTGGTACATGCATTTATTAAACCAAAAGGCATTTTTTGATAGCAAGATATACCTTTATCAGTGTGAAATGCGGATTTATTCATCTTTTTTTATTATTAGGATCTGATGGTAACCCTTTTAGGCGTCAAGAAAGCACTTGAATGGGAAACCTGTGAGCGAGTTACCCTTGAGGACTATTTCGGGTAGCGGGTAGAAATCCTTTGGGCGTGCTTTGTTCAAGTCTTTAAAATCGATACACATTCTCCCAGACTTGTCTGGTTTTTGAACCATTACCGGATTGGCTACCCATGATTGATACTTGACCTCTCGAAGGATTCCGGCTAGAACAAGCTTTTCCATCTCTTGGCGTTATACAAGGCTTCTGTTAGGGGCTTGACTCCGTTTCTTTTGTATAATGGGCTTAACATCAGGTGGGATCCATAACTTCATGTTTCAACAATGCTACGAGGGATGCCGGTCATATCTTCCGGGAACCAAGCAAAGGCATAGTGCAAGAGTAGCTTTTTAAGGTATGAGATGGTTTCTTTGGAAAGGTTAGTGTTTACCCTTATCCCCTGTTGAGGATATTTTGGGTTTATGTCCAACCCTTGTTCATCGTCTTCGTCCTTTCTTGAGCTTTCCCCTTCAACCACAAAAGCTTCTTGGGTAGGTTGAAGGGTTGCTGTCCCTTTTTCAGTGGGAAACTTCACAGTACCTTGACCAACTGAAACTGCCATTCCGAACACACTTTGACCTGGCCTTCCTGTGATGATATCATAGTTGGAAGGGATATTGATCACCGCAAAAGTGAGTTGTTCGGTTCGTCCCTTTGTTCTCTCGTTGAACAAACATTATTTGTTATTATGTCTGCGATACCTTCGATGGAGGATTCAGACTATTGAAACTTTGAACGTTCATCGTCGCTGAGAGGGTTAAAGCATTTCTCAAACATGATTATGGTGGTTGCACCGGTGTCAATGTAAGCCTTTTGTGTCTTGATGGTTCCTATGTTGGATTCCATCACCAGAGGGTTTGAAAGCAACTCTCCTTATGTTGATGTTCCCATGCCTCGAAATGATGGCGTTTGTGGGAAGCTTTGTTTTCAAGGTCGACCATGTTCACTATTATTATTATTATTTTTAAACCATCTTGTCCTAGACCCCTTTAACCAAGTGAGCCAGTTCGGACTTGACGGTTTCTTCGATCCTATTTTTGGGTTGGAAGAAATCATTGGTATGGTGACCTTTCTATTCGTGAAACTCACTATATTGGCTTGATTTTTTCGATCTTTTGTTTTTTGGAAAAGGTTGAGGAGGGTGGAAGCTGTGTTTTACCTCTTCGGTTGCCAAGATCTCTTGCGGAGTATTGGTTAAGGCTGTAAAGTTTATGGTTTTTTCTCGGCTTGGAGGGTTCCGGCCTTCAGGCCTTCTGGAATCCGATCATTTGAACCGTTTGTCATAAGAGCCATACTGGAAGCTCCGGTTAAGAGTTTATTTATTTTTTTATTTATTTTTGTTCTTTGATGTCTACAACTTATTCTCCTCGAATGTGGGCCTCAGCCCTTTTGAGTGTTTCTTCAAGGGTTTTGGACAGGCATTTATTAAAGTCTCTTGTGAGACATTTGAAATTGATAGCATTCATGAACCCTGTAACCCTAATCTTTTCATTGGCGTAAGTTAAACCTTCCTTCTGGTACCTTTCGGTGAAGTCTCTGAGACTTTCATCGTCATGTTGTTATGGGAAACCTTTGCTAAAATCGTCAAAGGTCTGAATGCTTTGTCCAGGAAGGTCATTAAACCATATGCGTGGAGACCCTTCAAGGGTTCGTATGAACATGAGACAACATCCGGGGTTGGGCCATTTTTCAATTCTTGTTGCCCCGACGAAGATTTGGAGGTGGTTTTCGGCACCGTAATAGTATCTTTATCTGGGTTTGAAACTCGTACTCAACAATTTGTTTGGGAGAAGCAAGACAAGTTGTTGGGCTTGTAAGGTTTTGAGAGGTATTTTACTACCCTTGAAGCTGGGTTACCGCTTGAGGTACCCTGGTGAGTGGTTGGCACTTGGTTGATGAAATTAAGGTTAAAGCCTTGAAGGCTTTCTGTGTCATCAACCAACTTTCACGTGCTGCAAAGGAAATTGTGCCATCATTTGTGTCATCAGTTAGGGCATAAGGTTAAATCCTTAAAGGCTTTCTGATGGTACTAATAAAAGATGCCATTATCTGTGTCATAAGGTTAAAGCCTTAAAGGCTTACTGTATAAGGCATTCCCATGGATGTGCTCATGACCGCACCTTGAGCCAAAGGCGGGGTGACCATGGCTTGTTTTCACGAAGTAGCAATGGGAGGGGGAACACTTGAAGCTGGCGACTGCCATAATTGATCAAGAGTGATTTTATGCCCCATAGGTGCACCGGTTGTAACGGGTTGGGAGGTAAATAAGGGAAACACGGTTGGACTTGGACTCCCCAAAAGCTAAAGGGCTTGAGTGGTTGGTCTGTCACACTAGGACCAGCTTCAAGGTAAGATGTGGCTGAACGTGAGCTGCTAAAAGGAAGAGATTGAGGGCCATGTGATAATGAGGGTTCAGACTCCTCATAATTGAGTCTTATTCTCACCCTTTTTTCCCTTTCTAAGCTCACATGCTAGTTGAGAAGAAATCTCAGTTGTAAGAAATTTCTAGCTAGTCACTCGGGTGTTAGATCTATGCGTTCCGGTGTATGCATTACATCGATTTGAGTAGGTGCAACCCCTGACCGAGATGGGTTCCTGTTTGAAAAGAAGTGAACTCCGGGAACATATCCCGGTGGAGTACTTCCGGGAGTAGAAAGAGGTGTAGATAAGACCGGTGAGATCCGACCCGAATTTGGTGTTAAATCGGTGTTGTTAGGCACTTGATTTACCTGACCGAGAGACTCGCTTTCAGACATGATGTAAAGAGAAAATGGAGCTACACAACTGGTCTTTAAGATAAAGTAAGCGGCGTAGCCCCACGGTGAGCGCCAACTTGTTGATGCAACAAATAATAGACCAAGGCCTGTAGCGATATCTCCGGGTAAAAGGGTTCAAGGGTTTCGATTAGCCTAACGCAGGTCGTGGGGTCCCCCACGTTTGCAAGACGTGGAGAGAGGTTCATTAGTGTTATTGTTGTTCTTCTTGAATTCTAGACTGATATGAAACCAGCCCAGAACGTAATTGTTGGAGAAGATGAATTATTTGGTGTGAAGAAGAGAAGCATAAAGCTAGTTCTCATGGGAGAAGAAGAAGAGAAGCAAGCATGAAGCTTGTTCTTGAGAGGGAGAAGGAGAATCAGAGAGTTAGATAGTTTTCAGCTGATTCCGGAGTGTCCCATATGTTTGGCATGGGCTGCAATTTATAGGGGAAGATGTTTCTCAAAGGAGAAATCTTTAACTAATGAACCTGGCTTGCAGTGAGGGACTTACCCTTTTAGGGGTTGAACGGTTTGGACCTGCGGACAAAAGGGTGTTCTCTGTGCACATGTTCTGTATGTGCAGAAATGGTTCACACGTTAGGTGCTGATGTGACCGGACACTGTGCTTATCCTTTTTACTGTTCACCCGAGTTTGCGCGTATTGAACCTCTCAACCTTTTAACCTTTTAAGCTGTTATGTATATTAGTCATTTTATTAAGATTTGGGCTACCCCCGTCATCAACATCCAAACGTTATCTTCTGCAGGATAAACTGGTTTGTGATGACTGATTATCTTATTTTGTTACACAACCACATCCAAAAATCTAACTGAAAAAAACATACGAGTCAGTACTCTAATTTAATATCCAAATTTTAGAGACCCGCTGAACCCGACCCAATCTACCAACAACCGAACCTGACTGACTGAATAAACATACTGGTTGTCTTTGCAGCTCCGTTGTCATCGTTGGCAAATGAAAAAGCACTACATAAGAACATCCAAAAAGCTCTGTTACCGGTTGTCTTTGTAGCTCTCTTGCCATCGCTGGGCTATTGTGATGGATTTTGGGACTATAGGTAATGGCTACCAGCCTACCAGTTTTGCGACAATTATATCCCATTGCGACATGTTGTCCATTACGAATAGTGATTAGTAATGCCTTTTATTCATGGCCAAAACCATTGTAGCAGGCCTTTAGCGATGCCTTTGAGACGAATTAGTCAGTCGCTAACTATTGCATTATATCGTATCGTATTAATAATAAAACGAGATCTATTCACTTGAATATATTCAATAAACTTTCAATTTGTTTAAATTTAATTTCATATCTAATTTAGCAATTTCAATCACGCAAATAAATATATAACTGATAAATACATAAAAGTCTATAGTTTTTCACTTTTACATTGGAAATTCTTGGTCTATAGTTTTTAACTTTTAAGTTGGAAATTCTTGGGCTAATTCAAAAGCCGAAGTAAATTATATTCACTCTTTTAACTCTAATCGAACGAAAAAGATACTTATATTAAATAATAACAAAATTTTAAAACTCAAGTTACAAATTCAAATATAAGGGGGTTGTTTGTTTACCTCTTAATGAGGCTCTTAATGGTTCAAACCTCTTACTGATTCAACACTTAATGGTTCAGACTGTTTGTTTCACGAGCAGATGTCTGAATGGTTCAGACATTTGTCTCTGAATGGTTAAGATTTATACAGAGTCTGAATAATTAAGACCTCTAATCTGAATTAGTCAGACATTTGCTTCCGAACAGTACAGGCTCTTAATGGTTCAGACCTCTTACTGGTTCAGCACTTAACCATTCAAATATTACCAAACAGCCCCTAAATTGTATATAAATACTAATTTCAGGTAATCAGAATTAATATAATAAACATCTATAGTGGCATTGAATTTGATGTGTTATTTGGCAAAAATTATGTGCCACTAAAAAGTGGGATTTATATTTAACTAAGTAATAGTTTTTACGACACAAAATTTATGCCATAGTTTTTTTTTTATGGCAAAAAGAAATGTGCTACTAAAATGCCAAAAGTTTGTAGTGACAAACCAAACACATGTCGTTAAAGACTTTAGTGGTAACGCTTCTAGTGACACTTTTTTGTTCAATTCCTCGAGAGCTCTTAAGTGGAACTTTTTTATAAAATTTTTGTGGCACTTTTTGTGTGCCACTAAATAGCCTTACTTTTTTTGAAGTGTAACACCCCAAAAAACGGGTTTGGTAATCAAACCACGTTAATATTAAAGAACGGGTAAATACCGTTAGTGGTATAAATTAACCCGGTAAATATTAGGATTTAAATAAATAAACCTAATATTAAATAAGTAGGAGAATAAAAGCTTTTGAGGAAATAAAGTTTATAAGAGGCCCGAGTTAACGAGACTTAAAATAAAATGGGTTATAACCTCCCCGAACCCACTAAGTTAACTAGGAACATTTAAACCTAGTTATGCGAATTGATTAATTGCTAGTAAGTGTTATATGGGGGTTTAAACAAAAGCTAAACTCGAGGGACCTAAGATGCCAAAAAGGAAAAGCTTGAGTTAAATGTTGGAAATTTAGACATAACACACACACACTAGGTGTGTGTGTCGAACGACCAGGAGAAGAGTAAAAAAAAGTGCCAAAACCCTAGTTCTTCCATAAATCATCAAATTGGAAGGGAAATTGAAGCTCAAATTCGGGTTTGAATGTACATTAACGATCACCTAGTCAAGAAGATCATAAGGTATGTCTTAAAGCCTAGATTGGTTAAAGTTGAAATTTGAGACAAGTAGGTTACTTGCAAATAGATTGTTGGATTATGATCCAAAGTCGAAATCAAATGTTTATGTATGCTTAATCTCGTTAGTTATGATGAAATTATGAAGTACTTGATGTAAGGTTACTTGTAAGTGATTAATAAGTAAATCAGGAAGTGGGTTTTGACTAAATAGTAAAGATGATGATATACATGTGCTTAGAATCATCATAATTGATAGTTGAAATAAGATACTTGAACAACTTACAAGTTCGAGTGAATGCTCATACATGACTTGAAATGGGTTTGGTATGTTATGATGAAATTGGTAATTATGTTCATGTAAATAGATGTTTGAAATCATGTTATCTACTAGTTGATACGTAGAACTTGATATTAATAATCACTTGAATTTGTTAAAGTGATAAAAATTGTGATGAACTTAGTAGGAAACGTAATTAAAACGGTGGCCTAGGAATAGCGCCTACCGGGTAAAGGGTGGAATGCCAAAATGAGTTATTGAACTCAATTGTGCATTTCATATGATTAAAGGCAGTTGACTTTTGAAAGTCAAACTGACCAATGACAAGGTCGGATAATACTTTCGACATAAAATCCGTAAGATGGAATAGTCGTAATTAATGATAACTAATCTAACCGTCTTGCGAATTATAATGATAGTTTGACGCTTGACAAGCTAGGTGGAGCCTTGGAAAGGAAGCAGGTTAAACAAATCTAGTACGAAGGATAAAGCGTAATTTGGATGCAAGGTAAGTAAAGCTTACACCTTTTTGTAGGATACGTATTTATTTTATAAGTTATAAATACGACAAAGGTAACATCCGAAATATGGGTTCCGACGCGAAATGATACGGGTCGGAACGAATAAAAATGATAAAAACCATGTTTAATGGTGAAAAGGGGCGAAATGGTAAATTGGTAATGAGATGACGTACATAAAATGAGATTTCGAATGGCTACCTCACACGGTAAGCCAAAACGAATAATAAGGGTAACGGTAAATTAGTCATGAAGTGACTAAGATTCAACGAGTTTTCTTTAATGATACCTTATAATGTAACTCGTATTAAGAAAAAAAGGGGTTAAATGGTAAGTCAGTTACGTGTTGACGTATGTAAGTTGAAGTTAAAAAGATACCCTATGGCATAAGCCAAGATGGGTCGAATGTGTGAATTGGTAATTAAATACCATGTCTTTATAAATATAAATGTTTGGTCATTTAGGCCAAACGGGTCAAATGGTGATGATAACACCATTTAACAATATCGACTAATGATTGGTTGTCGAGTCATATGTTCACAGGAGTGAATAACTATTGGATAATCGCGTCGCTATTAAGTAGAGGCTAATAAAAGCAAGGTATAAAAACGGGTCTATACGTTGACCCAAGCCAGGTACGCGTAAATAAGATTATAGTTAAACGTGCGATTTTGGTCAAATATCTTAGTGAAAGTCCTTCCTCGTAAAAGGAGGGACTAAAGTTGACCATAACGTCATTGATCGATAAATCGGGCAAACAACCCTTAAGGGTTGTTTAGGAACATGTATTATGACCATGTAAACCCTTGATAAGCATAAAAGTTATAGGCATAAGCCTTCTTGGGTCAAACGCCTCAAAATGGGTCTTTTCCATAAAAGGACTAACCGAAGGGTAGAGTTTGGAATAAATGGTTTATTATATTAAATCCACCACAAATATAGTTGTGGTGGAAGATAAGTAGTTATCTTGATGTGATGTATGATAAGAAAGAGCGAGATTTAAACTCAAATGTTTAAATCCTTTAAACGGGTCAAAATGAATTATGCACATAAATTAGGTATGGGCCGCGTATTTCATAAAAGTTATGATCATGAGTTAAATATTTTGAGTTAATAGTAGTCCAAGATTTTATGATGATTTAGAAACAAGTTTGTTTATTAAATCAAGAAACGGGTCAAAAATTTTTATAATTCCTTTAAGCTGAGGGCTTAAAATATAGAATTTTTTTAATTCGGATGTCGGGTTTTGACTCCACATGATGGAGAATCAAATTACGATCACGTAGGAAGAAACGGAGCGTAAAACGAATAAAATTTGAACGAGTTATGACCGTTTAAGTCGAAAATTGGTTTGCTGGGAATGTGCAGCTCCCAGCTGCAAACCCTCTGTGAAAAAGGGGGCTTCGCGTCATGTAACACCCCAAAACTCGAATTATTAAATTCGTTAGTATGTTACCATGTTTAATTAATGAAATACAATAACTAGGTTATTAAACTTAGTTAAATGCCTAACAAAATAAGTTAAGGAATGAAATTTGTGGCCACTATGATAGTATGATAAACTTAAGGGACTAAGATTGCCAAAATGGAAACTGAATTTAATTAAAACAAAATTTCCACACACATAATAGGTGTGTGCGTGTGATCGAGCAGGAGAAAAAGGGAGAAGGGTGTAAACCCTAATCCATGAAGAATCTTCAAATTGAGAAGGAAAATTAGTCTCAAATTAATGCATGAAAAGTAATTTACATTCACCCAAGCAAAGGGATTATGAGGTATGTTTTAAAACTTAGATTAGTGACCTTGATGAAGTGGGTTTTATGTGAAATGTGAATGTTGTATGAAATCGAAGAGGAATACTAGTTTATATCAACATGTAGAAGTTGCGGTATGTTTAATTTTGACTACATCAATGATTTGGGGAAAACCCACTTATAACTATGGAATGATGAAGTTAGTAAAGAATTATATACAAATTAATATGATGTTAGTGTTTGAAGTAACATTGTAGATGATATCTTGTTTGATAGATTGAATGTGATATGAGTTGGTTGATGTTTTGTGTTATTGATGAATGAAAGAAAGAGGTAGGAGGTAAACATGAATTACTTGTACTTTGTGCTTAAAATGTAGTACGCCCGCCAAGTGTGTGATGAAATGTCTAAAAGACAAATATATGTGAAATTGTCTTTAAGCAATAGAAGAGCATGTAAAGAATGTAGGAGTAATGTATTTGATAGTAAAATATCATGAGGAACATGCTCTTGATGAAATCTATGCATGAATGTAATCAATATGTGATTGTGTAGAAGCATTTTAGGAGTTGTGCCATGTGCTCGAGTGATGTAATAAACACACGTGGATTGTTTGATCGTATTAATTGTGATTCAAGAAGTAAATGTGGAGTGTATGAGAATCCTAAAAAAGGGTGAAACTCGAATGATGTTGGTGTTAATTATGAAAATGCTAGTGTGAATAGAACGGATTATGTATGGGTATGTGTACATAACTAGGTGACCATGTAGGTGTATATGTCATACAATATGAGCGCGAGATGCGTATGATGTTAATACTATAGTCTACCATTTTAAGGTGGATTCATGTTTATAATTTGTAAGTGTATAAATAGGGCAGTTGACTTTTTAAAGTCAACAATGTATGAATATCATAAATTTACTCTTGAACACGTTGGTTAGAGTAGAAAGTTAATGTGCTATGTACTCGATGATTGATGTGTTGTGAATGATGATCATTGAGTTGTGTGGATTTGGAATGAAGTGGTTGTTAGTATATGTTTTATATGTGCGACAATTGGCTAACGGAAGTCAAGTAATGTATGAATGAAAAGAAAATGATTGTTTGTGTGTATGCCCACGTATGCTAAACATGTAATGAATGTAATGATATGTAAGGATGGAAATCTTGGCGATTGACTCAAGCATAGATGGTTAACGGGTCAAGAGGAAACAAAGAAGCAAACATGAGCATGGACGCTAAAGGTAAGTGATTCCGATTCACTTCTTAGTATGCGTGTAGAATTTTAATATTTATGAGTGTGGGAAATTATGCTAGGATTATGTAGTGAATGAGAGTATTAAGATAAGTTTTATTTTAGTATAGTGAAGGAGTTATCTATAACGAAGGTAAATTAGTAAGATTAAACGGGTCAAATAATTGTATAAAGGATTTATAAGCCGTTTGCTTATAAATCAGCTCTTGATATGACTCGGGGTGATAAACAGATCCGTCATTAAATTACGATCGCTTAGAAACAAGATTCATGTAATTTGGATATGTAGATCAAAAGTTATGAAACTTAGAAGTTGGAATTTTGGTTAAAATCATAGCTGGGCAAATGTGCAGCAGAAATAAGGAACATTCTGTTGAAAATGAGTTGTCGCGCTACGCGACAAGGGAACTGGTTAACCGACGAGTCACGCGACCAGTGTCGCGGCCCGCGACAGTAACTGGGTAAGCTCTCGCGTCCCACGAGAGCTAAATCAGCTGGCAATTTGTTTTATTTTGTTCGTTTAACTCATGGGACTTGTTTAAACTTGTTATTAAACGATCAAAACTAATTTTTTTGTTGGTTTTGATTTTAGGGAATTAATTACCTTCAGATAGTCGAGACTTATAGGTAATATGAATAGAAGTGAGGATGCACGTAGGTTTGTATGTACATGATCTATTTATATGGAAGCTTGTAGTTAGGATGTCTTAGCAAACCCTTTGGGATGATTTAAGTGGCATGTAAGAGTTTGTACGTTTGTATGTGTGTACGTAATCATGTGTGGAAGTATGTGTCTATGAATATACGTATGTTTGTACCTGTGCACGAAGTAGGATTTATTGCTTACGAATGAATGGGACTTGTGTATATGTTTGCATAGCTTAAATAAGTTTGAGTGTTAGGTTTCTAAGCCGGTGTCTTGAGTATGAAATGAGAATGCAGGTACACTATTAAGGACCTTGTGAAGGTTTAAGGAATTGTAATGCATGATTGTACACGGAAAGCAAGTAGGAGGAGGTAAATACTTGAACTCAAACCTGTGTGCTCTTGTGACAAGGAACCCGTACAATCCAAGACTCGATCAAGATCTAAAGGTAAGCATAATTGTTTGGAGAGGATTATCCGCGAATGCCGCCTAGGACCGACACCAAGGTATGTAATAAGACAAATTGACCCCAGGTACGTAAAATTAATATGTGGGTACATGTAATGGTAAAACCTATTAAGGGAAGGAAAATTTTAAATGAAAGGTAATAATGGAATAGTAATGAAGTTTTGAAAATGTTACACGTGCCGAAACCTAATTCTTCGGACATAAGGTGATGATTACACGAAGACACGAAATTAGTATGTGTATTGTGTACTTGGCCAGTACACAAGAAACATATGACGTTCGTGAGACCGTGATAATTGTTACATGTATGTCCGATAGAATTAGGTAGTAGGTGGACATGAGGGTGAAGGGAATAGTAAGACTCTCAAGAAATTGAAATTACCAAATACAAAAGAGAAGTATGAATGATATGTTTGAATCCACGAGATGGATTCAAAACATAGAAGCCATGTAAAGTATGAATGATATGTTTGAATCCGCGAGACGGATTTAAAACATAGAAGCGATGAAAAATATGAATGATATGTTTGAATCCGCGAAACGGATTCAAAACATAGAAGGAATGAGGAATATGAATGATATGTTTGAATCCGTGAGATGGATTCAAGACATAGAAGGAAAGAAAAGTATGAATGATATGTTTGAATTCGCGAGACTGATTTAAAACATAGAAGGGAATGAAAAGTTTGAATTCGTAAGTAAGTACGAATCCAACAAGTAAGAATGAATAATAAGAATGACAAGTTCGAATTCGTAAGTAAGTACGGACCAAACAAGTAAATATTCTTTAAAGCGGATATGATCCAAGTTAAGTTTTAAACTTTTATATAAATATATTTATGCAAATGCGTTGTATGCAAGAATGGGTGAAAGGATAAATGGGTCATACAGGTCAGATGGCGATCGCCATTTGAACTCGGTATTTAATGTTTTGATTTGTTAAGTTTCATACTTATAGGTGAGCTTGATGAATGGGCACGCAATGTCACTAATTGGAAAGAAATGACCATCGTAAGGTATGAATAACGAATCAATGGATTTTACTTGAGTCAGGTACGTATAAAAAGGGTTATACTTTTAATAGGAGCTTATGACTCGACTAGAGATGGATGTGTCAGAATATGATAATTGATATGCATATGTAAGAATGTATTTACAAATTAGACTTCCGAAAAGTCAAACGGAGTAAATGATAATTAATAAGGCAAGTAATAAAATGCAGGAAAGAAAGTAATTATAGTTTGAGTTTTGAAAAGCCGAATGAAGATGCATTATTATTAATAAAGCAAGTAATAAAAGGATGGATAGAGCAGTTTGGTCCATTAAGTAAGTAAGTATAAATCATTGAAAATGGTTGATGTCGCAAGAAGCTTTAGCTGTAAGAAATAAACCTTGGATGAGTTACATGCGTGAAATATGTTAGTACTCAACTCTTGAGAGTCAAGGTGAATGACGGGTTACGACCCGGACGGAAGGCTTAAGTTTTAATGGAAAGGGCAAGTATTTGTAAGAAGCACTGAAACATGAAGTGATGAAATTGTATGCATGCTTGAATTGACAAGAAGTACAAACGTGTACTTCGTTATGTGTATTTGTAATAAGAAAGAAGAGGCAGTTTGCAGAAGTTGACAAATAAGCTAAAAAATTGCGAAAGAACGATTATGTATTGACCCGTCGTGAACGGGTCAAACAACGAAAATGATATGTTAAGAAATGGTCACGTATTGACCTTTTTTGAACAGGTCAAACACATTAATGTTTTAAAAAGGAATGGAGAAAGGATTAATATGTAAATAAGATGATGTAATAAACATCATGTCTGAATGAAATCGAATGAAATGTGTTTCCCTAATCTTATAATGAGAGTGGCAAGAATCATGATGTGATAAACCTATCAAGGACGACGAAAGAATGCTCATGAGCGGAAGCTCATCACACAGATGAATCAGGTCAATCCAGAGATGGTATGAATGGTAACGAAGAGGGCCGGTTCGCTTTTTCATGTCAAAGTACTGCGCCAAAGTAGTAAGTGTAGGACCGGTTTTGACTCCGAAACGATTGCGAAACGAACGTGAAACGTGCGGAATCCGTACACGAACGTGACCTAACACACACGATGTAATATAAACGTGATTCTATATAAGATTTGATAAAGTACAATAACCTTGAATCACTTTCTCTCTCTAGATTCTCTCTCTAGATCTAGAAAGCTCCAAAACACAAATGAGCAAAAGTTCTAATTCTTAAGTCTAAGGCTCTATTTATAGGCACAAGGTTATAAGGAGGTTTTCCTTATTTACAATAACGCCACCTTGCCCTTTTTACTAACTATTTCATCATAAAGTCTAGTATTTTTCATTTTCTGCTACGGTTCTGATTGACGGAGGCGATAGACACATATTGCACTAACAGACTCCCCCTTGGATATTGCCGTAGTCAATCTCGTAGCGTTTTATCTTTTCTTTCTCCGAGTTTTCTTGAAAATGTGATATTATCAGCAACCACAGACTCCCTCTTTCTCGAACAGAATCCCCGTGGATCTGTCTTCAGGTTTCCGTTGCTCTCTCTCTCTCGATAGACTCTTCCTTCAGGCTCCCCCTTTTGTCAAGCTTTCGTGCTTTTAGGGATCGACACCTAGCTTTCCATCTACAAGCTCCTCCTAACTTTTAGCTTGTCTTTAGACTCCCCCTTAGACTCAACTCTCGGGATCGTAGTCTGGACTTTTCCTGCAATCACTCATACAACTATAAGTAACAACATTTTAAACTTCCAGATATCGTAATCTGACAATTCAATCTCCTCAAAATCATTTCTCATGAATTTTTCAATTTCATCGAATCGTATCGGAAACTAGATCTATAACAATATAAGCATCCAAAACCTCACAGTTAATCATCCAAGTCCAAATTAATGACCTTGGAGATATCACAAACCATTTTTGATTTTTGATTTTAAAACTTCAAGTTTCAAATTAATGAACTTGTTTTATTCTCAGAAACACGATCAGCTTACTTAGATTTTGAAACTCAGCACTCAGACATTGGTTGTCGAAAATAAAGCAGAAATCAAAATCTTTTTGTATTTTCTGAAAATATAAAGCAGTAACGAAATATGTACAAACATATTCACAGACAATATTTTTGTTTGAGTATGCGTCAGAGGATCATATCAGTTTTTGACAAGTCACAAGTACCGTTGAGCTTAATTACACATTAAGAATTAAACAATTCACTTAGATTGTCGATATACTGATCCACTTAAATTTTCACACAAATTTCAACTGATTCAGGATATGAATTAGATGTATTAAGAACTTAAACCCATTCATGTGTCCCACTTCTTGAATATACTCCCGTATCCAGATCCCAATATTCAGTCTTACAGGTAATTATAACACAAATGATATCTGTAAGGGGTTAATAAATTATGAAGAATCATGAGAGCTCAGGTCAGAACTACCGTTCAGCAGAGAGATCATGACTCAACTTGTAGGTGTGTCACCTTTAGAGGATCTTTTTTACAACAGCATTGCTAAGAAATTTTATTGTCTTATCATATATGCTGAGGGTGATGCTGTGTTTCAAGCATTTGCGGAAAGTATTATTCGAGGACTAGGTCAGAACTACCGTTCAGCAGAAGTCCCGGAATAATACCCCAGATATCACTGAGTATAAAGACCTAGTATATCAGATTATGAGACCTTTCAAACGATATTTCAGGGGTTACCTATATATCCAAGTAGTGTTCCCCACGAAATAAGCAAGTGTTTGAATTTAGGTTTATATCCCGAAAAAGTTTACTAAGTGTATAAAAACCTATCGGCATATCATCAGTGAGACTGTTTAACGCTATTTAATCATTACATTTCTTTAGCATACTGTAACTGTCTACTGATGTACTATCATTTCCTCTTTTTACGCAAAACTCAAATTTTTGAATTTTTATCATGTTTTTGGCTTTTTCAAATTTTCTAATGTTTTTGGATTTTCTAATGACAAATTTTCTCCCCCTAAAATGCAAAATCATTAAAAATTTGACAACACAATACTGATAGCTTTGTCTCGCCATCCATTTTCTGCTTAAAGTGCTCTGATTTGCAGAAAAAATACATACCCCCATGATTTACAACACATTGATATTTTACAGTTTGAAAATCGTTTTTCAATCTGATGAAAGTAATCATGTTTGTTCAGCCGTGAGGGTTTCGGTGTATTCAATCAACATACATTCAAACAAAATTAAAAACAAACATATTTTTGGTTTTTCAAATTTTAGGATTTTGAAAATATTGTTTATTTATGTACAGAAATTGATAAACTCCCTGTTTAACCAAACCAGGGTTCTGCAACCTCTTTCTGTGCCAGGCTGCTCCAACTTCTCTTTTCACAATCTTCAGCTTCGTTGAGCACCTGCACATTCAACTTTTATCAATCATTTGAACAATTTAGCCCAGGTCTGTTGGACCTTAGGCATTTCAACACAATAATGTTCATTTAATTTCGGAAACTCTTTCTCATCAAAAACTTTTTCAACTTTAAGTTCAACTTTCACATCTTTTACTGACATCACTTGTTTTTTAGCACTCCACATTTGACCTTTCGGAGTACCTCTTTTGTAAAAATTTGTCTCTTTTTTAAACTTTTGATTTTGAATAACATTTTTAGGTTTCCAAAATTCTTGAGGTTTTGTCATATCAACAAATGTTCTCCAACTCTGTGTTGTTCTGATTCTGGGTGTGTGAGAATTCCAGGTCTGTCTTGAATCGAACCTGTTCGGGTTTGATTTCCAATTTTGATTTGAAGCAAACTTGTTTGTATTGTACTTCCAAGTTTGTTTCGAATCAAATCTGGTTGACCTTGATTTCACATCCTCAGATTGCTGTTTTTCAACATCAACAGGCTTTGGATTTGGACACTTTCGTGCAACATGTCCAATTTGATCACATTTAAAACACACTTTCTTTGAAACATCCTTGGCCTGTTGTTGTTTCTTTTTCATAGCATCAAACTCTTCATTAGATTGTTGTCCAAATTTGAGTTTTTCCTCTTCTTTCAAGCTTTTCCCTTGAACAAAACTCATCTTTTGTTGCAAATTTGGTTTTTTACTTTGATTCCAATTCCGTTTCTTTTTATAACCCAAACCAGCCTTCATGTTTTTCTTCTTAAAACCAGGTTTGTTATAAAAAGATTTATGAACTTTACCAGCAAACTTTGGAATCTCAGACTTCTCAATCTCAACCATTTTAAAAACTTTATCGACCTTCTCTGAAATCACATTCTGAATCGGGAAAACAACATCTAAGAATAGTTTGTCCCATCCAATCATGGTATAAACCAATCCCTTTGAATCATCATCCAAATTTTTCTCGGATTTTGTGTTTTTCAGATAACCATCATAAAGATTTCCTTCATCTTCTTCCTGTGATTCAGACTTACCTTTTGTAGACTCATCTTTCAAAACACTTTCAACAACCTTACTTACCACCTCTGAATAATTAGCATCATCAGATTTGGTGTAAGTCACATCAATACTGTTAGGTAACTGGTCAGCTATGTTCAAACCCTTTGCCACCTTTTCCTCATCATAAAAAGTATAATTGTTTCTCAATGGTGGTGGTACCTGATGAAACTCTGAACCAATACCCTTTTTGCAATTTTTAGTATCTTTGTCATCTGGTGTGATGTTGAAAATGCGTTCGAGAATGTACGAAGAGTTATGATAACTTTGAAGTTTTGTAACAATCTTTTCTTTTTCAGCCAAAACTTGTTTAAGATTAGCAATTTCATCAACACATTTGTTTAATTCAATTTGCTTTTCTTTAAACTTTATTTCATACATTTCTTTAGTGACTAAAGTTTCTGACAATCTTTGATCAAAACTTTTGACTTGGCTCTTCAAAGTATCATAAGCTTCTTGTACTCTCTGACTCGACCACTTTAAAGAATCACTGTTTTTGTAAATCTTGAAATTTAGATTCTTTTTCAACACAATCAACACATTTTGTAGAACACAGTTGTCTATAAACATCATTATCTTTTTCAAGACCTTGACATTTCTGTGTCAAATTTTCAACTTTTAGTTTCAAAATTTCTTCTTTTTCAATCATATCTTTACATTTTGTTGTGAAACCATTTTCAAGTTTAACTATGTCATTGTCTTTTGTTTTTATGATGTCATCTTTTTCAGTACAGGATTTGCACATTTCTATGCAATTCCTGCACTTGTTTTCTTTTTCATCAACCAATTCAACATTCAATAGATCAGAAGATTTTCTAACCTCAGTCTCTTTCAGCACCGGTTCTTCTGACTCAACTTTCTGATTTTCCTTCTTTTCTTCTTTCTGATCTTCTTCACTCTTTTGTTCTTCTTCAGCTTTCTGATCTTCTTCAGCAGCAATCTTCACAACATTCTTTACTTCTTCAATCATCTTCTTCAATTCTTCTTCTTTTCTCTTCTTCATTTCTACCACCTTCGGTAGACTTGCTTCACAAACCTCTCTTATCTTCTTCTCCAAATCAGGCAAATATGCTTTATCAGATAACCTTCATGTGTTGAAAGTAGCCTGCCTTGGAACCAAATTTGGTACAGCTTCGAAATCCACTTTTGATGGGTCAACAACTGGATTACCTCGTGGATCCATGTAACATTCCAACTCTTCATTCCATCTTTTTGCTCTCTGGGCTTCTTTGAATGGTTCGTTTAATTTTCCAATTTCCCATCTTGCATAGTCTGCTTTCCAATATCTATCAGGATCAGCATCAGCCACAAATGCATATCCAACTGCATTTTCTTCAGGGCATACTTGACTCCAGTCGTAACCTTCATCGTCATATATAACTGCAAGAGCCCTTGATTTTTCTTCAGGCTGTTTCAATCTTGGTGGCTCAGACTTGTTTTGATGGTAAATTGCTTTCTTGTAATAATCTTCATTGAACGGGTTTTCAGAATCATCATCAGCATACGCATTTCTGCACTCGCGCTTAAAGTGACCTTTTTGTTTGCATTTGAAGCATGTCACCTTAGATTTATCAAATCCCAGTTTGGTAGATGGTCCACCAATTGACTTTCTCCCCGTTATCTCCATGAACCGCTGTGCCCGACGAACCGCACTGGCCATGCACCATCTTATATCCATTAGTTCCATCTCCTCGGGATCTAATTGATCATAATCTTCTTTCGTCAAGTTGGTGTTGCCAATCTTCCCTGCAACGAGGCTTTCATACGATTCAAGTACAGATGCCAAGAAAACCATCTGTTGTTTTGCCGATTCTTCGCTGAAATTCTGCCCATTCTTCAGATCCACTGCGATATTACACTGAAACAAATTCTTTGAAGCAGATTGGTTTGAAGTGTTTGAAGAAGATCCACTGTGAAAACCACTGTGAAGACTTTCATTATTCACTGAACTTGAACTTTCTGCAGAAAATGCTGTTTTTGGAGATCCAGCCTGTGGTGCATTTCCTCTGTAGTAAAGCTCCACATTTTGCTGATAAGCTGGATTATTGACTTTAGATCTCTTTATCTCCAACTCATGGCTTTCAAGTCTTTCAATCAGCAAATCCACTTTCAAATCTTCAGGCTTGATTGTGTTCTTTAACATTATAGCGAAGTATTGCCACTCTTGATCATTTGGCAATGAATCAAACAATTTATCCACCAAATCCTCTTCAGAATATGTGATTTCATGTCTGGCTAACTCCATTTTCAGATGCCCAAATCTTTCGATCATTCTACAAACAGATTCATTTTTCATACAACTGAATAAATCGAACTCTTTACGCAACAATTTCTTTTTGTTTTTGATAATTTCATTACTTCCTACACACTTTCTCCCTAACGCTTCCCACAAACTCTTTGAAGTTTTCTCTTGTTCAAGTAACGAGATAATATCCTCTCTCACTGACTGTTTGATTAATGTGATCATCTTATATTCAGCCACAACATTTTTTACATCTATGTCTGAGAAATCTTTTGGATCTATTAACTCTCCTCCCTCTTTTACTGGTTTAGTGTATCCATCTGTCATTTTTAACCAGCTTTCAGGAGCGAAAGCTTTTACTCAACCCTCAAATCTGTTTTTCCACCAGTGATAATCTTCAACTTTCATTAGCTTTGGTGGCTTCTGTTGGCTTCCGTACATGTTCTCAAACTTCAAATTCTCAGAAATCTCTCTTGAATATTCTTTCAACTCAGATCTTCTATCTGACGATTCGAAAGTGAAAGCGTTGTAGAATGTGTTGTAAAATTCTTCACCGTTGCTTGACATCTTCAATTACCTTGAATCAACAAACAAACAAACACTTATCAGTTTAAACACTATCAAATAACTGAATAAAAAAATACTCAAACTGGTGAATTTTCTGTGCGAACTGAAAGTTGACAGACTGTGCAGACTGCTATGACCCTTTTCCAATGACCTGGCTAAACCACACAACCTTGTGCAAATTTGGATAACCTCGAGACCTGTTTTTGACTGATTTAATATCTTGTGCTCACAAAATCGATTTTAATCAATTTCTGATTGGACCGAATATTCCACTAAAACTACCACCAAATATTACTTCATATAAAACGATCACGTTCAACAAACTTTGATTGGGCCGACACTTACAATGTACACTAACTGGAAACTATAGGACCTCACAATTAACCAGTCATATGTGCTGACAAACACCCATCACATGCAAATAGATTGAATTGATAAAAGATGCACATGCAAAACTTGATAACAACACACGTATTAAGTGGCCGACAACTGTTTCTTATCTAATATGATATGGCCGCTGAACTTTAGTCACATGGGTTCTGTCAATTTTGATTCACAAGAACATATATCAAGTTCTAAACAATTTTTATAGGACCTCCACTTTGTCTTTAGCAATGAAACTAATTAATACTATCACATGTAACGATAAACGGACAAAGTGTTTCAAACGGTCATGTCATCTTTATGATACTTTCAAACGGGCATGCAATCCTCAAACTGTCACACCCTCAAACGGTCATACCCTCAAACGGTCATACCCTCAAACGGTCACACCCTCAAACTGTCACACCTTCAAACGGTCACACCCTCAAACTGTCACATGCATTTTCAAACGGTCACTCCAGATTTCAAACGGTCATGCGTCAATTTCAAACGGACAGTCCAGTTTTCAAACGGTCAGAGGCAAATTTCAAACGGTCACGTGCTTGTTCAAACGGTCACGCCAATTTTCAAACGATGTCGGACACAAAAACTCAGATTTCTCCTAAACGGCTAGGAATTAGGATCTGAAACTTGGTAGGGTTGTAAATCAAGTGTTCTCGCACAACATATCAAAAAATCAACTGATTCGGACTGTAAAAACCTGTTCAATTTGATGATATTCAGTGAAAAACGTGAAAAATATGAAAAAGATGAAGAAGTGATGAAATTCGGATCTGAAACTGATAATTTTCTGCTCGGAAATGTGTGATAGATCAGTGCAATCGAGCTCCTGCTCTGATACCACTTGTAGGACCGGTTTTGACTCCGAAACAATTGCGAAACGAACGTGAAACGTGCGGAATCCGTACACGAACGTGACCTAACACACACGATGTAATATAAACGTGATTCTATATAAGATTTGATAAAGTACAAGAACCTTGAATCACTTTCTCTCTCTAGATTCTCTCTCTAGATCTAGAAAGCTCCAAAACACAAATGAGCAAAAGTTCTAATTCTTAAGTCTAAGGCTCTATTTATAGGCACAGGGTTATAAGGAGGTTTTCCTTATTTACAATAACGCCACCTTGCCCTTTTTACTAACTATTACATCATAAAGTCTAGTATTTTTCATTTTCTGCTACGGTTCTGATTGACGGAGGCGATAGGCACATATTGCACTAACAGTAAGGTTAGCGAATTGTTTAATATCTGAATGTAAATATATAGCTTTGGGTTGAAAAAGTACTTCCGTACGAAATAATGAAGCGCATAATGTGTTATGGAAAGGAAGGCTAGGCTTTTGGAAGTTGATTTAGAATGAGTTTTAGTTCAGGCTTATGTAGTAAGCAGTGTGTTTATGAGTAAGAAGGTAGAAATAAAACTCCAGGTATAAGTGAAACTATTAGAGCTAATACTAACGGTGAAGTGTATTAGTAAGTTCATATGAACTTCAAATTGTTGTAATGTAAATCATGGTATTAGACTCTTTAGGTTGCTACTAGTTTGCACTACGATAATGTGATGAGTTGAAAATTTAAGAAGAAATTGATAAAGAATGGAAATGTAAAGTATGTGTAGTTGACCGGTTACAAAAGGGTCAATGTGATGTAGAAAGCATAATGAAGAAATTGTATAAGTAGTGTGACAACCCTCACAATTACAGGTATCCGTACAATTAATTAATATCTAATTTGTGCTTAATGACTTTGCTTGATTACAACTGTGATTAAACTACTTTCTGATTTCTATTACATACATACATATGCATCACATTTCATACTGTCACTCCATTTATTACACACAAACTTTAGTGACAAACTTGATGCACAAAGCACAGTTAGTACAGTGAGCGGATAACCCAGAAAACATGCTGACAATGCCAGCACCTAGACAGACAATGTTTTGAGGCCAGTATGAGCCAGAGACAGGGTACTACACTAGTAGGGAGTGTAGGGAAGTGAGGACCATAAAACTGCGTCACTAGGTGATAGTTATAGTGCCGGGAAGTGCCTAAAACACACTTTAAATGCAGAATTCTGCACTAAATAACAAAATTCAGCATTTAATTATGCTAGTAATGTGCAAAAACTTGACAAAATGGTCCTAGATACTTTCCAAAGTGTCGAGAATTAATTGTGACACAAAAAGTATTATAAAAGAGACATTACGGATTAATTAAGCACATTAACGAAACAACACCCAACCGAATAACCGGACTTTACCCGGAACACAAAAATATTGTCAAACACATTGTTTTTATTTTTTCTAAGCTAGTTAGGGTCCCCGAACACCCTAACAGACTATATATTATATAACACATCATAACACACTAACTTAACATTTGAAATCTAACTAGATTAGTAACTATACCATTGAAACCCAACCCTATACCCCCCCTTGGGACGGTCACCATGGGTGACCCACCCATTGATTTCTTTCATTATTTTAATTGATCTTGTTGGTGGATAATAGAACATGTTACCCAAAGGTTAAAGAGGATTATAAAGAAGACTTGTAGTCCATCATTCTTATCATCACCATCACAATTCACTTGCAACTCTCTCTCCCTTCTCTTCTTCTTGATCGGCCGAAACCACCACACCCACCATCACCATCATCCAAGCTTCATCTTCCAATCTAAAGACATCCAAAGGTGCTAGGGATCATACAAACAAGCTTGGTGTGTTCGGAAGCTCAAGGACCTCTTTCATTCTCTTTTATCCACCACATTTACACTCTTGAACTCCCCTAGCCTTGTGCTAGTGGTAAGCACTTAGATCCTTGCATTTTTCATGTTATTTAAGTGGTTAATGATGTTAAAAGATAAAAAAGATAAGAACTCTAAAGAACCATAAACAAAGTCTTGGAACATAAACTAACTAGTGATGAAGTATGGTTAAAATGGTGATGAAATCATGTTATTCTTGTGTTATGATGTTTGTTGAATGTTGTTTGTTAGTAAAAATGATATGGATCATCATATGGACTTACTAGATCATGACTAAGAACATGAACTAGCAAGATGGAAAAAGTAAGAATGTTGTGGATGATGGAATCATCCACACATAAACTATGAACTTGAATAAATAGGTGTTTCCTTGAAAAATAAAATCAAAGTAAGTTCTAATATTGTAGATCTAAAGATCCATGAGTGGTTTTTCGAAAGAACCAAGTGAAAAGTATGAGTTTTGTTAAAACATGGATCTTACACAAACTTAACATATTTTTAGTGGATAAACAAGTGTAGAAACACTTGTGTAATAAGAAAATTTCACAAAGTAATAATTTTAGAAAATATGACTAGAAGTTGTAAATATTCAAACTCTTTAAAAATAAAGTTTTTAAAGAACCAATCACATTTTGGAAGGTAACAAGACTTAATAAGTGTGCTAGTAAGTTACTACATGCTTTTATAAATTTTCAAGATTATAAGTTTATAGTTTATGCTTGTTTTGACTAGTTTGGTAAATAAAGATTGTATGTTGTTGATTGAGAATTGTTTGGATGAATTTTTGAAAAGAAAATGATATGATAGTAAGCATGGACGCATCCATTTACAAAGGAAACTCTGGCGAAATTTTTCTAAAATTTCAACACTTAGAAAATATTTTTCTAGTAAGTGTTTACAATTATATTTTTAACCTTGTTTTCAAAATAAACTTCGCCATGATTTTTATTACGAAAATACTAACTGTCGGAGGTTGGTTTTCGTAAATAAAATTTGATAAAAAATATATCTAGAATATATTCTATACTAAAACGCTTGTGTGATTGTTTGTTATTTTGTGAACTAGTTATATTATTTTTAGGATAAAATAAAATAACTTGTATATACCATGAAATTACGACTCCAAAATGATACCAAAACTCTCGCGAAGTAAAATATAGTATTTTTGGGAAAAATATATATATTTTGAATTAAGATGTTTTAGACAAATAAATCTAAATATATTTTTCTAAGTGGGACTTAAAATATATTTTTCGGAATTACAAATGTGCATGTATAAATACCCCATCCTTGGGATGGAAGTACACATATAAAATACTTGAGAAGTGTGGATACGAAATAGTTGCCTAACTATTTTTCCCAAAAACAAAAGTTAAGTTAAAATAATTATTATTATTTTAACAAGTAGTCACAAACTTGGGATAATATCAAAGTAACGCAATTCAAAACACTAAACCCTAAGCCAAGGCACGGCCCATCCGTCTAATAGGCATTAGTACGTGTAGGTCGTCGCATATCAGACCGAGTTTGGATTGACGATTCTATTCAGGAGACACACTTCTGTGAGTTCATGTCCCCCTTTTTTCTCTTAACTGTTTTCAGTTTTATACTTCGGGGGTAGAATACATATTACAACTATTACAAACATTTATTTACATGGTATGGTTAGCTTAGGGAGGGTTTATACTACTAGATCATGTGAAGGGTGGGTACAACACTTAAGGCCATTAATCCTCGTTGTTAGGACCGAGGGACACAAGAGTGATAGATCTATTTGGGTGTAGCGAGCCCACACCCGTGAGGCCGGGGCGGCCCATAGAGGTGACTGTGTCTTACAGCCGAAGCCGGGTAACAAATTTGCGAGGTTTTAGTTTTCCTGCACTTTTTCACACATACCAGTGGCTTTGCAACCCATTGGTGATCTCTTTTTCCTTATTGCTACATACCAGGGACTTTTATTCATACTTGAAAGGTTTATACATACTCACTTTTACATGAACTCACTCAAATTTTGTTGATTTTTCAAACTACATGTATTTCAGGAAATTAATGGATCTGGCGAAGTGTGCAATTGTGTCAAGCTGCGTAGTGAATAATGATGTCATCCAAGTTTAGGAGGTGTAACCCTTACCTGGACGGGTTACATGTCTTTAAACCATGTTTTATTCAAGTCTTTTGTGGTGTCATGTGAACACGTTTTAATTATGTCATGGTTGTACTTGTTTTATGTGTCGACAATTTAAACAATGATGTTGTGGTTATTTTAAACTAAGTGAATGGATGATCATCACGTGTTTTATTTCATATATCATTGTTATGATTGTTGCTATGGTATTAAGAAGTCACACCAAATTAACCCACGCTTCCGCAAAAGCCAGGGTGTGACAGCTTGGTATTAGAGCCTCGATCATAGCGAACTAGGATTCTTTCTCGAGTCTAGACTATGATCACTAGGGCTCTCACGAAAACATTTTTACATTACATACACTAAACGTCCAGATTCAGGGTACAAAACATTTTTACAAACGAAAAGGCACAAATACCCTTTTCAAAATTTATATTTCAGTCTTAGAGACTGAGGGAGTTTAGCCTTAGAGGCTAGGGAGGTTCAGTCTTAGAGACCGAGGGAGGTTCAGTCTTAGAGACTGAGGGGTTCAATCTTAGAGATTGAGGAGGTTTAGTTTTAGAGACTGGGAGGTTGGTCTTAGAGACCAGGGAGTTAGTCTGAGAGGCTAGGGAGTTCAGTCTGAGAGGCTGGGAGGGATAGTCTGGGGAGACTAGGAGGATTATTTTCTTGTATTATTGTGACTTATTTAATTTTATGTTGATATATGTGCATATGTGTGGTTGTGTTACAGACACCATGCCATCATCATCAGATACTGGAGTATCGGATACATTGGACCCCATGGCGATCGTATCGGACGATGAGATACCATCCGTGGGAGAGGTTTACACGTCAGACACTACTAGCACGGACGAGGATGACTTCCAGCCGTTCACCCTTCCTGATTTTGGGGAGGATATTCCTATTGCTGATGGCCCTTTCGGTGGGGACCTACCTCTTCTTCAGGTCCCTGCTCCTCTACCACTTGCCGTAGTTCCTCTCGAGGAACTGCCTCATGATGAGTTCGCTGACGATGACATCGACTTTTTCCTAGAGGGTCCCCCGGAGGGTGACCAAGATGGAGTGGCCCTCATGGATGCCGATGTCCCTTTTGCTGATGATCCTGTTGTCGACCCTGTCGTTCCCTTGGCTGAGATTCCTGCTGATGTGCCCATTGCTGATCCTGTCATTCCTGTCGAGGCTCCTATTGAGGAGGCTCCTTTTGATCTATTTGGTGCTCACTCCTTCAAGTCTGTAGCGTCCGTTTCACCGCACGCCCAGGGCGTACAGCTCTATTCCTCTGATTCCGACTCAGACATGGCGATGTCTGTTGCACCCCTCGACGTTGACCCAGAGCCAGGGATCGAGTTTTTACCTGATGAGCCTGCTCCTGTTGGTCTGGAGCCGGTCGTTGCTTATGACCCCATTGAGGCCCCATCTGTTGCACATTTGCCAGACCCTTTACCTGAGCCTGATCATGTCAATATGCCAGACATAGCACCACCCGTCATTGTTGCGCCCGTCGAGTTACCGCCGATTCCTGATGTTTCCATTGTTAATGCACCCATTATTGCGCCGGTAGTACCTGTTTCAGCCCTTGTGCATGCTGACCATGCACCGTTTGCCCCTCACATTGACCCTCGATACGCTGACACCCATAACGGGTGGATCGAGGAGGATGATGACTACCCACCGTTTGTGCTACCCGTCACTCCTCCTGTAGCACCTGTTTCCGCACCTACTGAGATTCCATTGTTCCACCCACACACCTCTGACGTCCATCGCACTGATGTTCCCATCACATTCCTCCAGGACATACCGCCACCTCGTCCTGGGGAGGGTTCATCGAGGCAGCCTCCTGTTTTTGTTCCACATGTACCGTCATCAGTACCGTTCATGTCCCAGTTCCCTCACACTGCACCATCTTTCGTACCATCGGGCGAGCCGTTTCTGTGGGCTTCGCCCAATGTTATGCCATTATCGGATCTGTACCACCCTTATCACGTGGGATACACGACAGAGGACATACTCATCTCTCTTCAACTATAGCAGGACACACTGAGTCGTCGCATTCAGGAGTTAGAGAGAGCTCCACGTCCTCCATGCCACTATCAGACTCCTTTTGCTGCACCACACACTCCCCTTCCGCTTCCACCTGATTCAGATGTTCGTTTCTTTACATCTGAGCAGTAGATTGCCTATTTGCTGTGCGTCATTCATGCCTTAGAGGAGGATTGGGTGCACATGCGCCTGTTGCTTTTCTCTCATTTTCCTCCTCCTCCTCCTCCTCCTCCGCCATCAGCATAGATATTTTTGGTTTGATGCAGGTCGATCATTTTGGTGAGAAAGTCACGATTGGGCCAGCTTGCGAAGACTTTTTGGAAGACCACACTTTTGTACCTGACTTGTGTAGACAGATTTGTATTTTTGGGGGTGATGTAACCTCACGATCTTATTTTGATATGTGATATACTGTAAAACATGTAAAAATGATATGGTGGTCATAATTTATGAAAGCCCAATGGCAACGTTCTCACTACATGCTTTGTTGAGTTATTTGTTTTATATTATAACATGAGATGTTATGTGATTGATGAATGTTACTATATATGCATATTTATTATACTTACTATGACCTGACCTACATGATCGTGTTTTAGAAGATGCCTCCACGACGCGACGCGCGCATGCCCACTACTGAGGCGGAACTCCAAGGGATAATTTCCGCGGCCATAGCTCAGTATGCGGCCTCCCATAGAGAAACAAGCGGGAATATTTCCAACAACAACGGCAACAACAATCCACCCAATGGTAATGTCAAGTCGCTTAAAACATATTACGATACATTTGGATATTTCTAGCACGTCCGCTGATACCATCTGTAAATTCTAACGTATGTGCAGGGTGCACCTACAAGCAATTCCTTGATTGCAAGCCCGTAAATTTTGACGGCACTGGGGGTGCTGTTGCATTCGTCCGGTGGGCTGAGAAGACAGATTCTGTTCTAAGAATGAGCAAGTGTGCTCCCCAACAACAAGTCACATACATCTCAGGGCTTTTTTCTTGATGGTGCCCTATCGTGGTGGAATCTGCAAGTGCAAACATTGGGAGAAGCGGCAGCCTATGCGTTAACCTGGAATGAGCTGAAAGAGCTAATGAGGAAGAAGTAATGCTCGCGAGCTGAAATACAGAAGCTAGAAACTGAGTTCTGGCACCTAAGAATGGAAGGTCCTAAGATTGCAGAATATGTTCAGAGGTTTCATGATTTGTCCCATGTGGTGCCGTACATGGTCATGCCCGAATTTAAACGCGTCGAGCGCTTCATCTGGGGATTGGCACCCCAGATCATGAGCATGGTTACCACGTCGAAGCCTGCAACGATCACGGAAGCCATCGATCTCAGTGTGGCACTTACTGAGGAAGCTATTAGATTGAACAAGTTTTCAGTTACTGAACCAAAGAAGAAGGAGACTCATGTGGAGTCGTCTAGTGAAAACAAACAGAAATTTTCCAACTTCAAGAAAGGTACCAGCCATGCGAGCAAGAAGGGTGAGTCAAGCACACCGGCCAGAGCCACAACCGGTGTCGAAAACAGAGGGAGGGGTTACATGGGCACTCTGCCCAAGTGTGATACATGCCAGCGCCATCATTCTGGCCAGTGCAGATTGAGGAAATGTGAGTCATGTGGGAAGAACGGCCACTCGAAGGATACATGTTGGGCCGGAACTGGTGCTGGGCATGGTGGTAATCGAGGCTATGAGAATGGTAATGGAAACCGCCAACAGGGAGGAAATGGCGGAAATGGAAACCGTGGAAATTTTGCGAACCAAGCTGGGAGTGGAAATCGCAACAACACTCAAGGAGGAAATGGTAATGGTAACGGTCAGGGACCGGGATGCTTTAATTGTGGAGACGTCGGGCACTTTAAGAGGGAATGCCCAAAACTGAATCAAGCTCGTGGGAGGGTATTCCACATTGGCGCAAGGGAAGCGCGCCAGGATCCAAACGTTGTCACTAGTACGTTTCCTATAAACCAACGCTTTGCATCTGTTCTGTTTGATACTGGTGCCGATTATAGCTTCGTATCGTTAGAATTTAAGAATATGCTTGGGTTAACTGCCAGTAAGTTAGACATTCCGTACTCGATTGAACTGGCTAATGGAAAGCTAGTTGAAACCAATGAAGTCATCAGAGGATGCGTAATTGAGCTGGGAGAACGCGAGTTCACTTTGGACCTACTACCAGTCGAGTTGGGAAGCTTCGACGTGGTAGTAGGGATGGATTGGTTGTCAAGCAACAAGGCCGAGATTGTTTGTCATGAAAAGACCATCCACATTCCAATAGAAGATGGAGAGACGATCGTAGTCCATGGAGAAAATCGCAACACGCCTCTGAGAATCATTAGCTGTCTGAAAGCTAGAAAGTGTTTACAGAGGGATGTGTTGCCTTCTTAGCACACATCGTGGATAAAGAAGCTGCCGAGCCAAAGATCGAAGACATTCCAGTAGTAAAAGAATATCCTAAATTCTTTCAAGAAGACTTGCTAGGATTACCGCCGCAAAGACAAGTCGAGTTCCACATTGACTTAGTTCCAGGCACCGCGCCTGTAGCTAAGGCACCCTACCGACTTACGCCTTCAGAGATGCAGGAGTTGTCAACGCAACTCCAGGAGCTGTTAGACAAAGGATTCATCAGACCAGGCTTCTCACCTTGGGGAGCTCCAGTTTTGTTTGTTAAGAAGAAGGATGGTAGTTTCCGCATGTGTATCGACTACCGAGAACTGAACAAGTTGACAATCAAGAATAGATATCCTCTGCCGAGAATTGATGACCTATTCGATCAGCTGCAAGGTTCAAGCTTCTACTCAAAGATCGATTTGCGATCAGGATATCATCAGTTGAGAATTCAAGAGGAAAGTATTCCCAAAACTGCTTTTAGAACTCGATATGGACATTACGAGTTTCTGGTAATGCCGTTTGGGTTGACAAACGCACCGGCAGTTTTTATGGATTTAATGAACAGAGTTTGTAAGCCATACCTCGACAAGTTCGTGATTGTGTTCATCGACGACATTTTGATCTACTCGAAGATGAAGGATGAACACGAACAACATTTAAGAGCTATTTTAGAGCTACTTAAAAAGGAGAAGTTGTACGCAAAATTCTCGAAGTGCGAGTTCTGGTTACGCGAAGTCCAATTTCTTGGACATGTGGTTAATGGAAATGGAATCCATGTGGATCCAACAAAGATCGAGGCGATCAAGAACTGGGAGACTCCAAAGACGCCAACCGAGATTCGTCAGTTCTTAGGTTTGGCTGGTTATTACCGAAGGTTCATTGAGGATTTCTCGAAAATCGCACAACCTTTGACTTCCCTTACCCAGAAAGACAAGAAGTTTGATTGGGGAGACAAACAAGAAGAAGCGTTTCTGTTGTTGAAGAACAAGCTTTGTGACGCACCGATCTTATCGCTACCCTAAGGAACGGATGACTTTGTGGTATATTGTGACGCCTCGCGTCAGGGATTAGGCTGCGTGTTGATGCAGCTACAGAAAGTTATAGCATACGCGTCACGCCAGTTAAAGGTCCACGAGAAAAACTATACCACGCATGACTTGGAGTTAGGCGCGGTGGTATTTGCGTTGAAGATCTGGCGACATTATTTGTATGGCACGCGATGTACAATCTTCACTGATCACAAGAGCTTACAGCACATATTTGACCAAAAAGAGCTTAACATGAGGCAAAGACGCTGGGTTGAACTATTGAATGACTACGATTGTGAGATCAAGTATCACCCAGGGAAGGCGAATGTGGTCGCCGATGCCCTGAGTCGAAAGGAAAGGATCAAGCCCATAAGGGTTAGAGCTCTGGAAATGATTGTCCAGACAGACCTTTCATTGCGCATTCGTGCCGCGCAGAGAGAAGCTCTCAAAGAAAGGAATATTGAGGATGAATACCTCCGTGGGATGGAAAAGTAGTTGGTACCAAACGAGGAAGGAACTTTGTGCTTCATGAAACGCATTTGGGTTCCTCTGTTTGGTGGATTGAGAAAGGTTATTTTCGATGAGGCTCACAAGTCACGGTACTCGATTCATCCAGGAGCGGATAAAATGTACCAAGACCTTAAGGATTTCTACTGGTGGCCAAGGATGAAAGGCGATGTTGCGATATATGTTAGCAAATTTTTAACTTACGCCAAGGTTAAAGTCGAATACCAAAAGCCTTCAGGTCTTCTACAACAACCTGAAATACCCAAATGGAAATGGGAACAGATTTCAATGGACTTCATAACGAAATTGCCAAAGACGCCCAAGGGCCACGATACAATTTGGGTAATAGTAGACTGTCTAACAAAGTCTGCGTACTTCCTGCCAATCAAGGAGAAAGACAACACGAGTAAACTTGCTGAAATATACATGAGGGAGATTGTTGCACGACATGGAGTGCCTCTCTCGATTATCTCTGATAGAGATGGACGCTTCATGTTAAGGATCTGGCAATCCTTCCAAGAAGCTTTTGGTTCACAGTTGAATCTAAGTACTGCTTTCCACCCACAAACTGATGGCCAGAGCGAGCAAACAATTTAAACACTGGAAGATATGCTAAGAGCAAGTGTAATGGATCTGGGTGGTAGCTGGGATAATCATTTACCATTGGTTGAATTTTCGTACAATAACAGTTACCATGCAAGCATTCAAGCCGCACCATTCGAAGCTCTCTATGGGCGTAAGTGTCGATCACCGATCTGTTGGGCTGAGGCGGGTGATAGACAACTAGTTGGTCCGAAATTGGTCCAGGAAATGACAGACAAGATTGCACAGATCCGAGAACGCATCAAAGCGGCTCGTGATCGACAAAAGTGTTATGCGGACCGCAGAAGAAAACCTCTGCAATTTGAGGTAGGAGATATGGTCTTATTGAAGGTTTCACCCTGGAAGGGTGTGGCACGCTTTGGGAAGCGTGGGAAGTTGAATCCACGTTACATTGGCCCATTCAGAATCCTGCAAAGGATTGGGCGTGTGGCATACAAGTTGGACCTACCTACTGAACTGAATGGTGTTCATGATACATTCCATGTATCAAATTTGAAAAAGAGTCCAACACAAGAGACAATGATCATTCCTGCTGACGAAGTTCATATCGACGACACGCTCCACTTTGTTGAAGAACCAGTTGAGGTCACTGATTGGAAAGTTAACAAAACACGCAGGAGTAGTGTCAAGCTCGCCAAAGTTCGATGGAATGCAAGACACGGGCCAGAATTGACGTGGGAACGTGAGGACCGTATGAAGGAGAAATACCCACATTTATTTCCCAAGACCCCTGTAACTAAGAGCAGAACCTAAAATTTCGGGACGAAATTTTCTTAACGGGGGGGGAGAATGTGACAACCCTAACAATTACAGGAATCCGTACAATTAATTAATATCTAATTTGTGCTTAATGACTGTGCTTGATTACAACTGTGATTAAACTATTTTCTGATTTCTGTTACATACATACATATGCATCACATTTCATACTGTCACTCCATTTATTACACACAAACTTTAGTGACAAACTTGATGCACAAAGCACAGTTAGCACAGTGAGCGGATAACCCAGAAAACATGCTGACAATGCCAGCACCTAGACAGACAATGTTTTGAGGCCAGTATGAGCCAGAGACAGGGTACTACACTAGTAGGGAGTGTAGGGAAGTGAGGATCATAAAGCTGCGTCACTAGGTGATAGTTATAGTGCCGGGAAGTGCCTAAAACACACTTTAAATGCAGAATTCTGCACTAAATAACAAAATTCAGCATTTAATTATGCTAGTAATGTGCAAAAACTTGATAAAATGGTCCTAGATACTTTCCAAAGTGTGGAGAATTAATTGTGACACAAAAAGTATTATAAAAGAGACATTACGGATTAATTAAGCACATTAACTGAACAACACCCAACCGAACAACCGGACTTTACCCGAAACACAAAAATATTGTCAAACACATTGTTTTTATTTTTCTAAGCTAGTTAGGGTCCCAGAACACCCTAACACACTATATATTATATAACACATCATAACACACTAACTTAACATTTGAAATCTAACTAGATTAGTAACTATACCATTGAAACCCAACCCTATACCCCCCCCCCCCTTGGGACGGTCACCATGGGTGACCCACCCATTGATTTCTTTCATTATTTTAATTGATCTTGTTGGTGGATAATAGAACATGTTACCCAAAGGTTAAAGAGGATTATAAAGAAGACTTGTAGTCCATCATTCTTATCATCACCATCACAATTCACTTGCAACTCTCTCTCCCTTCTCTTCTTCTTGATCGTCCGGAACCACCACACCCACCATCACCATCATCCAAGCTTCATCTTCCAATCTAAAGACATCCAAAGGTGCTAGGGATCATACAAACAAGCTTGGTGTGTTCGGAAGCTCAAGGACCTCTTTCATTCTCTTTTATCCACCACATTTACACTCTTGAACTCCCCTAACCTTGTGCTAGTGGTAAGCACTTAGATCCTTGCATTTTTCATGTTATTTAAGTGGTTAATGATGTTTAAAGATAAAAAAGATAAGAACTCTAAAGAACCATAAACAAAGTCTTGGAACATAAACTAACTAGTGATGAAGTATGGTTAAAATGGTGATGAAATCATGTTATTCTTGTGTTATGATGTTTGTTAGTAAAAATGATATGGATCATCATATGGACTTGCTAGATCATGACTAAGAACATGAACTAGCAAGATGGAAAAAGTAAGAATGTTGTGGATGATGGAATCATCCACACATAAACTATGAACTTGAATAAATAGGTGTTTCCTTGAAAAATAAAGATCAAAGTAAGTTCTAATATTGTAGATCTAAAGATCCATGAGTGGTTTTTCGAAAGAACCAAGTGAAAAGTATGAGTTTTGTTAAAACATGGATGTTACACAAACTTAACATATTTTTAGTGGATAAACAAGTGTAGAAACACTTGTGTAAAAAGAAAATTTCACAAAGTAATATTTTTAGAAAATATAACTAGAAGTTGTAAATATTCAAACTCTTTAAAAATAAAGTTTTTAAAGAACCAATCACATTTTGGAAGGTAACAAGACTTAATAAGTGTGCTAGTAAGTTACTACATGCTTTTATAAATTTTCAAGATTATAAGTTTATAGTTTATGCTTGTTTTGACTAGTTTGGTAAATAAAGATTGTATGTTGTTGATTGAGAATTGTTTGGATGAATTTTTGAAAAGAAAATGATATGCTAGTAAGCATGGACGCCTCCATTTACAAAGGAAACTCTGGCGAAAATTTTCTAAAATTTCAACACTTAGAAAATATTTTTCTACTAAGTGTTTACAATTATATTTTTAACCTTGTTTTCAAAATAAACTTCGCCATGATTTTTATTAAGAAAATACTAACTGCCGGAGGTTGGTTTTTGTAAATAAAATTTGATAAAAATATATCTAGAATATTTTCTATACTAAAAATATATCATAAATAAACTTGTATATACCATGAAATTATGACTCCAAAATGATACCAAAACTCTCGCGAAGTAAAATATAGTATTTTTTGGAAAAATATATATATTTTGAATTAAGATGTTTTAGACAAATAAATCTAAATATATTTTTCTAAGTGGGACTTAAAATATATTTTTCGGAATTACAAATGTGCATGTATAAATACCCCCATCCTTGGGAAGGAAGTACACATATAAAATACTTGAGAAGTGTGGATACGAAATAGTTGCCTAACTATTTTTCCCAAAAACAAAAGTTAAGTTAAAATAATTATTATTATTTTAACAAGTAGTCACAAACTTGGGATAATATCAAAGTAACGCAATTGAAAACACTAAACCCTAAGCCAAGGCACGACCCATCCGTCTAATAGGCATTAGTACGTGTAGGTCGTCGCGTAGCAGACCGAGTTAGGATTGACAATTCTATTCAGGAGACGCACTTCTGTGAGTTCATGTCCCCCTTTTTCTCTTAACTGTTTTCAGTTTTATACTTCGCGGGTGGAATACATATTACAACTATTACAAACATTTATTTACATGGTATGGTTAGCTTAGGGAGGATTTATACTCCTAGATCATGTGAAGGGTGGGTACAACACTTAAGGCCATTAATCCTCGTTGTTAGGACCGAGGGACACAAGAGTGATAGATCTATTTGGGTGTAGCGAGCCCACACCCGTGAGGCCGGGGCGGCCCATAGAGGTGACTGTGTCTTACAGCCGAAGCCCGGTAACAAATTTGCTAGGTTTGAGTTTTCCTGCACTTTTTCACACATACCAGTGGCTTTGCAACCCATTGGTGATCTCTTTTTCCTTATTGATACATACCAGGGACTTTTATTCATACTTGAAAGGTTTATACATACTCACTTTTACATGAACTCGCTCAACTTTTGTTGATTTTTCAAACTACATGTATTTCAGGAAATTAATGGATCTGGCGAAGTGTGCAATTGTGTCAAGCTGCGCAGTGAATAATGATATCATCCAGGTTTAGGAGGTGTAACCCTTACCTGGACGGGTTACATGTCTTTAAACCATGTTTTATTCATGTCTTTTATGGTGTTATGTGAACACGTTTTAATTATGTCATGGTTGTACTTGTTTTATGTATCGACAATTTAAACAATGATGTTGTGGTTATTTTAAACTAAGTGAATGGATGATCATCACGTGTTTTATTTCATATAGCATTGTTATGATTGTTGCTATGGTATTAAGAAGTCACACCAAATTAACCCACGCTTCTGCAAAAGCCAGGGTGTGACAAGTAGGACTCGTTGTAATGGGTCGTAAGGGATAAAATTATGATATTGATAAAAAGGTATGTATTGACCCGTTATGGATGGGTCAATTAAGACAAGCATGATGGGCTATGAAAATGGTCAAAACTTTGACCCGTTATGAACGGGTCGGATGGACTATGTGTTTGATGTTAAAGGAGTGTTACGTACAAATTTGGGCAGGCTGATTTGTTGAAAGAATGAAAAAAAAAGATTTCTAGGAATGATGTTCTTAAAGTTATGACTTTACTAATGGATAAACCGATATTGATGAAGTAGGTTTCGGGGACTGAACCTTCTTTAAGGGCGATAGATTTGTAACACCCCAAAACTCGAATTATTAAATTTGTTAGTATGTTACCATGTTTAATTAATGAAATATAATAACTAGGTTATTAAACTTAGTTAAATGCCTAACAAAATAAGTAAAGGAATGGAATTTGTAGCAACTATGATGGTATGATAAACTTAAGGGACTAAGATTGCCAAAATGGAAACTGTATTTAATTAAAACAAAATTTCCACACACACACTTGGTGTGTGCATGTGATCGAGCAGGAGAAAAAGGGAGAAGGGTAAACCCTAGTCCATGAAGAATCTTCAAATTGAGGATGAAAATTAGTCTCAAATTAATGCATGAACAAGAATTTACATTCACCCAAGCAAATGGATTATGAGGTATGATTTAAAACTTAGATTAGTGACCTTGATGATGTGGGTTTTATGTGAAATGTGAATGTTGTATGAAATTGAAGATGCATACTAGTTTATATCAACATGTAGAAGTTGTGGTATGTTAATTTTGACTACATCAATGATTTAGGGGAAAACCCACTTATAACTATGGAATGATGAAGTTAGTAAAGAATTATATACAAATTAATATGATGTTAGTGTTTGAAGTAACATTGTAGATGATATCTTGTTTGATAGATTGAATGTGATATGAGTTATTTGTTGTTTTGTGTTATTGATGAATGTAAGAAAGAGGTAGGAGGTAAACATGAATTACTTGTACTTTGTGCTTAAATTGTAGTATGCCCGCGAAGTGTTTGATGAAATGTCTAAAAGACAAATATATGTGAAATTGTCTTTAAGCAATAGAAGAGCATGTAAAGAATGTAGGAGTAATGTATTTGATAGTAAAATATCATGAGGAACATGCTCTTGATGAAATCTATGTATGAATGTAATCAATATGTGATTGTGTAGAAGCATTTTAGGAGCTGTGCCATATGCTCGAGTGATGTAATAAACACACGTGGATTGTTTGATCGTATTAACTGTGATTCAAGAACTAAATGTGGAGTGTAAGAGAATCCTAAAAAAGGGTGAAACTCGAATGATGTTGGTGTTAATTATGAAAATTCTAGTGTGAATAGAACGGATTATGTATGGGTATGTGTACATAACTATGTGACAATGTAGGTGTATATGTCATACAATACGAGCGCGAGATGCATATGATGTTAATACTATTGTCTACCATTTTTAGGTGGATTCATGTTTATAATTTGCGAGTGTATAAATGGGGCAGTTGGCTTTTTAAAGTCAACAATGTATGAATATCATAAATTTACTCTTGAACACGTTGGTTAGAGTAGAAAGTTAATGTGCTATGTACTAGATGATTGATGTGTTGTGAATGATGATCATTGAATTGTGTGGATTTGGAATGAAGTGGTTATTAGTATATGTTTTATATATGCGACAATTGGCTAACGAAAGTCAAGTAATGTATGAATGAAAAGAAAATGATTGTTTGTGTGTATGCCCACGTATGCTAACCATGTAATGAACATAATGATATGTAAGGATGGAAATCTTGGCGATTAACTCAAGCATGGATGGCTAACGGGTCAAGAGGAAACAATGATGCAAACATGAGCATGGACACTAAAGGTAAGTGATTCCGATTCACTTCTTAGTATGTATGTAGAATTTTAATATTTATGAGTGTGATTATGCTAGGATTATGTAATGAATGAGAGTATTAAGATAAGTGTTATTTTAGTATAGCGAAGGAGTTATCTATAACGAAGTAAATTAGTAGGATTAAACGGGTCAAATAATGGTATAAAGGATTTATAAGCCGTTTGCTTATAAATCAGCTCTTGATGCGACCCGAGGTGATAAACGGATCCATAATTACATTACAATCGCTTAGAAACAAGACTCATGTAATTTGGATATGTAGATCAAAAGTTATGAAACTTAGAAGTTGGAATTTTGGTTAAAATCATAGCTGGGCAAATGTGCAGCAGAAATAAGGAACATTCTGTCGAAATTGAGTTTTCGCGCTATGCGACAAGGGAACTGGTTAACCGTCACGTCACGCGACCAGCGTCGCGGCCCGCGACAGTAAATGGGTAAGCTCTCGCGACCCGCGAGAGCTGAATCAGCTGGCAATTTGTTTTATTTTGTTCGTTTAACTTAAGGGACTTGTTTAAACTTGTTATTAAACGATCAAAACTAATTTTTTATGTTGGTTTTGATTTTAGTGAATTAATTACCTTCCGATAGTCGGGACTTATAGGTAATTATGAATAGAAGTGAGGATGCACGTAGGTTTGGATGTCTTAGTAAACCCTTTGGGATGATTTCAGTGGCATGTAATAGTTTGTATGTTTGTATGTGTGTATGTAATCATGTGTGGAAGTATGTGTCTATGAATATACGTATGTTTGTGCTTGTGCACGAAGTAGGATTTATTGCTTACGAATGAATGGGACTTGTGTATATGTTTGCGTAGCTTAAATAAGTTTGACTGTTAGGTTTCTAAACCGGTGTCTTGAGTATGAAATGAGAATGCATGTACACTATTAAGGACCTTGTGAAGGTTTAAGGAATTGGAATGCATGATTGTACACGGAAAGCTGATTCGAAAAAATTAGCATGAGAAGAAGGAACACATAGTGGTTATTTGATTGCGTATGTTTAATTTAGGAATGACGTCACCAAATCTTAATGATGCGCATGTACGTGGTGAATGCAGGTTGCGCGGACTTAACATCATTATGAAGAATAGAAGGATTGAAGATTGAGTCAAGAGTAAGGGTTATACGGAAGAATAGTCACATAGTTTGAATTATGTATCGCCTTGAAGTATTAATCCAAGTATGAATGTTGTAAATTCTTTTATAAGACATTTTGACATTTTGTAATTTAGCCCTCACGTAAGTAATGTCGTTAATAAAGAACGAAATTTTGGGCTCCGCTGCATCATTTTTAAGTTATTACGTGTTAGGGCGTTACACGTCACGTGACGAGAAGGCTTAAACACCGTCGCGTAACGCGATGGCTGCCGCGCCCCATGAGAGCCAGTGGAGAAACTGTCGCGCCACGCGAGGGACTCAATAATTGGCAAAAGTTTGTTTCTTGTCCGTTTTGATAATCGGACTTGATTAAAGACTCTTAAGGATATAGAGGTAAATGAGCAGTTAAAATTTGTAGAGAAGCCTCTACAGATTGAAGACAGGAAAGTTAAGAACCTCAAGCATAAGAGATTAGTTCTGGTCAAAGTGAAACATGACTCCAAAAGAGGACCAGAATACACATGGGAGCTTGAATCAGATATGCAAAGGAAATACCCACATCTGTTCCAGTAGATCTCTAGGACGAGCTCTAAAACATGGTGGGGAGGATATAACAACCCTCCTAAATATTTCCGACACCCTGATAATATTTAAAATGTCCCAATATGTCCTAAAATACACCCCGTATACGTAAACGGGCCCCAAATACCTTTATTTTTATTAAAATTAATTAAAAACAAGATTTAGTGGTCTCTCGCGGGGCGCGTAGCCCTTGGCTACCTTCTACGCGGAGCGTAACAGACCGGTTACGAGGCGACACCCGGAAGCTGCCACGTGTCGACATGTGGTGAAGCTAGACCAGTGACAGATCAAGGCTAGGGCCTACGGACCCTACTACGCGGGCCGTGTAGCCCTTGGCTACGTCTTACGCGGGCCGCGAGGGAAGGAGAAAGGTCACCTATAAATAAGAGGCATCAGCCTTCAGTTTCCGTCGTTCATTGCTCGATCTTTCTCTCTAATTTCTGCATAGCAATTATAATAGCTGGAAAAATACCCCCTTAAATAATGAAGTTCTGCTCCGTTGTAAGTATCATAACCCCGGTTACGTATTAGATACGCTGCCCGATTGATCCAGGATTCCGTAACGGTTGTCGTGGTTCTGTCCGACGTAGTCGTTGGAATGCCGTCTCGGGGAGGGTATTGCTAATGTAAATATTGGGTTATTATACTAACGCGTGTGCATTTGTGTAAATTATAGATAATCACCAGGAAACCCTTAAAGAAAACCTAAGACAGCAATGTGAGTAATCTCCTTTTTGTAAAATGTTTTTACAAAACCTTTTATATTTTACATTATGATAAGCAGTGATTGAGTCTTTGTAATTCTTCAATTACTGCTGGTATGTTGGGGTTTTGTATAAAAAATGTGGAACACGTTACCATTGGACAAAGAGTTAGCCAATGGGTAATATGACCCACCAGTCAGGATTGATAGTACTGAATGAGTAATTGTGTAGATGCAAACATTGTAATAGCTCTCAATACTGTTAAAAGATAAAACTCTTCTTGATTAAATTGGGATTCACTCACCAGTATTTCCCACTGACAAAATGTTTTAAACGCGTTTCAGGTAACAAAATGTGAAAGCCAACTAGAAGCCAGCTGGACTACACTGAAGGCTTGGAAAAGTGGCTATAAAAGTTACCTAAATAAAAGAAGATGTTTTATTCAATACAATAGGGATTTTCCCTATGAAAATGTTGTAATAAAAACTCGGGTTTTATCCCAATATGTTTAATATTATAAAAAGCGTGGTATTTACTTTGATAAAATATTTCCTAACTACGGTCCTGATGTAATTTTCGTTGCCAAAATGATAAACACCGATACCACCAAAACTGGTCTCGCGGCCGCCCGTTCCTGGGACAGATAGGGTACGGGGGTTGCGACATGTATTGACCTCTATTTTAACGTATGTGACATGTGTTTAGGATGCTTATTTGTTACTTGCTGGAATCAAGCTAGGATGGAGTCTAGAAACAAACTAAATAAAATCTGAGTTGTCGGAATGGATATTTATCTTTGAGAAAAATGTCTATAATAACTGATTTTATTTTGTATGTTTGTGGTATGGGACACGAACCTTTAATATATTATAATTAATAGTTGTTATGGATTCTCCTGGACAATCTGTTTCGCTCAGTGCCGCGCCCCGATGTTTCCACCATCGGTTGGGGTGTGACAATGTGTTTACTACTTCATTGGCCAAAGTATGCGATCAACACATAGTACACATGACCTTTTTATAATTTTCACATCACGCCCCATGTAAGTAACGCCTCTATTCATTTCCATATTCATGATTTCATTCGATAAAACTTTATTTAGTTGCTATTTTAACAATCATTAGTTTTACCCGTTTTATTCTTTAACATATAAAATGTTTTCCTTTCATCAAACTATTATACAATCCCATTCGTTAATGTGATCATTACTTTTCTCAATAGTATTTATATTAAGAATACTTACTTGGATGATTACTTTCGTCCAAGTTTCTATATAAACTGAACTATGTTATTGTCTTGTTATTCACAATTGTGAATAACACATATTTCTACTTAATATTTTTCTTGGAAACATCATTCTGGATAGGTATCCTATCCAGTTTTTTTTCCAAGTTTTTATCTTACTTATGCAACAATCAATCTCTATGTATTTGTTGCATAATACTATTTATACAATAAATTTAAAATGTGCACCTGGTAGATGCTCGCCCTAATGGGCTTTCCTTGCTATTAACCTTATTTGCTATCGTTACGCGATTTAGGTCCTTGGTGAGCATGCTCTACTTGTCATACTTCAGACCGTTCCTCCGTCATATCCATAAATTGTTAAACTCTCGCCATCTTCAGATGCGAGTGTCCTTCAACTAAAACGTTTACAAAGATTAGTAATGTTGACATCAATAAACGTCGTACTATAGTACAAGGCTTTCTACTATACGTGTCAACACACATAATTTCGTTAACTATATCGATCCTTTATCAATTTAGTTGGGGTAACGTCTATTACACGACAACCCTATGTGTTGTTTATAACACTTTAACATGCTAAACCGTTAATATAAATATAACTTACCAGATTATGCGATCAAGTCTCGAACCGAACACATTTACTCATTAACCTTGAGCTCTGATTACTAACTTGTAAGACCCTAATTCCATTTATACAATTTTCATGTAAATTTCAACTATAATTGTGTATCCACAATTATACATATGTTTTAAAATACGGATTTCTTAAAACCTTTTAAGATTGAATACAATACAACATAATATATGTAAATTCGTCGTTTGAAAAGTGACGACGAAACGTAGTGCGGAAGCTTGAATCTTTATCGTGTTCAGTTCTTCATTGAGCTTGATCGTCCTCTAGCACTCCTAGTTATACCAACATTTCATAAGTCATGAAATGAGTTAGTCATACGAGTTCCTACCAGTGATTCATCAGTTAAGCATTTCTTGAGATAAAATACATGAAATACATCATGTATTCCTGCCATTTCCTTTGGCAGTTGTAGCTGATAGGCTACAGGTCCTATTCTTTTAATAATCTCAAAAGGTCCAACATACCTGGGGCTTAGCTTTCCCCTTTTGATGAATCTTACCACTCCTTTCCAAGGAGAGACTTTCAATAACACTTTATCTCCTACCTGAAATTCCAACGGCTTTCGTCTGTTATCAGCATAACCCTTTTGTCGATCACGTGCTGCTTTCAGTCATTCCTTGACTTGAATGATCTTGTCTGTTGTTTCTTGTACTATCTCGGGTCCAGTTAGTTGCTTTTCTCCAATTTCTGCCCAACAGACTGGCGTTCGGCACTTTCATCCATAAAGTGCTTCGAATGGTGCAACATTGATACTTGTGTGATAACTGATATTATAAGAAAATTCTATTAACGGTAACTGATCATCCCAATTACCTCCAAAATCAATTACACAAGCTCTAAGTATGTCCTCTATTGTCTGAATTGCCTTTCACTTTGTCCATCCGTTTGAGGATGATAAGCGGTGCTTAAATTCAACTTGGTTCCCATTGCTTTTTGGAAACTTGTCCAAAAATGAGAGGTAAAATGACTATCTCTATCAGAAACAATAGATAGAGGAATTCCATGTAAAGAAACTATTTCATTTACATATAGTTTAGCTAATTGTTCCATACTGAAAGTTTCCTTCATGGGTAGTGTTAGGGGAGGATTTTCCAATCCTAAGGATCACGGATCCTCAAACACTGCCAGGATCACGGATCCTCAGTTCTGTTTGAATTAAGTATCCTCAGAAGGTGTTGCAGGATCAGGATTCAAGATCCTCATGATTATCCTTACACTAACGATTGTCTTTGCTATGTTTGAATTTGTTTTGCAGGAGTATACGCCTTAGACTTGGTCTTGCCAATATTCTTGGAGAATATGCTCTCAATATTCCGCACGTGCATGGCTTAGTGAACGTTATGGAGATCGTGGGAAGCTAGCATGAATTGCGGATAGTTAGTTGCTTTAGTTATTTCTAATTTTAAAAGGGGATAACAAGCTGGAATTAGAACACTTAGCCAATTTAGCGCTCAATAAGCTCTCAACAGTTTACTTGGCGATTTCATACATTTTTACTCTTTAACACACTACTGATCCTTGTAACAAGCTTGTTATCATCCCGAGTTGTAACAACCCTTTGTTTAATTTTAGTTGGTGATCGGTAGTTTCCATCACCCGAGGTTTTTTATGCCGGAGATCAATTCTTGATCAAGGGCTTTTTCCTCGTATAAATCCTTGTGTCATCTCTTTATTTGATTTTCAAATTGTCCATACATTTGTTCATTGTTTCAAGCATCATTCCTCACAACAAAGATTTGGTTGTATTATCCTAGCCTGATTTTTGACCAAAACAGTTTGGCGCCCACCGTGGGGCAATTGGTGCTTCATTCCTAAGAAATTATTGTTTTTATGATCATTTTCGGTTCATTACAACCAAGCAGATGGCTTCTTCAGCGAAGAACACTTCAAGTTTAATGCCAGCAGTCACTTCTTCATAGGGCGTTCCACCTTTGCCTCCACCACCTATTGGATCCCAGAAGAATGCTGAAAATGCTGCAAAGAGACCAAGCCCCATTTTTCCAAAACCACCAACTTCTTCTGTTTCTTCTAATCCTACTACTAGTGATCTTTTTTACTTTGATTTTGCAGATGAGGAATCACATACAAGAGCAGGATAAGACTAACGAAAGGATCCTCCGGGAGATTGGTGACATCAAGAAACAGAAGAGATCAGGGGAGAATCACTCTCCTCTAATACCGAGGTCATTGGATTTCGACACTCCAGTTATAACTGCCTAGCAATCTGCAGCTCCGGATATCCAGTACCAGACTGAACCATTGGGAAGGCGTTATGGAACAACAACCATGAGTCAGGTGTTAGGGTCTCACTTCCAGCCTTCAGGGTCCTATTTTCAACCTTCGGGATCCTCTTTCCAGCATCAGGGATCCTTCGTCAGCTCAGGAGGATATATGGGGACGCACACAGTTCAAGGATCCTCTCAGGTTCAAGGATCCTCTCAAGTTCAAGGATCCTCTCAGGTTAAAGGATCCTCACAGGTTCAAGGATCCTCTCAGGTACAAGGATCATCTCAGGTTCAAGGATCCTCTCAAGTTCAAGGATCCTCCTTTCAGGTTCAAGGATCCAACATCTTTCAGGATCAAGGATTCTTAAGAAGTGTACAACCCTCAAGTTTAGATGTTCATCAAGGAGACTTCATTCCAATGCAGACCATTACTACTTCTGGTCCTTCAGTCATACCAGAATCTCGTCAATATGTATTCACATCTGGGATTCCAAACCTGAATCCTCTGGGAGGTAACACTTTAAATAATTCTTACAACACTAACCATGGCTTTATGCAGGATACAAGTATTAATCAAGCTATGGCTAGGGAATTACAGAAACTGAAGGATATGATATCCAGCGTTCCAGGAGTGGTTAAGCCCATTCCTGAAATCGCAGATGGCAGCCATAGGATATCTCGTTATGCACCACCTATTTGTGATGCTGAGATACCCAAAAGGTTCCAGATACCAACTATGAAGCTGTATGATGGTTTGACGGATCCGGAGGAACATGTAGCTCAATACAGAGAAAGGATGGAGATCAATCCAATTCCTGAGAGGTTAAAGGAAGCATGTCTATACAAGGGTTTTGGATCCACACTCACAGGATCAGCTCTTAAATGGCTGCTAAGTCTTCCCCCTTACTCTATTACTTCATTTGCTAATCTAGTTAATCTGTTTAATTGTCAATTCTCATGTAGTAGAAAAATTGAACGATTAACTAGTGATCTATATAGGGTAACACAAGGTCAAAATGAATCACTTAGAGATTACATCACTAAGTTTAGTAAAGAATCCTTAGACATTCCTAATCTGGATATTGCTACGGCTGTAGAAGCCTTTAAAATGGGTTTACTTAGGGATTCATTATTCTATGATGATCTTGTCATGACCCCTTGCAGAAATCTTGATGAAGTGAGAACCAGGGCCCTTAGGTTCATCCGATTAGAAGATGATAAAAGGATCCAGGAAAGACTGGCAGGATCCTCGAAGCAGGAAAAGCAAGGATCCTACTTCAAGAATAACAAGTTCAAGTCCTACAACAAGTCTGATAACCAGAATGTGCATGTAGTAGAACAAGAAGAGGATGATGAGGATTATCCTCCAATTTCCGAGTATTGTTTTTCTGTTGATAACAATGAACTAATTCTTGCAATGCAGAATCTAGGTGAGAAGGCAAGATGGCCAAGGAAAAGTGATAAACCATCCGCAACAAAGGACAAGTCCAAATGGTGTGCATATCATGAGGACTTCGGGCATCTCACTGAAGAGTGTATTGCACTTCGAAAAGAAATTGGTTACTTATTAAGCAAGGGGCATTTAAAGGAGCTTTTGGGGAGGAAAAAGTCAAGGATCCAGGATCCTGAAAAGGTTCCAGGATCCTGAAAAGGTTCCAGAAAGGGCTCCTACCCCTCCAGCGGATGCACAAGTTATAAACTTCATATCGGGTGGATCAGACATTTGTGGTACTTCCTTTTCAGCAGCCAAAAGACATGCCAAGGAGACCAAGATGGATAATAGAGATAGACCCATCTGGACCTTTACTGTTACACAGGAGAAAGTCATAACTTTTGATGAGGATGATCGTGTTGATGTTCAGGATCCTCATCATGATGGTCTGGTTATTACTTTGTTCATTTCTAACCATTTTGTTCGCAGGATCCTAATCGATGGAGGAAGCTCGGTGAACATCATTCAGCTTGATGTCCTCAAGAAGATGAACATACCTGAATCAGATATTATCCCAAGATACTCAGTTCTTGTGGGATTTAGCGGAGAAACCAAGAATACATTGGGGGACATTAAACTTCCGATCTACATCGAGGGACTTCATTCTTATAAAAAAATTTGTGTTATAGATTGCTTATTCTGTTGCAATGTTATCCTTGGCAGGCCATGGATACATGACATGAAGGCAGTTGCATCTACATATCATCAATGTGTGAAGCTTCCTAGTCCATGGGGGGTGATAAAGATTGAGAGTGATCAACAAGAAGCAAAAAATTGCTATACCTCATCAATGAAGCCAGCCACAAGACCAAGGGAGCAAAAGCCACTAAAGTATCCTCCAAGAGATGTCTTGGAGGCAAGAGAACAGGATGTGAAAGAAATCCTTATGGATCCTCATGATCCTGAATCCAAAGTCTTCATAGGATCAGGGATCCTCAGTAACATTGAACAGGATCTAGTATCCTTCCTCAAGAGGAGAAAAACTACCTTTTCCTGGAAACACGGAGATATGACATGTATCTTGTTAGGGGAGGATTTTCTAACAATTAGTGATCCTTACTTGTTATCCTAATTAATGATCCTTACTTCTGTGACAGATAGTGATCCTCAGAAGAGCTTCAGGATCAGGATCATGGATCACTTTAAGGATCCTCGTACTGACGGTTGTTTGTTTGTGTTTTGTATTACTTCGCAGGAGTAGCAAGCTTGAATTGGACTTGGCAACGTTACTATGGAATATTCCACGAGTATTTCGCACACGTTTGACTGGAAATGGACGTTGTGGAGAACGTGGGAGATTGGCACGAAAGTTGGATAGTTAGTTATTGTAGTTAACTTCTATTTTTAAAGGGGTGACGAGCTAGAATTAGAACACTTAGCCATTTTTCAGCTACACACACATTCTCATACAATCGCACTCTTGAAGCTCTCGACGAACACTTATTAGTTTTCACTCACTTTTACACATTTCACCATAGTGATCCTTGTACCTAGCTCGTTACTATCCGAAGTTGTAAACATTTATTGATCTATTTGAGCTTGGTGATCGGTAGTTTCCATCACCCGGGGTTTTTTGTGCCGGAGATCAACTCTTGATCAAGGGCTTTTTCCCCGTATAAATCCTTGTGTCATTTGTGCAATATACATTGAAGTGATCCTTGTCATTGTTCTACATTATAAGCATCATACCCCGTAACAGAGATTTTGGTTGCATTATCCTCATCAGATTTTTTTGACCAAAACAGTTTGGCGCCCACCATGGGGCAATTGGTGCTTCACTCTTAGAAAAATTCGTATTTCTGTGCTCATTTCAGTTCACTACAACCAAGCAAATGGCTTCCTCAGCGAAGAATGCTTCAAATTTGATGCCCTCATTCACTTCTTCACAAGGCGTTCCCCCTTTGCCTCCACCACCTTCTGGATCCCAGAAGAATGCTGAGAATGCTGCGAAGAAACCAACTCCCATTTTCTCAAAACCTCCAACTTATTCTGCTTCTTACACTCCCACTACTAGTGACATGTTTACTTTGATTTTGCAGATGAAGGATCATATACAGCAACAGCATAAGACTAATGAAAGGATTCTCAAAGAAATCGGAGATCTCAAGAAACAAAAGAAAACGGCAGAGGATCATTCCCCACTGGTGCCAAAATCTTTGAATTTTGATACTCCGGTGATTACTTCTCAGCCATCAGTGGTTCCAGAGATTCAATATGTGGGTGGACCGAAAGGAGTGCACCACGGAACAACAACAGTAACCCAGGAATCAGGTTCATATTTCCAGCCAGCGGGATCCTATCCTCAGCATATGGGACCCTTCATGACTTCAGGAGGATATTCAGGAGCGCAGCAGATTCAAGGATCTTCCTTTGTTCCAGGATCATTCCAGGTTCAAGGATCTTCCCTTGTTCCAGGATCATCCCAGGTTCAAGGATCCTCCCTTGTTCCAGGATCATCCCAGGTGCAAGGATCCTCCTTTGTTCCAGGATCATCCCAGGTACAAGGATCTTCCTTTGTACCAGGATCATCCCAGGTTCAAGGATCCTCCTTTGTTCCAGGATCATCCCAGGTTCAAGGATCCTCCTTTGTTCCAGGATCGTCCCAGTTTCAGGGATCCTTCCAGATGCCAGGATCCTTGAGGAGTTTGTAAACAGGAAGTTCAGATGTCCATCAGGGAGATTTTATTCCAATGCAGACCAATGCTTCTACTGGTCCCTCGATCATTCCAGAACCCCAACAATATGGATTAACATCCATTCTTCCTAATTTGAATCCAATGGGAGGTAACACTTTTAATAATTCTTATACTACTAACCATGGTCTTATGCAGGATCCAGGTATCAATCATGCCATGGCTAGAGAATTGCAAAAGCTAAAGGATATGATATCAAGTGTTCCAGGAGTGGTCAAACCTATCCCAGAGATTGCAGATGGGAGCCACAAGATATCTCGTTTTGCACCACCAATCTGTGATGCAGAGATACCCAAGAGGTTCCATGTGCCAACAATGAAGCTATATGATGGTTCGACGGATCCTGAAGAACACATAGCACAATACAGGGAGAGGATGGAGATCAATCCAATCCCAGAAAGGTTAAAGGAAGCATGCCTGTGCAAGGGATTCGGATCCACTCTTACTGGATCAGCTCTCAAATGGCTGCTAAGTCTTCCCCCCTACTCTATTACCTCATTTGCTAATCTAGTTAACCTATTTAATAATCAGTTTTCTTGTAGTAGGAAATTTGAACGATTAACTAGTGATCTATATAGGATAACCCAGGGTCATAATGAATCATTAAGGGATTACATTACCAAATTCAGTAAAGAATCCTTAGACATTCCCAACTTAGATATAGCCACGGCTGTTGAGGCCTTTAAAATGAGATTGCTTAGGGATTCGTCGTTCTATGATGATCTTGTTATGACACCATGCAGGAACTTAGATGAGGTAAGAACCCGAGCACTTAGGTTCATTCGACTAGAGGATGACAAGAGGATCCAGGAGAGGTTAGCAGGATCCTCAAAGCAGGATAAACAAGGATCCTCATTCAGGAACAACAAGTTCAGATCCTACAACAGATCTGATAACCAGAACGTGCATGCCATTGCTCAAGAAGAGGATGATGAGGATTATCCTCCAATTTCTGAATATTGTTTTTCTGTAGATAACAATGAACTAATCCTTGCGATGCAGAATCTAGGTGATAAAGCTAGATGGCCCAGAAAAAATGATAGGCCAGCTGCAACTAAGGATAAATCAAAGTGGTGTGCATACCATGAAGATTTTGGGCATCTAACAGAAGAATGCATTGCACTAAGAAAGGAAATTGGATACTTGTTGAGTAAGGGGCATCTAAAGGAATTGTTGGGAAGAAAAAAGTCAAGGACTCAGGATCCTGAAAGGATCCCTGAGAAGGCTCCAGCCCCTCCAACAGATGCACAAGTAATAAACTTTATTTCTGGAGGATCAGACATTTGTGGCACATCCTTCTCAGCAGCTAAAAGGCACGCAAAGGAAACTAAAATGGATAATGGAGAAAGACCCGTTCGAACATCAAGTGTCTCCGAAGGAAAAGTCATAACCTTTGATGAGGATGATCGTGTTGATATCCAGGATCCTCATCACGATGGTTTGGTTATTACCCTTTTCATTTCTAACCATTTTGTCCGCAGGATCCTTATAGACGGAGGAAGCTCAGTGAACATTATCCAGCTTGATGTTCTAAAGAAGATGGGTATTCCTGAATCCGACATCACACCAAGATCCTCCGTGCTCGTGGGATTCAGTGGCGAAACTAAGAATACCCTGGGGGACATTAAACTCCCAATATATATTGAAGGCCTACACTCTTATAAAAAAATTTGTGTTATTGACTGTCTATCTTGTTGTAATGTTATCCTTGGCAGGCCCTGGATACACGATATGAAGGCAGTCCCATCTACCTACCATCAATGTGTGAAGCTCCCTAGTCCTTGGGGAATAGTGAAGATTGATAGTGATCAGCAAGAGGCTAAGAATTGCTATACTTCATCGATGAAACCAGCCTCGAAGTCAAGGGAGCAATAGCAATCATAGTATCCTCCAAGGGATGTCTTGGAGGCAAGAGAGCAGGATGTGGTAGAAATCCTCATGGATCCTGATGATCCTGAATCCAAAATCTATATTGGATCAGGGATCCTTGGCGAAATGAAAGAAGACCTTGTATCCTTCCTAAAAAGGAGAAAGAGTACCTTTGCATGGAAACACGAAGACATGACTGGTATATCTAAAGATGTAATCACTCACAAACTTGGCATTGATATGTCCTTCAAACCAATCCATCAAAGGAGAAGAAAGTTTGCACCGGAAAGGAATGCCATTATCCAAGAAGAGGTAGAGAAGTTGCTCCGGGCAGGTATGATTAGAGAGGTCAAATATCCAAGATGGTTGGCCAATGTGGTTGTTGTTCAAAAGAAAAACGGAAAGTGGAGGGTATGTGTCGATTTTACCGATTTAAATAAGGCATGTCCCAAGGATCCTTTCCCATTACCCCACATTGACTCCATGGTGGATGCAACTGCGGGTCATGAACTGTTAACTTTTATGGATACTTCATCTGGATTTCAACAAATCCAAATGGAACCATCCGACCAAGAGGATACAGCCTTCATGACTCCAACTGGTATATACTGCTATATTGCTATGCCGTTCGGACTAAGAAATGCAGGTGCAACATATCAAAGGCTGGTGAATATGATGTTCAAGGATCAGATAGGACAAACTATGGAGGTTTACATAGATGATATGGTGGTAAAATCCATAAAAGCTGAGGATCACCTAAGGGACTTGGAGGAAGCATTCGATATCCTTGACAAATATAACATGAAACTTAATCCTTCAAAATGTCACTTTGGTGTTAAAGCAGGTAAATTCTTAGGATATATGGTGACAAAGAGAGGCATTGAAGCTAGCCCGGAACAAATCAAAGCAATAGTGAACATCAAATCTTCGGCCAATGCTAAGGATGTTCAAAGGCTAACAGGCAGGATAGTAGCTTTGAACAGATTTATATCCAAATCCTCAGAGAAGTGCAAAGAATTCTATAATATCCTAAGGAAGAACAAGAAATTTGAGTGGACTGAGAAGCATGAAAATGCTTTAAGAGCCCTCAAAGATTACCTATCCTCAGCCCCGGCCTTGATGAAACCAGAAAAAGGCGATGTGTTATCCTTGTATCTTGCAGTATCCTCAAAAGCAGTAAGTGATGAAACCAGAAAAAGGCGATGTGCTATCCTTGTATCTTGCAGTATCCTCAAAAGCAGTAAGTGCGGTCCTTGTTAAGGATCATGAAGGTACACAACATCCTGTCTATTATGTAAGTAAAAGTTTACTTGATGCCGAATCCAGGTATTCACACCTTGAAAAGCTTATTCTTGCATTAATTATGGCATCTACTAAGTTGAGACATTATTTTGAAACTCATGTTATCATTGTTAAAACTAATTTTCCAATTAAGAATGTCCTCAGGAAACCAGAAATGTCAGGAAGGATGGCTAAATGGGCAGTGAAGCTAAGTGCATATGATATAAGATATGAGCCTAGGACAGCCATCAAATCCCAAGCATTAGCCGACTTTGTGGCTGATTTCAGTAGTGATTTACAAAAGGAAGCTGAGTTAGAAGTCCAGCAACTAGAGGAGACCAAGGATCCTTGGATACTCTATACTGATGGATCCTCAAATGTCAAAGGCACAGGGCTTGGAATACTACTAAAATCGCCATAGGGGGACATAATACCCCACTCTATAGCTTGTGAGTTCCAGACCACTAACAATGAGGCTGAATATGAAGCCTTAATTTGTGGTTTGCAAATTGCAAAGCATATGGGGATCAGGTATCTTGAGTCAAAGAATTGGCACTCTCTTTTGTTTCCTTTAGTTTGACGCAGGTACCAAGGGAAGAAAATACAGAAGCTGATGCATTGGCTAACTTAGGATCATCTTTGAAGATCCCGGAGGATATCAAGATCCCTATTATCCACATCCTGACCCCGGCTATCGAGGATCATGCGGCCATGGAGATAGGGCAAGATTCTGCAATTATCCCTAGTGAGGATACTCAATCCCATTCAGGATCAGGATCAGGATCATGGATCTCACCAATCATGAGATACCTACAACATGGAGAGATTCCTACAGGAGAAAACCCTAGGGCTTTCAAAATTCTTGGTATCTCAATTCACAATTTTAAATAATATGTTGTATAGACGATCTCTTGCAGGACCATACTTGAGATGCATTGAGGATCCTGAAATCCAAGAAGTTTTAAAAGACTTCCATGAAGGAGATTGTGGAAACCACACTGGGGGCAGGGCATTATTCTCAAGGATCCTGAGGACAGGATACTACTGGCCAACCATGAAAAGTGATGCTGTGGAGTATGCTAAGAGATGTGATCCTTGTCAGAGACACAGCAATATCCTTCATCAACCAGCTGAATTATTGCATCCTATATCCTCCTCTTGGCCATTTATGAGATGGGGTATGGATATAGTTGGTAAGCTCCCTAAGGCACCTGGTGGAAAAGTATCCATGCTTGCTATGACTGATTACTTCTCCAAGTGGATAGAGGCTGAAGCTTTTGCCCAAGTCAGAGAAAAGGAAGTTATATCCTTCATTAAAAGAAATATTATAACTAGATTTGGAATTCCTTCTGAAATTATATGTGATAATGGTTCCCAATTTATTGGGGGCAGAACCACTAACTTTTGTAACAGCTGGGGGATTAAGATGATAACATCAACACCAGTCCACCCACAAGCTAATGGTCAAGCAGAATCATCTAACAAGATCATCATCAATAATTTGAAGAAGAAGCTTGGATCCAAGAAAGGGAAATGGGCAGAGGAACTACCTTATGTGCTTTGGGCTGATAGGACAACCCCTAAGAATGCTACTGGTCAAACGCCATTCTCTTTGGTATTTGGGGCAGAATCAGTGATCCCAACAGAAATGGTGGTTCCAACTGCTAGAACAAGTACTCGTGATCCTGAGGAGAATGATGAGAACTTGGCTCAAGACCTGGATACTATTGAAGAAATCAGGGATCTCGCTAGGATAAGGATGGCCAGTTATCAACAAAGAATGGCTGGTGCCTATAACAAAAATGTCAGGATCAGGAAGTTTCAAGTTGGAGATATGGTATTGAGGAAAGCATTTCAGAATACCACCAATCCTGCTGATGGAAAATTGGCTCCAAAATGGGAAGGCCCTTATTTGATTGAAGCTGAAGCAGGAAAGGGGGCATATAGATTGCTAACCATGGAAGGTGATTTGCTACCAAGAGCTTGGAATGCTGTCCACTTGAAGAAATATTTCATGTGAGCGGGATCCTCATGGCACGGATGATCGTTAGGGGTATCCTTAAAGGATCCTTAAAGTATCAGTGATCCTTACTTAGGTAATATCCTAATCTCGAACTATTTCATTTCTTTATTTTCTCATATAAGGATAAGGATCATGTGTCCTTTATCCATCTCTCACGTGAGTTTAAGTTTTGAAAGTTCAGGTATCCTTAGCATAACATTGGTTATCTGCAGAAGCAATCCGTTCCTTGGGTTTAACCCCAGTTATTTGGGCTTGACCCCAGTTCCGCCTGTAGCGCATGATGATCCTGGTATAGTTCAAGGCAGTGGGACCAGTACTCGTTTTAGGGGCTGATAATTCCATTGTACTGGCTATGCCTAGGATCCTACGTATAATGGTAGACGTACCATACATCCGTTCCTAAGGTTTCTAACGTTTTCACGTTAGCTAAGGTTTCGGCATTTTCATGTCACTAAGTTTGGATAGTCGCCAGTTAGGGCCATACTCCAGTTTACATACGATCCTTGGGCTCGTCCCCAGTTATCCTTGGGCTTGTCCCCAGTTATCCTTGGGCTTGTCCCCAGTTATCCTTGGGCTTGTCCCCAGTTGCTAACTCTTTTCTTATATTGGCTTAGTCCCAAGTTATGCTCTATTTCAGGTCCTTGAAGATAGGCAACGAGGGATCCTTGATCCTTACTTCTCTCTAAGGTTTATCTTATAGTTATCCTTATTATGGTTAGGATCCTAACTTGGATCCTCAGGTACGATCCTTAATTGTTTTTATCCTATTCATTGTTTATTTGAATAACCCTTAGAATTTGACAACTAAACTTGTAATCCTTAAAATGTATGACTTTTTGGGATTCTTTAACTATGGAATATTTGGTCATGGATCATGTCCTGAATATTTTCAATCTGACTTGTTCAAAATTGTTTATTCAACAAGTGTACATCAAAACAAAGGAGAATTAAAGAAACAAAAGGATAACAACACAAGATAAGCGACAAAAGGTTGAGATTTTATTTATTAACAAAAGGCTAACCCTTAAAAGGTTGTCAAAATTACCTACCCCGAGCATCTACCAGCAAAACGTGGCCCGTCCGCTGGGGTAGGTAAAGGGTGTCCATGATAATAAGTTCAAAAGTAGTGCAGGAATATAAAGGCGGCAGGATCACAATGGCTTCATCCCCCAAACAGAGGATCCCTACACCAATTGCAATCCTGCCTATTGTCCAAAGGATCATACATGATCCTTAATCCTAAAAACTATTGTTCAGTACAAACCATTAAATTGTTCAACATCACAACCACAAAAAACTACTACCAAATTTAAAAATTGGGCTCCGGCTGCGTCTAGGAATGTCCATCATCGCCCAATTGTGCAGCCTACACCTTTGCTGCATCCTTTTCCCCTCCAGCTGCGGTTTCCTTCACCAGATCCTTCCCACTACCTCCAGCCTCGATCGCCAAAACCTCCTCAGCCTCCTCATCATCCTCAAGATCGGCTAACCTTGCTTTCCAGCCCTCAACATCCCAGCTGCTTTTGTCAAAGTTAGGATCTTGAGCTTCCTGGGCCATCTTCAGTTTTGTCTGATACATTGTGATGGCAGCAGAGACCTTTGCACCTTCTATAAGGTCATGCTTTTCATAGTCAAGGTCAATCAGAAGTTTAGCCGTTTTAGTCTTGGCATCTTGGAGTTCCTTTTGAAGATCAGCAATTGCAAGGTCCTTAAGCACTGCAACCTGTTGGAGGTCAGCAATCTTCTTGTCCTGCTCCTCGACGTTCCCCACATAATCTTCAATCTCAGCAAATTTCTGCAAAGAAAAGGATAAAGCAGTTCAAGATCAGGTGATCCTCATACGAGTAGGATACCTAGGCAGAATTGGTGATCCTTACATCATTGAAGTATTTAAGGAACTGGTGGCGGATCAGTGGTAGGCCTTGAAGGTCCTCAGAGTCAGAAGTTTTCCTCTTATTGCCACCCTTTCCTTTAGTGGGTGCCTTGGGAATGGAGATGCTGGGACTGGTAGTGGCCCTCTTCTTCCTGGATCGAACAACATCAAGGTCAGCTGTGTTGAACTGGGATACAGGCTTGGCAGATTTTCCGGCACCTACACATTCAAAGCAAGATAAGTGTCCTAATCCTATTTCAATTTAATTATTTATTTTGATATTCAAGCTATAAATCAAGCAGGATACTTACTCGACATGGTGATGGAACCTGAGGATACTTCTTGTGAGTCTTGGGTGTCTATCTTGAATGTCCTTATTTCAGGATCAAGCTTCCAAAAAGCAGCAAGCCTATCCTTGGTTGCGGGTGTTGTGATGATATGTGAAACAGAAATAGCTGCATAACACAAGACAAAAAGGGGTTAGTGATCCTTATACAAAAACAAGACTACCTGGTGATCCTTCTCAGGATCCTCTGGCCTACCATGGGTGGACCAGGTCCTTGGTAGATCCTTTCCGTTTGGAATGGTATCCCTCCTGACAAAGAAGAAGCGACGTTTCCAATTTGTGTCATTCTTGGTGACTTTGAGAAGGGGGTGTTCTCCGCCGGGTTTTCGTTTGAACAAATAACGATGAGAACCAAAAGTAGTAAGATCATACATCTGTGTCAGCTCTGACATTCCTAAATCAATACCTTCCTGCTCGATGATCCTCTCTTGGGTATACAAAACCCTCCAAATCATCGGCATGGCTTGGATATAAGAGATGCCGGTAAGGGAAAAGAAGGATTGTGTAAATTCTGGGAAAGGATAGGTGTACCCTATGGCGAATGGAGTAACTGGAAAGGCAACCCATGTTTTTGAAACATAGTCGCTCAGAATAGTAGGATCGAAGGGTTTGAAAAAGGCACTCGCCGGAAAGCAGTGACGAATCTTGTCTATTTGAGCGTCATTAAAACAACACCTCTCCTGTATCGAGTCTTTGATGATCCCTTGACTCTTCAAGGGGCTATCCTTCTGGTGATCCTTGGCGGGGGAAGACCGGAGCATCATTCTTGAAGAGATGATAGAAAGAAAGAAAAACAGAGTAAGAGAAGGGGAGATAAGAGAAGAGATACCTGATAGATCTTCGACCAAGAATTTAAAGGGAGTTTCTTTGAATTTAAATGCAATCGATCCTATCTCTATCTCCTATTTATAATTATGATTATGCAGGGTTGTCACTTCTGTGACGTCATGATTGCAACGGATAGTTCAACAATAACGGCTATATTTACGATAGTTAGTTGCGGATAAGATCAAGAAAACATAACTCGCTCATTCAACATATCACTCCTTATATTTTGGGGGCAATTGTTAGGGGAGGATTTTCTAACAATTAGTGATCCTTACTTGTTATCCTAATTAATGATCCTTACTTCTGTGACATATAGTGATCCTCAGAAGAGCTTCAGGATCAGGATCATGGATCACTTTAAGGATCCTCGTACTGACGGTTGTTTGTTTGTGTTTTGTATTACTTCGCAGGAGTAGCAAGCTTGAATTGGTCTTGGCAACGTTACTATGGAATATTCCACGAGTATTTCGCACACGTTTGACTGGAAATGGACGTTGTGGAGAACGTGGGAGCTTGGCACGAAAGTCGGATAGTTAGTTATTGTAGTTAACTTCTATTTTTAAAGGGGTGACGAGCTAGAATTAGAACACTTAGCCATTTTTCAGCTACACACACATTCTCATACAATCCCACTCTTGAAGCTCTCGACGAACACTTATTAGTTTTCACTCACTTTTACACATTTCACCATAGTGATCCTTGTACCTAGCTCGTTACTATCCGAAGTTGTAAACATTTATTGATCTATTTGAGCTTGGTGATCGGTAGTTTCCATCACCCGGGGTTTTTTGTGCCGGAGATCAACTCTTGATCAAGGGCTTTTTCCCCGTATAAATCCTTGTGTCATTTGTGCAATATACATTGAAGTGATCCTTGTCATTGTTCTACATTATAAGCATCATACCCCGTAACAGAGAGTTTGGTTGCACTATCCTCATCAGATTTTTTTGACCAAAACATATCTCTAAAGATATAATTACTCATAAACTTGGCATTGACATGTCATTCAAGCCCATACATCAAAAAAGAAGAAAGTTTGCACCTGAAAGGAATGCCATTATCCAGGAGGAGGTACAAAAGTTACTTCGAGCAGGTATGATTAGAGAGGTTAAGTATCCAAGATGGTTAGCCAATGTGGTTGTTGTTCAAAAGAAAAATGGAAAGTGGAGGGTATGTGTCGATTTCACTGATTTAAACAAGGCATGTCCCAAGGATCCTTTCCCATTACCCCACATTGACTCCATGGTGGATGCTACCGCGGGTCATGAATTGTTGACTTTTATGGATGCTTCATCTGGATTTCAACAAATTCAAATGGAACCATCTGATCAAGAGGATACAGCCTTTATGACCCCAACTGGTATATATTGTTATATTGCTATGCCATTTGGACTAAGAAATGCAGGTGCTACTTATCAAAGGCTAGTCAATATGATGTTCAAGGAACAAATTGGACACACTATGGAAGTCTAAATAGATGACATGGTGGTTAAGTCTAAGAAAGCTGAGGATCACCTTAAAGACTTGAAGGAAGCCTTCAATATCCTTGATAAGTTTAATATGAAACTAAATCCTTCCAAGTGTCATTTGGTGTTAAAGCAGGTAAATTCCTAGGCTATATGGTGACAAAAAGAGGCATTGAAGCAAGTCCAAAGAAAATTAAGGCTATTGTGAATATCAAATCTCCTGCCAATACCAAGGATCTACAAAGGTTGACAGGGAGGATCGCAACCTTGAATAGGTTCATATCAAAATCATCAGAAAAGTGCAAGGAATTCTATGACATTTTGAGAAAGAACAAGAAATTTGAGTGGAATGAAAAGCATGAAAATGCTCTCAAAGCCCTTAAGGATTACCTATCCTCAGCTCCTGCCTTGATGAAACCAGAAAAAGGGGATATATTATCCTTATATCTAGCGGTATCCTCTAAAGCAGTAAGTGCGGTCCTTGTTAAGGATCATGAAGGAAGGATGGCCAAATGGGCAGTGAAGCTTAGTGCTTATGATATAAGATATGAACCAAGGACTTCCATCAAATCTCAAGCCTTAGCTAACTTTGTGGCAGATTTTAGTAGTGACTTGCAAAAAGAAGCCGAGTTAGAAGTTTAGCAGCTTGAAGAGACTAAGGATCCTTGGATACTCTTCACTGATGGAGCATTTAATGTCAAAGGAACATGACTTGGAATACTACTAAAATTGCCACCGGGGGACATAATACCCCACTCCATAGCTTGTGAGTTTCAAACTACTAACAATGAGGCTGAATATGAAGCCTTGATAGCTGGTTTGCAAATTGCCAGGCATATGAGGATCAAGTATCTTGAGGTACATGTAGATTTATTGTTAATTACTAATCACTTTAATGGATCCTATGCTGTTAAAGGTGAAAAGCTAATCAAATATTTAGAGATAGTCAAAGAATTGGCACTCTCTTTTGTTTCCTTTAGTTTGACACAGGTACCCAGAGAAGAGAACGCAGAGGCTGATGCATTGGCCAATCTAGGATCATCCTTGAAGATTCCAGAGGATACCAAGATCCCTATTATCCATATCCTAACCCCTTCTATTGAGGATCATGTAGCTATGGAGATAGGAGAGGATTCTGCAATCATCCCTAGTGATGATACACAATCTTATTCAAGATCATGGATCCTTCCAATCATGAGATATATCCAACATGGAGAGATTCCTATAGGAGAAAACCCCAGGGCTTTCAAAATTAAGGTATCTCAATTTACAATATTAAATAACATGTTATATAAACGATCTCTTGCAGGTCCGTATCTAAGGTGCATAGAGGATCCTGAAATTCAAGAAGTCCTAAAGGATTTTCATGAAGGAGATTGTGGAAACCACACTGGGGGCAGGGCATTATTCTCAAGGATCCTTAGGACAGGATACTATTGGCCTACAATGAAGAAGGATGCTATGGATTATGCCAAGAAGTGTGATCATTGTCAGAGACATAGCAATATCCTTCACCAACCAGCAGAGCTCTTGCATCCTATATCCTCTTCTTGGCCATTCATGAGATGGGGAATGGATATAGTTGGAAAACTTCCCAAAGCACCAGGAGGAAAGGTGTTCATGCTTGCCATGACTGATTACTTCTCTAAGTGGATAGAGGCTGAAGCCTTTGCTCAAGTCAGAGAAAAAGAAGTGATATCCTTTATTAAAAGAAACATTATTACTAGATTTGGTATTCCTTCTGAAATTGTTTGTGATAATGGATCCCAATTTATTGGGAGCAGAACTACTAACTTTGGTGACAGCTGGGGGATTAAGATGATAACATCAACACCAGTCCACCCACAAGCTAATGGTCAAGCAGAATCATCCAACAAGATCATCAACAACAACTTGAAGAAGAAGCTTGGATCCAAGAAAGGAAAGTGGGCAGAAGAACTACCTTATGTACTATGGGCTAATAGGATAACCCCCAAGAATGCTACTGGCCAAACTCCATTTTCTTTGGTATTTGGAGCAGAATCAGTGATCCCTACAGAGATGGTGGTTCCTACTGCAAGAACAAGCATTCGTGATCCTGAAGGAAATGCTGAAAACTTGGTTCAAGACTTGGATACTATAAAAGAACTCAGGGATTTGGCAAGGATAAGGATAGCTAGTTATCAACAAAGGATGGCTGGAGCCTACAATAAGAATGTCAGGATCCGGAAATTTCAAGTTGGTAATATGGTATTGAGGAAAGCATTTCAGAATACCACAAATCCTGCTGATGGAAAATTGGCACCAAAGTGGGAAGGCCCCTACCTGATTGAAGCTGAAGCAGGAAAGGGGCATATCGATTGCTAACAATGGAAGGTGATTTGCTACCAAGAGCTTGGAATGCTGTTCACCTGAAGAAATATTTCATGTAGAAAGGATCCAGGATCCTCAACTACTTACATGACCGATATCCTCGAAGGATCCTTACAGGATAAAGGATCATCGTTTTGGTAATGATCTAATCCCAAACTATTTCATTTTTTAATTTTCCTATATGCAAGGAGAAGGATCCTGGATCCTTTATCATTCTTTCACTTAATTCTGAGTTTTGCAGAAGGTTCACATATCCTTGACAAAGGATTGAGTATCTACAGAAGTATCCAGTTATTTGGCCTTGACCCCAGTTATTTGGGCTTGACCCCAGTTTTTTGGGCTTGTCCCCAGTTATTTGGGCTAGTCCCCAGTTGTTGGGCCTGTCCCCAGTATCGCCAGTAGCGAACGATGATTCTGGTACAGTTCATGGCAATGGGACCAGTACCCGCTTTAGGGGCTGACAATTTCATTGTACTGGCTGTATCCGGGATCCTACGTATAATGGTAGACGTACCATACATCCGTTCCTAAGGTTTCTAACGTTTTCACGTTAGCTAAGGTTTTGGCATTTTCATGTCACTAAGTTTGGATAGTCTCCAGTGTGGGCCATACTCCAGTTTACACAAGATCCTTTGGGCTTGTCCCCAGTTTTTTTGGCTCGTCCCTAGTTTTTTGGGCTTGTCCCCAGTTTTTTGGGCTTGTCCCCAGTATATTGGGCTTGTCCCCAGTATATTGGGCTTGTCCCCAGAATTGTTGGGCTTGTCCCCAGTTGCTAACTCTTTTCTTATAATGTCTTAGTCCCAAGTTATGTTCCATTTTAGGTTTTTGAAGCTAAACAGCTAAGGATCCTTGATCCTTACCTTTTACTAAGGTTTGTCTTTTGGTTATCCTGATTGTAAATGATTTAGGATCCTGACTTGGATCCTCAGGTATGATCCTTAATTACTTTTATTTTGTTCATTATTCATATAAGTGTTATCCTTTGACAACAGGATTTATGATCCTTGAACTATACTACTCTTTAGAATTTATCATAGGATATTTGATCCTTGATCATATCCTAAACTTTCTTACATGATTTATTAAACTTTTATTCTTGTGAATTCAAACAAAGTTTATCACAACAGTTGAAAAATAAAGCAATCACAAGAATAACAACACATCATAAGCCAAAAGGTTAAATTTTTATTTATCAAAAGTTAACCCTTAAAGGTTGTCAAAATTGCCAACCCAAGTTTCTACCAGCAAAACGTGGCACGTCCACTTGGGTTGGAAAAGGGTGTCCATTGTCACATCTTCTTTCCCTCCTTGGAGGTGACATGATTGGGGACTAGAGCACTTGGGCTAGCAGCAGTCTTCTTCTTTCCAGACCGGGGAGCCACAGTGCTGAGATCACTGACACTAAAGCGGGAGGCTGACTTCAAAGATTTTCCAGCGCCTACCAATACAAAACAACAGATAAGTATTCTTGTTTTATTTACATTTAAACATTCAATTATATATAGACTTGGATACTTACTTGACATTGTGACTGAGCCGGAGGATACTTCTTGAGAATCCTTGGTGTTTGCCTGGAATGATCTTACTGCAGGGTCAAGGCTCCAAAAAGCGGCGATCCTCTCCATCGTTGTAGGTGATGAAATGATATGGGAAACAGAGATAGCTGCACAAAAGATACAAAAAGCAGTTATCCTTATAGGAACAGGAACATGGTTATCCTATTATCCTTCTATAAGGATCCTCTATCCTACCATGAGTGACCCATTTTCTGGGGAGATCTTTCCCATCCGGGAAAGAATCCCTCCTAACGAAGAAAAAACGCTTCTTCCAGTTGGTGTCATTTTTGGTGGTCTTGAGGATTGGGTGTTCTTCACCAGGTTTGTGTTTGAATAAAAAGCGGTGTGAACCATGGCTTACAAGGTTGTACAGTTCAGCAAGTTCCGACATCCCTAACTCTATACCTTCCTGCTCAATGATTCTCTCTAGGGTGTATAAAACCCTCCACATCATTGGCATTGCCTGAACATAGCACATGCCGGTGAGAGAAAAGAAGGATTCAGTGAAGGCGGGGAAAGGATAGGAGTATCCTATTAGGAATGGAGTGGCCGGAAAAGCAACCCAGGTTTCAGAAATAAGATCACTCTTGGTGGAAGGGTCAAAGGGCTTGAAGACGGTGTTCGCCAGAAAACAATGGCGAATCCGGTCGATTTCTGGGTCGGTAAAACTGCAGAGTTCCTTCGGAGTACTTTTGATGATCCCTTGGCTTTTCAAAGGACTATCTTTCTGGTGATCCTTGGCAGGGGATGATCGTAACTTCATCGTGATTCAAAGATTTCGAAGAAGAACAGGGTAAGAAGATGAACAGAGAAGGATGAAAGAGAGATACCTGGTTGATCTTTGAATGAGGATTTAAAGGGTGTAACGCACGAATTTAAATGCCTGCCGATCCTTATCTCTAACCTATTTATAATGATGATTCTGCTGGATTGTCACTTCAGTGACGTAAGATCAGCAACAGCTAGTTCGATCCAAACGGCTATATATCCGTTAGTCAGTTGGAGATAAGATCAAAAATATAACTCGTTAAAATTACACTTTACTCCTTATATTTTGAGGGCAATTGTTAGGGGAGGATTTTTCAATCCTAAGGATCACGGATCCTCAAGCACTGCCAGGATCATGGATCCTCAGTTCTGTTTGAATTAAGGATCCTCAGAAGGTGTTGCAGGATCAGGATTCAGGATCCTCATGATTATCCTTACACTAACGATTGTCTTTGCTATGTTTGAGTTTGTTTTGCAGGAGTATATGCCTTAGACTTGGTCTTGCCGATATTCTTGGAGAATATGCTCTCAATATTCCGCACGTGCATGGCTTAGTGAACGTTATGGAGATCGTGGGAAGCTAGCATGAATTGCGGATAGTTAGTTGTTTTAGTTATTTCTAATTTTCAAAGGGGATAACAAGCTGGAATTAGAACACTTAGCCAATTTAGCAAACACACACTCTCGTAACAGCGCTCAATAAGCTCTCAATAGTTTACTTGGCGATTTCATACATATTTGCACTTTAACACACTACTGATCCTTGTAACAAGCTTGTTATCATCCCGAGTTGTAACAACCCTTTGTTTAATTTTAGTTGGTGATCGATAGTTTCCATCACCCGAGGTTTTTTATGCTGGAGATCAACTCTTGATCAAGGGTTTTTTCGTATAAATCCTTGTGTCATCTCTTTATTTGATTTGCAAATTGTCCATACATTTGTTCATTGTTTCAAGCATCATTCCTCACAACAAAGATTTGGTTATATTATCCTAGCCTGATTTTTGACCAAAACAGGTAGGAAATGAGCTAACTTGGTTAGCCTATCTACAATCACCCAGATTGTATCATTACCTTTTCTTGTTTTGGGTAATTTAGTAACAAAATCCATTGTTATCAATTCCCATTTCCAAACTGGCATTTCTAACTGTTGCAATAAACTTGAAGGTTTCTGATGTTCAGCTTTGATTTGTGAACAAGTTAAACACTTTGCAACATATGCTGCTATATCCTTTTTCATTCCTATCCACCAAAAATTCTTTCTTAAGTCCTGATACATCTTATCACTTCCAGGATGCATCGTATACTTAGACTTATGGGCTTCTTCTAATATACGGTGGCGTAGGTTTCCTAATTTAGGTATCCACATTCTTTTCTTATGGAATCTCCAAATTCCATCTGTTCCTTGTTTTAGTTCCTTAATCATTCCTTTCAATTTTTCAGTATCATCCTTGATTACTGATTCTTGTGCCTTTTTAATATGTTCATTTAAATCTACTTGCAAATTTAGGTTGAGTGAATCTACTCTTTTTGGCTTTTCATGATACTTTTGACTTAAAGCATCAGCTATTACATTTGCCTTTCCTGCATCGTACTGGATATTACAATCATAATCACTAAGTATCTCCATCCAGCGTCTCTGTCTCATATTCAATTCCTTTTGCCCGAAAACATACCTTAAACTCTTATGGTCGGTGAAAACGATAAACTTACTACCGTAAAGGTAATGTCTCCAAATTTTAAGGGCAAAAATTATGGCTCCTAATTCTAGATCATGGGTTGAATAATTCTCTTCATGATTCTTAAGTTGTCTAGATGCGTAAGCTATAACCTTTTGACGTTGCATTAACACACATCCATAACCTAATTTAGAAGCGTCACAATAGACTAAAAAGTCTTCAGTTCCTTCTGGTAACGCTAGTATGGGTGTGTTGGTTAGTCTTTGCTTAAGAATTCTAAAGGCTTCTTCTTGTTTTGGTCCCCATTCAAACTTAACGGATTTACAGGTTAGCTTAGTTAAGGGAATGGCTATTCTAGAAAAATCTTGAATAAATCTTCTAGAATAACCGGCCAATCCTAAGAAACTTCTAACCTCGGTTGGTAATTCAGGGGTTTTCCACTTGGTAATCGCCTCAATCTTGGTAAGATCCACATGAATTCCTTCATGATTGACTAGATGTCCAAGAAATTGTACATGTTCTAACCAAAACTCACACTTCGAAAACTTAGCATAAAGCTTTTCTTTTCTTAATAAACTTAGAAGTGTGTGCAAATGCTTTCCATGTTCCTCTTTGCTCTTAGAATAAATAAGAATATCATCTATAAAGACAATTATGAATTTATCCAAATATGGCTTACATATTTGGTTCATCATATCCATAAATGCAGCAGGGGCATTGGTTAAACCAAATGGCATGACAGTAAACTCATAATGGCCATACCTTGTTCTAAAAGTGGTCTTAGGAATGTCCTCTTCATGTACCTTTAATTGATGATATCCTGATCGTAAATCGATTTTAGAGAAAAATCATGCTCCTTGCAATTGATCGAACAGATCATCGATTCTCGGTAATGGATACTGATTCTTAATCATGACTTTGTTCAATTCACGGTAGTCAATGCACATACGCATTGATCCGTCCTTCTTTTTAACAAATAAAATCGGTGCTCCCCATGGCGATGAGCTTGGCTGTAAGAATCCTTTTTCCAACAATTCATCTAACTGTTTCTTTAGTTCTTGCATTTCTGCGGGTGCCAAACGGTAAGGTGCTTTGGCAATTGGTTCAGTTCCTGGTATCAAATGGATTCTGAATTTAACTTCTCGGTCTGGCGGATGCCCTGGTAATTCTTCTGGAAATACATCTGAAAACTGGGATACTACTAGAATATCCTTTAGTTCTTTTCCTTTAATGTTAGTGATTATAGAAATCAAATACACCAATGATCCTTTTCTTATATAACTTGCTGTTTTCATCACAGAGATTAATTTTGTGGATCTAGAGGGTTTATTTCCTTTAATTGTGATCTTTTCACCCCTTGGTGAATTTACTTGGATTGACTTTTGATCACATAAAATACTGGCTTTATTGGCTATTAACCAACCCATTCCTAGCACAACATCAAATCCTGCCAGATTCATTGGGTAAAGGTTTGCAATAAATTTCTGATTTAGAAATTATATTCTTGCTCCCTGCAAGATTTCAGAAATCTTATTGGTTTCCCCATTTGCTGTCTCTACTAGACATTCTTGTGGGAGTTTAGATAATGGTTGATTGAGAAGTTTGCAAAATGAAGTATTAATAAAACTTTGGTTTGCACCAGAGTTAAATAATACTTTAGCAAAAACATCATTAACTAAAAATGTACCGGCTATCACATCCGGGATCATCTTTGCTTCTTCTGCGGTTAGAACAAATGCTCTAGCATTTTTGGTATTCTTGGCGTTCGTTGCTGGAGCTAGTTTCGGACAATTTGGCTTGATGTGTCCTTGTTCTCCAGAGTTGTAGCATATCCTGTTATTAGGTTTCTTCCTGCATTCTTCCTCCTTGTGTCCAGATATTTTGCAGAAGTTACAGTATATGGAGCATCTTCCAGAATGTTTCCTTTTGCAATACTTACAGTAGGGTGCAGAAGTAGAACCGACATTTTTCCCACGGTTAGAATTTCCAGAACGAAATTCTTGGGTAAGCTTCTGGGTTAGGTTCCTCCTCTGATCCTCTTCTCGTGTACGGACTAACTCATATGTCAAGGTATTGCTAGTTCTACAGCTTCTTCTATAGTTTGAGGTCTAGCTGCCTTGACTACATGCCTAATTTCACTGATTAATCCCCAAATATAGCGGCAGATCAATACCGGTTCGGGTGATGCAAGGGTTGGCACTATTCTAGCATATTCAAAGAATAATGTAGTGTAACCCTTACTATCCACTCCAGTCATTTTAAGGTTTCAGAATGTATTTGCTATCTGTTCTTTTTCATTGGGAGGGCATAATTTCCATTCCACCATGTTCTTAAATTCCTCCCCTTCCATATTGTAAACCCTATCATTTCCCCTAGACTGGAGGATAGTGTTCCACCATTCTAAGGCTGAGTACTTAAAAAGATTGGAAGCAAACATTATCTTATCCTCTTCCGCACATTTGCTTATTCTAAAGACTGCCTCAGTCTTTTCTATCCAGCGTAGAGATGCAACGACCCCTTCATTGCCCAAGAATTCCATTGGTTTACAAGACCAGAATTCTTTATAAGAACAACCATAGGACATGGTTCTTCTTCTTTTGGGAATGGGCACTTGAAGCATGGGTCCATTGTTTACGTTGTGTTCAGGTTTAGTGGGTCGTTTACTATCACGTTTACTTTTATTTTCTGCTTCCTTAACCTTTTTGATAATATATGGCATCGCATCTATTATACCTTGTGCCACTATGTGTTGGATGGCACTATTATCCACTTGATTTCCATTATGGTTGCTATTCGGATTATCGTTATCCAGGTTATTGTTACTCTGGTTATCATTATTCTGGTTTTCCTGGCTCACTTCGTTGTCCATCTGAATTTTAAACATTTGCCAATTATTAACATCATAAAATAATATTTAAGGCAAACAATCACACAACACACATATTGGTCAAAAGCGTCGAGCATTGCGACTTACTCTTTCTTATAGTATGCATTTAATACAAACCGATACTGAAATTTAAAATTACAACACTACTATGCATCACTAACCACGAGGTGGTCTATACTACGATAGATATATTATTATTATTATAAATATATTATTATATATTTTTTTCATACACACATATTATATATTATTATTATTATTATTATTATTATTATTATTATTATTATTGATATTACTATCTCCACCATCACCTTCATTGATATGGGTTCATCCAGAACTCCATATTACGCTCGTCGTACTTCCAGACGAATCGTTCTCCAACCTGTCTCATCCTTTCGCTATTTTCTAAAATTTCTTCTTCGAAAGTTCGGAGCTCTTGCACATTTTCCGAACTCATTCGGGGTGCAGGTGCTGGTACTGGATCTGGGTACTGCGGCATGGGTTCTTCCTGAGGATATGGATTCTCTAGGATTTCCCTAATGTATTCATCATTATCATAGTAGGATCTAGAGGGTCCAGACCTGGGTAAGCTACGAGGTTTGGCATGGGTTCATCTGTTAGGTGGTAGCGTTGCACATAATCCCTATGATCATCAATCCGCGGGTCGTAGTCTGAGTCTAAGGGATTGGGTACTGGTACCCTAGGTATCTCCTCTGGGTTAAAAACATGCATTTGGATTTTGTTTTCTGGGTTGTTTTCAATCTCCATTGGCTGGGTGGGAAACAAGGGTAATGGTTGAGGGGCTACTAGTTGCTTCAGGTTTGGGTCGGCAGCTGTGGATGCAAAAATATGGAAGTTCGCTAAACTCCTATTAAGCATGTATTGGGTATGGGCATCGGTTTCTCTTTTAGCGGCTGCTAGCACTCATTGCTGTTGTAACTTTTTCATTCTTTTCCTACGTTCATGTGCTCCCCTACTGAACCATCCTCTCTTTTTCTGAGGGAATGGCTTTTCAGACTGAGCCTTAAACACGAATATCCCATTTTCATTGTTAGATGAATACCCTGAAAGGGCAGGCTGTGAAGAGGTGCCTTCGCTTCTAGGTAAGCCGGACAACTGACGATAAGCGTCAGAGGATCCTTGATCACTCATACTGTAAACTAACAAATAGTCAAATAACACACAACAATAAAATACAGATATGCACGTATTTCCGTAATTAATTTCTTAACAATTTAAATAATATCTAGGTGTCAGCAGAACACTTTTGTGGCTGAATCAATGGCTTAGCTCTGATACCACCTTCTGTCGCAACCCCCGTACACTATCTGTCCCAGGAACGGGATGCCGCGAGACCAGTTTTGGTGGTATCGGTGTTTATCATTTTGGCAACGGAAATTACATCAGGACCGTAATTAGGAAATATTTTATCAGATTAAATACCATGCTTTTTATAATATTAAACATATTGGGATAAAACCCGAGTTTTTTATTACAACATTTTCATAGGGAAAATCCGTATTTTATTGAATAAAACATCTTCTTTTATTTAGGTAACTTTTATTGCCACTTTTCCAAGCCTTCAGTGTTGTCCAGCTGGCTTCTAGTTGGCTTTCACATTTTGTTACATGAAACGTGTTTAAAACATTTTGTCAGTGGGAAATGCTGGTGAGTGAATCCCAATTTAATCAAGAAGAGTTTTATCTTTTAACAGTATTGAGAGCTATTACAATGTTTGCATCTACACAATTACTCATTCAGTACTGTCAATCCTGACTGGTGGGTCATATTACCCATTGGCTAACTCTTTGTCCAATGGTAACGTGTTCCACATTTTGTATACAAAACCCCAACATACCGGCAGTAATTGAAGAATTACAAAGACTCAATCACTGCTAATCATAATGTAAAATATAAAAGGTTTTGTAAAAACAGTTTACAAAAAGGAGATTACTCATATTGTTGTCTTAGGTTTTCTTTAAGGGTTTCCTGGTGATTATCTATAATTTACACAAATGCACACGCGTTAGTATAATAACCCAATATTTACATTAGCAATACCCTCCCCGAGACGTCATTCCAACGACTACGTCGGGCAGAACCACGACAGTCGTTGCGGAATCCTGGATCAATTGGGCAGCGTATCTAATACGTAACCGGGGTTATGATACTTACAGAAGAGCAGAACTTCGTTACTTAAGGGGGTATTTTGCCTGCTATTATAATTGCTATGCAGAAACTAGAGAGAAAGATCGAGAAATGAACGACAGAAACTGAAGGCTGATGCCTCTTATTTATAGGTGACCTTTCGCCTTCCCTCGCGGCCCGCGTAAGACGTAGCCAAGGGCTACGCAGCCCGCGTAGTAGGGTCCGTAGGCCCTAGCCTTGATCTGTCACTGGTCTAGCTTCACCACGTGTTGACACGTGGCAGCTTTCGGGTGTCGCCTCGTAGCAGGTCTATCGCGCCCCGCGTAGAAGGTTGCCAAGGGCTACGCGCCCCGCGAGAGACCACTAAATCTTGTTTTTAATTAATTTTAATAAAAATAAAGGTATTCGAGGCCCGTTTACATATACGGGGTGTATTTTAGGACACATTGGGACATTAGAAATATTATCAGGGTGTCGGAAATATTTAGGAGGGTCGTTATAATACACATAGTGTAAAGGTTAGCATACAAGTTTAATAGTCATAATAGAGTTCGAAAGCGTTTACGCATAACCAGCATGTATAGTGTGAAGCTAGTAGGTTATCGACAATGAAATATGCACAGAGAAGACTGGGAGTTGTAGAATGCGTAACACATATCACCACTGTGACACGTGAAGAGGTAACCTAAACAACCCCAGTCCACGACAGGTGCTGAGTCCAAACTAATAGTACTATCGTTGCTAAGGCGTCATGTAACAATCACTGTGTAAACATAACATACAAGCATTCATCGAGTAACACATATGACATGCAATATAGGTTAGCGTATAAAAGTGTTTGTGTTGTGTGTTCGATATGATTTAGAATAAGTAACGTATGTAACACCCAAAAGTGCTTAAAGCAAAAAAGGGATCGAGTATACTCACAGCGATGGAAGTTAATGGATTGAAGGGAGCATTAGAGTGATTAGCCTGAATAGTTAATGATAGCATAGGCGAATGAACGGTGTGTTAAACGGTGAAAGTGAATAAGGGACGAATGGTCATCCGATCGGATGGCAATCCGAACGGATGGTCATTCGATCTGATGTCAATCCGTTCGGATGGTCATCCGTTCAGATGGCCATTCGGTCAGATTGACACTCATTTGGGATGGATGTGTTTGTGTATGATGGTTTTGAAGTTTTTGTTGTAGCATTTTGAAAACATAGAAGTATCTCTACCTTTCAGGTCGCCCGGTCGAGCGGCCGTTTGATCGGATGGCGATCCATCGGTTGGACACTTAGTGAGAACAAGTTCATAGCAGGATTGTCATTCGATCGGTTAGTCTTCCAATCGGATAGCAATCCGTTAGGAACTGATAGTCTTTGAAATTGAAAAATTTTAATTGTTGAAGTCCAAATGCAATCCGATCAGATTGTCGTTCGATCGGATGGCAATCCGATCGGACGGCAGTCCGATCGGACGGCAATCCGTCCCTCAATCTGATCGTTTTGAACTTGAGTATTTTGAAAGTTTTGCAGTTTGATCGAGACGGTATGACAACATGTTGACACAATAGGAACCCGATCGAACGGGAATCACCCCAATCCGATTTGACTAACTGTTCATAATGGTTGTTCGTGTTCAACCCGAAGTCGGTAGCCTCGTTGATAGGAATCAGATCTTGGACCGACACTTTACTAGGAAACGAGTAGAAGGCCTGATCTAGCTCCGATTCTATCGGTTTGCGTGCATTGAGTGTAAAAGAGTTGAAATAAAGTTAGAAACCATCTTTCAATCCTTTTAATCATGAAAAAAGTTTAGATTTAGATGAAAATAGCGTTGAATCATGTGGAAATCATGTAGATCTGAGTTGTTCTTGGTGGAATAATGCCAAAACTTAAAGTTCATAAGAACTCCATGATGACATCATCCTAGAACACCTCAAATCCGGTGATTTCACGGTAAAAAGTGAAGATTCAAAGGTGAAAATGATGAAGAAGTGCGTGTAGATCATAGAAGTACAAGAATTGAGTTGAAAACTTACAAGAATCGCGAGAAATCGAGAGAAAAGTGGGTTGGAGCGTCTGGTCGAACGAGTGGAGCTGTCACATCAATGATTGAGATGTGACTGGGGTATTTATAGGGTTTCCAAAAGAGGAAAGTGGAGCACAGGCCAACGGATCGGATGGCCATCTGATTGGATGGTCATCCGTTCGGATGACCATTCGATCGAGTGGTTCCGGCGAGTTGATTTTCGCGTTTTCGTTTCGTGCATTGAGCATTGCGATGTGTTTTGAGTGAGGGATGCGATAGTATTATCCATTAGTTACACAAATAACCTAACTACTACATCTAACATACAATCACTATAAATATCTTGCGTTTGGCGTTTGCGAGTAGATTGCGTTGTGATAGAATTGCGATTGCGATTAAACACCTCAACATAAATATAACATGCACAAGTAACACATAATAGCACATTGATGCGTGTCGAGTGTGATATATTTTTATGTATATTTTAAGCCCTTTTTAACACTTTAGTCAAGTTTTAAATTTATAAAACACGATATTTTACTAACACTAAACACACATATGGGCAAGTGCACCCATCGTGAGCGTAGTATAGTGTTGGCAAGATACCGAGGTCGTCCAAGGACACAAGAGCTTTTAGTACCAGTTTATCCTCAACGTATAATCAAATCAAAAGTTTAGAAAAAGGTTTTAACATGAAAATAAAAACTAAAAATGCTGAAAATAAAAACAGATAGACAAGATGAATCACTTGGATCCGACTTGCCTTTAGTGTAACCTTTGATGTTTTCCGCACTTTTGAACTTTTTAAGAGATTATCTTAGTTATAGTTTGAGTCAGCAAGGATACAATCCTAAAGGGTTGGATTATTGAAAGATAATTAATTAAGTTATTAATGCATAATGTGGTAGGCCCCTCTTTTGAAGGTGACGTTATCCTCGGCTAAGTGGTTTGGGTCAGCAGGGATACAATCCCAAGTAGCTGGGTTAATGTATTAATAGTAATTTACATATGAGGGGATAAAGCCATTCGCACCCCCGCCATCCAATACCAGTGGGTATTGAAGGAGGTCCTAGTAAGCTTGACCCAGGTCCTTGCAGGATCTATACACTGAACAAGGCAAGAACCTTACCAAACCATTCCCTTAACACCCGACCAGGTAGCCAAAATATCTCTATATAGACCGTAGAGATATGAATGGCCTAAATCTTTTATTTTATATAGACAGTAAAATAACAACAAGACACCACGGACAAATGATAAGGAAGTTTCACCTTCAACATAAGAAACTAGTTATTAAAGTCATTAATACAAAACCAAATAAAAAGTGCGAAAAGATTAAAAAACAAAAGTATTACACTAAATGCTTGACTTCACCAAGTGATGTAAGAGACTTAGGCAAACATGGCCTTTGATTGTCAAGAACTCTTACTATCAATCTTGGATCCCGAGACTACTACACACACTCTATGATGGATGATGGATGATGGTGGTGGATGTGGGTGTTGTGATGGTGGTGGAGTGTGGGTGAAGTGGGAGAGAGGTGGTTTGTCAAGGGATGCCTTTGAAGTGAACCAAGCACCCCTATTTATAGCCTGCACAGAAGCCCGGACACGGCCCCGTGTCCGGTGGGTACGGCCCCGTGTCCATCCACTTTCTCTTTCTTCATTTATTGCAGTTTGTCTGTATTAGCTCCACAGGCCCCCGTGTCCGCTGGGCACGGCCCCGTGTGTAGAAGCGTATCTGTACTATCAAGATTTGCTTGGATTCTGCGAATCTTAGCGTTGACCACGGCCGTGTTGAGCTGGGCAACCGCCCCTGTGTTGGGAAATAGAAGCTTCATCAACTTTGTCTTTTCTGCAGACACCTGAGCACGCCCCCGTGTCCGCTGGGCACGGGGCGTGTTCAGCCTTCTGATCTCTTGTTTTTGCTTGGGAAGATGTTGTCGAGGGGTCAGGAATGCCACATTTATTTCTTTTCTTGTAATTATGTTAGATTTTGCTGCATATTTGCTTCTTTTGTTCATTTACGCTCATTTAATCCTGAAAATACAAAAGGAAGACAAAAGCATACTTTTTCCAACATTAGTACTAAAAAAGGGTTAGTTTTATGCCTCATTTGATGTAATTTATATGTTGCATTTTACACACATCAAATACCCCCACACTTGAATCTTTGCTTGTCCTCAAGCAAAACTCTTTATAATGTGGCTTACACTCCCAAATAGAATGGGTAGAAGAGAAGTTTTGGGCTTGTCTTGAGTGTCGGGATTCCAATATCTTTATTAGCCTTTATTTTTATGTTATTTACATTCCTATTCGTTATGATTTATTTAGAACGTTTCATAAGAGAAATTACTTATTTGGGCATAACATACCTTTTTAAAATTCCATTTATATACAAGTTCACATACCTCACGGGAGATCACTCAACACTCGGCCAAAGATGTATTTTTGTGAAACACTCGAGACCGGCATGGAACTTACTCCTACCATATGCTTGCCAAGCAATCAATCCTCTTCCTCTTTAACTATACACCTTTATAAATATCAAGAGGACTTTGGGGAAGGGTTAGGCTTGGGTTAAAGGTAGGTGGTTTTGGGTTAGTAGTTAGTAGAAAGGGCGAAAGACGTAAAAAGCGTCGGTCTTTGTAAAACTTTTTGTTTTTGTGACTTTTATTCAAACAAAGAATTTTCAAACAAAGTTTCTTTTGAGGAACTTGTTTGTTTATTGCTAGACTTCATCTTTTTTTTTTATAAGGAATGTCACATGAAGACCGAGCTTTTTACTAAAATAAAGGGTTAAAAATAAAAAGGTTTTGGTGGGTAAAGGGTGTTTGTTTTGTGGGTTTAGAAATGAAAAGGTTTAGGCTCAAAGGGGTTAACTAGAGGGATTTTGGGTAGGTGATAAAAAAATGAAAAATAATGGTGTTGAAAAGAAAAAGGGTTAGTCCTAATGCCTCCATCATTTACTTACTTGGGTTTAAGTTGGTAAGGACCGTGAACGTATTGTTATGGCAAATTCTAGAGTCGTAAGAAACCAAACGGATATTCACACAAGAAATGAAAGATGAGCATTTAGTCTAAAGGTGTGTATTTGTATGCTCAATAAAAGGCTCGAAACTCACTTTTTGTGGGAATGAGTTTTTAATGTGATCAAGTATATATAATCAAATTTTAATTAGATTTGTCATGCCGGTTCATAATTTTCTTATGTTGGTTCTTTTTATCACGACGATATCGGTTGTAAATTTGTAAAAATATAACCTTTTTTATAACTTGTTATTCACAAATTTAACCAAGACACGTAAAAAAATGAAAAGTTTTTTTTTTGAAAAAAATTTGGGGTGTTTAGCGGTTCCAATAGAGTTTTGTGTAAGGCTTGTAATTAGGACTTGCAAAATTCAAGGTTTTAGCATCCCCCCCCCCCCCACTTAAATTACACATAGTCCTCAATGTGTCCCAAAAATAATTTTTAGGTTGATTGAATGCGTAAAAAGTGTGTTAAAAACAAAAATTTATGTTATTGGGCATCTGGACACGGCCCCGTGTCGGATGAGTACGGCCCGGTGGTCAGATTGGCAGTAATGAGAACTTACAGAAGGTGGACACGGGGGCGTGTTTGGTGAACACCACCCCATGTCGGGTAGCAATCTTCAGAAATTAAACAAACAACAGGTTCTGGGCGGTGGACACCGGCACGGCCCCGTGTGGACAATCTGCAATTATTGAAAACAGGTTTCGGCTTTCAGTTCTGCTTTCCCGGCTTTTGTAGCACTAATATTTAGTGCTTCAAGCCTCGTAGGTACCTGTTTTACTAATAAATACTACACCAAACAAAATAACAAACATCCTAGTTTATCAAAGTTTCATCATCCACATCACAAGTTAAAAAGAAATGCAGGAAATTAAAAAGTGTTAAGGAAAGTAAATTGTTCAACAAATGGCACGCAGGCCATGAAATTGTTTGTGAGAGATAAGGGTTTAACCTGATACGACCTCCAACCATGTACTACCACCTCCAACTCCTCCAGCTCAATCCATCTCCTCATCGTCATCATCATCATTCCCGCCGTGGCCCGCCATATACTCTCGGATTTTTCCAATATCATCCTGCATGTCAGAGATATTTCTTTCTATCACTCAGACCCGGGCGTATATGTTGCTGGCCATGTTGTATGTGTTCCTGGTGCACATGAGATTTTCCTGCAACAAATCATGTAAGCTTTGAAAGTTAGGAAAAACACCTCCTTGAGAAGAGGATTGACCCGGATCACCATGAGGCTGGTAGTGGTACTGGGGAGGAGGACGGATCTATGGAGCGTGAAGGACGAGAGCTTCTTGAGGGTTCCATGCATGCCCTTGAACTGTCTGAAATATGATCCTCCCGTCATTCGCTTCGTTGATTAAGTTCATGGAGCGACATATGAAAAGGTCCACTTTTCACGACCATGGGCCCTTTTGAAAGGACCTCGGCATCCTTTGCACAAAATGTTTGAAGAGGCGGTAAATCCACCCTCCAAAAAGGATAGGAGTTGGGGGAGTGGCAAGTTGGTTCAAGTGCATGTTGCGAAGTAGCAGGTATGGAACATCGAGGTTGACACGGTTGTGAATGCAATGGAGGACTAGTAGATCGCGCAACCCTATAACACCACCACTGTCGTGTCTCTGGCAAAGAGAGTAGCTGAGGACCCTGTGGATGTAGCGGTAGAGAGGGTCCCTTAATAGTGTGCTCTTGGTTCGGCTCGGGTTGTAGTGTCCCTCCCCAATTTGGGCCCATGCAGCTTGGCGTTGATTTTCTAGAATTTTGCGGAGGCCACCAGTGTTCTCTTCATCTCCAGCATCCTCTTCCGAATATAACCCAACGATTGCCCCAAATTGTGCGATCGAAATTGAATACACAACCCTTGCACAACGGAATTCTACCCCCATCATTGTCAAACGGCTCCGCTCTTGTTTTGAAAGCAAATGTGCTGTAAAATTCCATGTTATACTCGTGCACGGAGTGAAGCCGAGTACAAACAACTGCTCGTAGTGGGCCGGTAACAAGGTTGTTGAAGCGGTCTATTTGGCCTACTGCTTCTAGAGTATCCAAGCAAACTTGACGGGGATTTTCTTCAGGCCTTGTTTGGAGAACTTCAAACCACGCTTGAGCAGGGAACTCACTCGCGTTGAACCCGGTAAATTTCTTGGCCATCTGAAAGGAAACACCAAACAATTAGCACGAAACAGTAACATTTTTTGAAGAAAACTGAAAACAGTCAGCTGAACACGACCTCATGTTTGGCGGACACGCCCCATGTTCGCCTGAAAACAGCTGGACACACCCCTGTGCTCGCTGAGCACGACCACGTGCCCAGGTCTCTGTTTCCCAAAAATCCCATTTTTTGACCCGGTCCCGAAAACTTGAAAATTTTTGGTCCAGTAGGGCCGGTTTTCCCCAAAAAGGAAACCCCAAGTGCTGTTTTTCCAAAAACAAACTGTTTACCCCTTCAATTTCATCTTTTTCGGTTCAAAAACAAGGGTTTGAGGTTTTTGTGAGAAATCGGGAAAATCTACAAACAATACAAGTTGATTTACTTCCTATAACATGTATCTATACTAATGCTAACAAATCTAAGCAAAAATTTGAGGTTTGATTTGGTTCAAGTTGAAGAACCCTAGATTTTTCCCCAAATTTTTGATGTTTAAACTACATGCAAGTGATTAAACTAACTAATTATGATGATAAAACCATACCTTGACGTTGTCGGAAGTTGGAAAAACGTGGAAATCTGCAGAAATTTCCGGTGGAACCAGAGATTTTTCAGAGAAACGGGGCGTGTTGAAATGAGAAAGTGAAAGAAAAAGGGGGTTTATCCCCGACAGTTGCGCGGACACGGCCCCGTGCTCGCTGAGCACGGCCCCGTGGGCGGGTAATTTTGAAATTGTTTTTTAATGATAAGTGCATGTGTGAATGCCCTGTTTCCCGAAGCTTGGTTTTAGAAATCTTACCGATTTAGATGCTTTCCCGTCGTTCGTAACTTATAAGGTATGATGTTGATGCTTAAACCTTTGTTTCATTCTTCGGCCGCTTGTAGCGGGATTTCTTCCTCTTCATCCTCAATGAATCCTTGATAGAGCTTTAGCCGTTGACAATTGACTTTGAATGGGATTCCATTCCGAGATTTAATTTCGATTGCACCGTGTGGAAAAATGTGGGTGATGGAAAAAGGTCCTGACCACCTAGACTTTAATTTACCAGAAAATAATCGAAGTCGTGAATTAAACAATAGAACTTGATCTCCTACCCGAAATTCATTAGGTTTAATGTGTTTATCATGCATATTTTTCATTCTTTCCTTATAAATTTCGGAGTTAGAGTATGCGTGATTTCTTAATTCGTTTAATTCATTTAATTGACAAAATCGATTTTTACCGGCAATTTCTAAGTCTAAGTTTACGTTTTTAATTGCCTAGTAGGCTTTGTGTGCTATTTCTATCGGTAAATGACAACTTTTTCCATAGACAAGCTTATTTGGGGTTGTACCTATTGTTGTTTTGTACGTTGTTCGAAAAGCCCATAAAGCATCGTCTAATTTATCGGCCCGTTCTTTTTTATTTAACCCTACGGTTTTTTCGAGTATTCTTTTTAAACCTCGATTAGTCACTTTGGCTTGACCGTTTGTTTAAGGGTGATATGTTGTTGAGACCCGGTGATAGACCCCATACCTTGTTAAAAAATTTCAAGTTGATGGTTACAAAAATGGGTACCTCTATCACTTATTAATGCTTTTGGAGTCCCAAAACGAGAGAATAAGCGTTTCAGAAATCTTACCACAACCCTTCCTCTTACCACAACCCTTCCATCGTTTGTTGGAAGTGCCTCAGCCTCGGCCCATTTAGACAAATAATCTACCGCCACAAGTATATATTTTTTTTCCTTTTGATGGTGGGAAGGTCCCATAAAGTCGAGTCCCCACACATCAAAAATTTCACAAACAAGAATGCCATTTTGTGGCATTTCGTTTATGGAAGAAATATTACCTGATTTTTTGAAAGCGTCACATGTCTCGATAAGACTTTGAGCGTCTTTGTAAATGGTTGGCCAATAAAATCCTGAATCAAATACATTTCGTGCGGTACTAGCGGCACCATGATGTCCTCTGTATGTACCTTCATGACAATGACGGAGAATTCTTCTTGCTTCATTTCCATGTACGCATCGACGGATGAGTTGATCGGCACACATTTTGAAAAGATATGGATCTTCCCAAAAATAATGCTTTACATCAGCAAAGAACTTTTTTCTTTGATGATGTGGCCATCCTTTTGTGACTATACCGCTAGCTAGGTAGTTAGCATAGTCGGCGTACCATGGTTCTTCCCGGTATTCCACCATTTCTAGGGACTCTGTTGGGAATTTTTCATTGATGAGCTCGTCCCTAGTTGCCTCCAAAGTTGGGTCTTCCAGGCAGGAAAGATGATCTGCCACGGTGTTTTCTGCTCCTCTTTTGTCTTTTATTTCAATGTCGAATTCTTGGAGGAGTAGAATCCACCGAATCAAGCGTGGTTTAGCATCGTGTTTCTTAAAGAGATATCGAATGGCTGCGTGGTCTGTATAAACTATCATTTTAGAAAGAACAAGGTAAGAACGAAATTTATCAAAAGCAAATACCATGGCTAATAACTCTTTTTCTGTTGTTGTGTAATTTTCTTGTGCATCATTAAGTGTTTTACTAGCGTAAGAAATTGGGTAAAAATGCTTATCTTTTCTTTGTCCCAAGACGGCTCCAACTACAAAGTCACTTGCATCACACATGATTTTGAAAGGTAGTTTCCAATCAGGCGCTATCATGATAGGTGCATTGACTAGCATTTCTTTTAGTGTTAGAAATGCGCGATTGCAATCCTTGTCAAAGATGAAAGGAGCATATTTTTCAAGTAATTTTGTTAGAGGTCTTGAGATTTTTGAAAAGTCTTTGATAAATCGTTTATAAAATCTGGCATGCCCTAAGAAACTTCTGATAGCTCTAATAGAGGATGGGGGTGGCAATCGAGAAATAGTGTATATTTTTGCTCGATCAACCTCCATTCCTTCGCTTGAGATTTTCTGACCGAGTACTATTCCCTTTGTTACCATGAAATGACATTTTTCCCAGTTAAGGGCGAGGTTAGTTTCCTCACATCGGGATAGCATTCGTTCAAGGTTATCGAGGCATTGGTCGTATGAATCTCCAAAGATAGAAAAGTCATCCATGAAGACTTCCATTGTCTTTTTTATCATGTCATGGAAGATGGCCACCATGCAACGTTGAAAGGTTGCGGGGGCATTACATAGACCAAAAGCCATGCGTCGATAAGCAAAAGTTCCGTAGGGACATGTGAATGTTGTCTTTTCTTGGTCTTCGGGTGCTATCGGTATTTGAAAGTAACCTGAAAAACCATCTAAGAAACAATAAAATTTGTGATCGGATACTCTTTCTAACATTTGATCAATAAAAGGTAAAGGAAAGTGATCTTTCCTTGTTGCCTCATTTAATCGACGATAATCTATACATACTCTCCATCCTGTGATGGTTCTTGTTGGTATTAATTCATTTTTTTCGTTAGTCACTACCGTCATACCTCCATTCTTTTGAACTACTTGGACGGGACTTACCCATGGACTGTCAGAAATTGGGTAGATGAGTCCGGCGTCATGTAATTTGATGACTTCGTTTTTAACCACTTCTTGGACGTTTGGATTTACTCTACGTTGTGGTTGTATTACCTATTTATAGTTATCATTCATTAAAATTTTGTGCGTGCACTTGAAAGGACTTATTCCTTTAATATCTACTAGCTTCCAAGCGATCGCGTTTTCATGTTTTTTCAAAAGTGTGATTAATTTTTCTTTTTCTAAGCAAGTTATTTTTGACGAAATAATTACAGGTGATTTACCATCTTTGTCGAGAAAAGCATATTCCAAACCTTTTGGAAGTTCTTTGAGCTTAAGAGGTGGGTCTTTAGGAGACTCCTTATATGGTTACTCATTTCGGTCAAGAACCACAAAGGTTTGTTCTATGGTGACCTCTTCTTCAACAAAGTGGTCAATTTCTTCTCTCGTATCGGGTAGTTTAGCTTCATCTTCAATTAGGGGGTCATCATTGCCGAATGGATATTTCATTGAACGCTCAAGATCGACACTTTTTTTGAATGCCCCTAATTGAATGGGTAGATTGTTATGCTTCCGATTTTTCAAATCTTCGTGGGTCTTAACAAAAGGTCGTCCCAACACTAGTGGAGCGTCATCAAGGATGACGAAATCGGTTAGGATTACCAATTGATTGGACTGGACCAACACATCCTCAACTATCCCTATTGATTTTATTGTTTTCCGATTAGATAAAAAAATGGGTATTTGAAGTGGAGAAAAATCACCAATACTTAATTTTTTGAAAATGTAATTTGGCATTATATTAACACAAAGATCTTTATCAATTGTAATATTACTAATAAAGGAATTTTGAAAAAAACATGGAACCGGTGTAATGTTAATTTCAAATGGATCTTCTTTTATTAGCGTAGTTTGATCATTTGTTAACTTAATGCTTACCGTTTTGTCAATTTTAGTGTTAGTGTTTAACTCTTTTAAAAACTTTGCATGAGTGGGTACTAAACAATGTTTTTCGAAAGAAGGTGACAAGAAATTAATTTCTTTAAAATTAGACTATTCTTGAGTTTTAACGTTGTCGGACTCACCTTTTTCGTTGTTTAACTCATGTGTCGGTTTTTCACTTACTTCTTCAATTTTTATATTTTCAACTATCTCTTCTTTATTACGAGGTAATTCTTCCCTTGCGCGGGCTTCTTTTATGCAGAGCTCGATAGTTTTAATGTGTTCTATTATCTTATCGGCTATGTGGGTGATAGAATAAGGATCTGGATACTCAAAGCTTGAATTCGAAAGTTCGATCCTTGGTTCCTCATAATACTCATATGGGGTAGATGGTTCACACCATTGTTCCTCATTGTAAGTATATGGCGGATAAGGGTCGTAACCTTGTTCTTCATAATACTCATATGAGGTGGGTTGTTCACGCCATGGTTCCTCATAGTAAGCATATGAAGGTGAAGGCGCATATCTTGGTTCCTCAAAGTATGAGTATGAAGGCTCATACGTTGGTTCATCAAAATATGAGTATGAGGGAGAAGGTTCATACCTTGGGTCTTCATAGGATGTATATGAAGTTGATGGCTCGTACCTGGGCTCCTCATAGTAGGTGTATGAAGTGGATGGTTCAAAGAGGTCACAATATTGTACCGAATGAGGGTTACCATAGATGGTGCAATAGTCTTCCCTATAATCATCCTCCTCATAGTGGTAGTTGTAATCTCCTGAGTATTGATCCATAAGGATCACTCAGCAGACCACAACAGAGTCTCGGGACCAGAAAACAAGAATAAAAACATAAACAGAGGCTGTACACGGCCCCGTGTTCAGTGAGCACGGCCCGTGTTCAGGTTCTGTATCGGGGCGTTTTAATAAAAGTGACTGGTTTTGTGCAGCACGGGGACGTGTTCAGTGAACATGACCCCGTGTCCAGACTCTGTATCTGGGGGTTTGAAAAAAAATGTGCAGCACGGCTCCGTGTTCAGTAAACACGGCCAGTGTTCGGTCTACTGTAAATGCAAAAACTAATTAAAATGCAGAAAATGTGCGCGCGGTTTTAAAAAAAAGTTTTGAAAAACTGATTATGCCGTCGATTTTAAGCTTTCTTAAAATCCTTGTGTCCCCGGAAACGGCGCCAAAAACTTGATGTGTGTCGAGTGTGATATATTTTTATGTATATTTTAAGCCCTTTTTAACACTTTAGTCAAGTTTTAAATTTATAAAACACGATATTTTACTAACACTAAACACACATATGGGCAAGTGCACCCATCGTGAGCATAGTATAGTGTTGGCAAGATACTGAGGTCGTCCAAGGACACAAGAGCTTTTAGTACCGGTTTATCCTCAACGTCTAATCAAATCGAAAGTTTAGAAAAAGGTTTTAACATGAAAATAAAAACTAAAAATGCTGAAAATAAAAAATAAAAACAGATAGACAAGATGAATCACTTGGATCCGACTTGCCTTTAGTGTAACCTTTGATGTTTTCTGTACTTTTGCACTTTTTAAGAGATTATCTTAGTAATAGTAGTAGGCCCCTCTTTTGAAGGTGACGTTACCCTCAACCCAGTAGTTTGAGTAAGCAAGGATACAATCCTAAAGGGTTGGATTATTGAAAGTTAATTAATTAAGTTATTAATGCGTAATGTGGTAGGCCCCTCTTTTGAAAGTGACATTACCCTCGGCTAAGTGGTTTGAGTCAGCATGGATACAATCCCAAGTAGCCGGGTGAATGTATTAATAGTAGTTTACATATGAGGGGATCAAGCCATTCGCACCCCCGTCATCCAATGCCAGTGGGTATTGAAGGAGGTCCTAGTAAGCTTGACCCATGTCCTTGCAGGATCTATACACTGAAAAAGGCAAGAACCTTACCAAACCATTCCCTTAACCCCCGACCAGGTAGCCAACATATCTCTATGTAGACCGTTGAGATATGAATGGTGTAAATATTTTATTTTTTATAGACAGTATAATGACGCCAAGACACCATGGACAAATGATAAGGAAGTTTCACCTTCAACATAAGAAACTAGTTATTAAAGTCATTAATACATAACCAAATAAAAAGTGCGAAAAGATTAAAAAACAAAAGTATTACACTAAATGCTTGTCTTCACCAAGTGATGTAAGAGAGTTAGGCAAACATGGCCTTTGATTGTCAAGAACTCTTACTATCAATCTTGGATCCCGAGACTACTACACAAACTCTATGATGGATGATGGATGATGGTGGTGGATGTGGGTGTTGTGATGGTGGTGGAGTGTGGGTGAAGTGGGAGAGAGGTGGTTTGTCAAGGGATGCCTTTGAAGTGAACCAAGCACCCCTATTTATAGCCTGCACAGAAGCCCAGACACAGCCCCGTGTCCATCCACTTTCTCTTTCTTCATTTATTGCAGTTTGTCTATATTAGCTCCACACGCTCCCGTGTGCAGAAGCGTATCTGTACTATCAAGATTTGCTTGGATTCTACGAATCTTAGCGTTGACCACGGCCGTGTTGAGCTGGGCACGCCCCCGTGTTGGGAAATAGAAGCTTATACAACTTTGTCTTTTCTGCAGACACCTGAGCACGCCCCCGTGTCCGCTGGGCACGGGGCGTGTTCAGCCTTATGATCTCTTTCTTTGCTTTGGAAGATGCTGTCGAGGGGTCGGGCATGCCATGTTTTTTCCTTTTCTTGTAATTATGTTAGATTTTGCTGCATATTTACTTCTTTTGTTCATTTACGCTCATTTAATCCTGAAAATGCAAAAGGAAGACAAAAGCATACTTTTTCCAACATTAGTACTAGAAAAGGGTTAGTTTTATGCTTCATTTGATGTAATTCATATGTTGCATTTTACACACATCACACACATGTAAAACAATATTCAGAACACATAATTCAAGTTGCGATGCGATTGCGTTGCGGTTAACGATAAGTCGATTAGCGATTATCATGTGATTAAACCTCGATTATTAATAAGTACTCCATATAATACAACAAAAGCAATTAAATAATAGAATTTGATTACAAGTCAAGAAGTACAATTCCATAGTTAAGCAAGGAGTGACAGATCGCAATTAGCAATCTTTTCTTCCTTTGACTTTGACTTGTACTTTGACTTTCAAAATGCGGGTTGTTACAGCCTCCCCTACTTTAGGAAATTTCGTCCCGAAATTTTAAGAAGTAGGCGTAACAAACAGTTGCGGGTTCTTCGCCTTCATGTCACTTTCGAGTTCCCAGGTGAACTTGGCGCCGCCTTTGCCTTCCCAGCGAACCTTCACAATGGGAATGCGTGAGCGTCTGAGTACCTTGGTTTCTCGACCCATGATCTCGACTGGCTTTTCCATGAAGTCTAATGTTTCATCCACTTGTAAATCCTCGAGAGGGACTAGTAATTCATGTTCGGCTAGACACTTTCTAAGGTTCGAAACGTGGAAAGTCGGGTGGACATTACTAAGTTCCTCTGGTAGTTCGAGTCTGTAGGCCACTTTACGAATCCTTTCTAGAATTTTAAAGGGTCCAACATATCGAGGCGCGAGCTTTCCTTTCTTGCCGAATCTGATCACCCCCTTCCAAGGTGCAACCTTTAGGAGTACGTGATCACCAACGTCAAATTCAAGGGGCTTGCGGCGTCTATCGGCGTAACATTTCTGACGACTCCGAGCTTTCAGCAGATTGTCTCGAATTTGAAGGATTTTCTCAGTCGTTTCTTGCAACAGCTCAGGATGGGTAATTTACGCGTCTCCGATCTCGTGCCATACAATAGGCGATCGACATTTTCTTTCGTATAATGCCTCAAATGGTGCCATTTGGATCTAAGAATAATAACTGTTATTGTACGAGAATTCGACTAAAGGTAAGTGCGTGTCCCAATTACCACCGAAATCTATAACACACGAGCGAAGCATGTCCTCGAGGGTGCGAATCGTGCGTTTAGTCTGACCGTTGGTCTGGGGATGGAAAGCGGTACTTAGATTGAGAGTAGTACCGAGAGCAGATTGAAACATTTCCCAAAGACACGAGGTGAATCGACCATCGCAGTCAGAAATGATATCACGAGGCGTCCCATGTCGACAAATAACCTCGTTGGTGTAGATTCGGGCTAATCGTTCTACCTTATAGTCTTCCCATATCGATAGAAAGTGAGCGGATTTGGTCAAACGATCAACAATAACCCAGATGCTATCGTGACCTAATGGCGTGTGCGGAAGTTTCGTTATAAAATCCATTGCTATACTCTCCCATTTCCACATAGGAATCTCGAGTTGGACGAGTAAGCCAGAGGGGAGTTGATGCTCAACCTTGACTTTGGAACAAGTCAGGCATTTCAAAACATAGATAGCGATATCCTTCTTCATGCCCAGCCACCAGTACTTGTAGCGCATGTCCTGGTACATCTTGTCAGCACCGGGATGAATAGAACACCGAGATTTGTGGGCTTCGTCCATCAGAAGTTGTCGTAAATTGGTACGCTTGGGAATCCAAATCCGGTCTAGATAATGAAAGATACCATTCGATTTATTCTCGAGTTGAGCACCGTCGTTGAGAAACCTTTCCTTCTTCAGAGTTCGTTCAGTAAAACAAGCATGTTGAGCGTCGCGTATAAGAGTTTCGAGATGGTGCTGGGCTTGGATATTACGAACGCTATGTAAATAGCTTCGTCGGCTGAGAGCGTCGGCGACGACGTTTGCTTTGCCTGGATGGTAACGAATCTCACAGTCGTAATCGTTGAGGAGTTCTACCCACCGGCGTTAGCGTATATTCAGCTCCTTCTGGCTAAAGATGTGCTGTAGGCTCTTATGGTTGGTGAAGATCATACACTTGGTACCGTACAGGTAGTGTCGCCAAATCTTTAGCGCAAAAACAACTGCACCAAGCTCGAGGTCGTGAGTGGTATAGTTCTTCTCGTGGATCTTGAGCTGACGAGATACGTAAGCGATAACCTTGTCCCGTTGCATAAGGACACAACAAAGACCAAGGAAAGAGGCATCGCAGTAGACTACGAAGTCGTCGTTTCCGTCGGGTAGCGAGAGCACGGGAGCATTACAAAGCATAGCTTTAAGCGTTTGAAAGGCCTCCTCTTGCTTGGTTCCCCAAACAAAAGGTTTGTCCTTGTGCGTGAGAGAAGTAAGCGGTACGGCAATCTTAGAGAATCCTTCGATAAATCGATGATAATAGCCCGCTAGTCCGAGAAAAGAACGGACTTCAGACGGGTTCTTGGGTGTAACCCAGCTCTTAACTACTTCAATCTTCGCAGGATCAACATGAATACCTTGACTATTGACAATGTGACCCAAGAATTGGACCTCCTCAAGCCAGAATTCACACTTGGAGAATTTAGCATAGAGACGGTTTCCCTGGAGTAGTTCAAGAACCAAACGTAGATGTTGCGAGTTTTCGGCTTTTGACTTGGAATAGATCAGGATATCATCGATGAACACGATGACGAAGCGGTCAAGAAAGGGTTTGCACACATAATTCATTAGATTCATAAATATTGTGGGAGCGTTAGTCAAACCAAAAGGCATAACAACAAACTCGTAGTGACCGTATCGGGTTCGAAAAGTGGTTTTGGGTATATCTTCTTACTGGATTCATTGATGATAGCCTGAGCGTAGATCGATCTTCGAAAAACACGTAGCACCTTGTATCTGATCAAACAAATCATCGATTCGAGGCTAGGGATAGCGATTCTTGATAGTCAGCTTATTTAATTCCCTATAGTCGATACACATCCGAAACGATCCATCCTTCTTTTTAACGAAAAGGACAGGCGCGCCCCAAGGATAGGTGCTAGGGCGAATGAAGCCTTTATCAAGTAGTTCCTGGAGTTGTCTCGAGAGTTCGCGCATTTCTGAAGGAGCGAGACGATAAGGCGCTCTAGCAACAGGATTTGCTCCAGGAATGAGGTCGATTCGGAAATTGATATCACGATTGGGAGGTAAACCGGGTAAATCATTAGGAAAAAAGTTAGGAAAATCATGAACAACAGGCACCTTGTCTATTGCCTTAACTTCCTTTTCCTTCGCTACTACTATGTGTGCCAAGAAAGCTTGGTATTCCTTGCGGAGATACTTGCTAGCTTGGACACATGACATGAGTTGTAACTTCTTCGGAGCGACTTTGCCATAAACACAATTGATCACCATTCGCGAGTGAGAAATGAATCATTTTATCGAAGCAAACAATTTCAGCATGATTCTCCCGAAGGAAATCCATACCTACTATGACGTCAAAGCTACCGAGTTGCATCGAAATGAGATTAATCGGGAAAACGTGACCGTTGAGATCAAGAGTACAATCACGTAGAACAGAGCTGACGGTGACGGTTCTTCCAGTGGCAACTTCTACGTCAAAGGTCGATGGGAGGTTAACGCGCTCACGATTTAGGAGCCTTTCGAATTCGAACGATACAAAACAGTTATCGGCTCCAGTATCAAACAAGCACGAAGCATATATACCATTTACGAGAAACGTACCATTAACCACGTTGTTGTCTGCCTGAGCCTGGCGGGCGTTGATGTTGAAGACGCGCCCACGGGCTGCTTGCTGAGCTGGCTGCTGATATTGCTGCTGGTGTTGTTGCGGTGTTGGTTGCTGCTGCTGCTGCGGCTCTTGCTTCACCACTCTGTTTGGGCAGACATTTGCGAAATGGTTGGGATCACCACACGCAAAGCAGTCTCTTGCTTGAGCGGTGGGAGCAGGAGCTGCTTGCTGTCCTTGCGGAGCTGGTAGAGCAAGAGCTTGACCTTGAGTTGGAGCTGGAGCTTGTCGAGGACCAGTACGGCAGTTTGCGGTGAAGTGGCCGTACATGTTGCAATGAACACAGAACCGGCATGTGATACCAACCGGGTGATGATAGGTACAAGTAGGGCAGAGCGGGTGTGATCCAGTGTATGCCCACTTGGCAGGCGGTGCATTGGCCACAGGCGCCGCTACTTGACGGTGTTGAGGTTGCGGTTGAGCAGGTACGGCTTGAAGTGGTGCTGCAGTAACTGCATAGTTCTTGTTGCTGGAGCTGTTGTTCTTTCTCTTGCGGCGTGAGAGCTTCAAAGATTGCGGTGCGGTGGTAGTCTTAGCGGGTGTAGCAGCGGTGACTTGATGTAGATTCTTGGAGGCTTTATCAAAATAACCAGCCCTGACTCGCTTATCGTTGATCTCAGCGGCGAGCAGGTAAGTTTCCTCGATTGTTGTCGTCTTTACAGCCTGAACAAAATATGCGACACAATCCGGCAGAGCACGGATATACTTCTTGATTGTAATCTCGGGGGTAGTAACCTGACTAGGGCAGATGATACTCAACTGCTTGAAGCGAGCAGTTAAACCAGCGTTATCTCCACCATCCGGCTTAATGTGCCAGAATTCATCCTCGAGCTTTTGGAGTTCACGGGGAGGGCAGAACTCTTGCATCATGATGTTCTTCAACTCGTCTCATGTCAGCCCAAAAGCTGCATCGTTCCCTCGTTTGTTTCTCTCGGCCGTCCACCAATCAAGAGCGCGGGATTTGAAGACGTCGGTAGCGTTGACAGTGCGCAGGTTGTCTGGACAGCCACTCTGGCGCAGGGTGACTTCGATTGAATCAACCATTGAAACATGGTCGTAGGCCCATCTTCGCCGGTAAATTCCTTTGGACCGTAGGCTTTGAACTGCTTGAAGCTAAAAGCTGCTTTCGGAGCATCAGTCCTGGACTCCTCCGAGGACTTGCTAGCATTCTCATTCAGCTCACTGACGATTTGTGGGATGACTTTCGCCATTTGCTTAGCGACGAGAGCAGCGATTCGTTTGTCATCATGGTTTCGGCAAGCAGAGCAGGAGTGGAATGATCCAAACGATGAAATTGTCTGCAATAGACATCGCCATAGGACTCAAACACAATTTCGATTAACCCTAGTATAGTCTAGCGATTTCATCCTAAAGCTCAAGGACACATCACTTCACAAAATCACGTAGGCACATAACCACAGAATCACATAAGTACATAAACACATAAGCACATAAGCTAACCTAAGCACATATTTTGCACGTATTCACCTATCCTTCACAGCAGCGTTTAGCGATTAAGTATAGCGGTTGCGAATTGCGAGCGACGATTGCGAATAACACAAGCGATTTGTTACGTAGTGAGTTGTGTGTGTTGGGCGGAGTGAAAAGTGTGAAATCAAATCATCAGTACCACCGTACTGTTTATCTCAAAATGCTAACAAATAATCATACAAAACACATAAAATTCCACATAAAAGCGATAAATCCTCAGAGTTAGCGGCGGCGAAATCCATAATCGAAACATATAAAATCGAGAATAGACTGTCTGAGGCTATTAGACGTTGACTAGCCAAAGTGATTCGACTACTCACAAGGACTCGTAAGTGCACACTAAGGCCTTCTGGACTGTGCTCTTGCCTCAATCCGGGAAATCGGCACGCATCCTTCCAGTTACAGTGTGACTTAAAGTCGTTGGAGTCCGTCGTGACTTTGGTGAGAGTTTTGCAAAACCACAATAAAGAGCGGAATAAGTTATCAAGATTCGGGTTTCACCCCTAACTTAACGACTATGTTTCCTGTTTTGATGAAGTAGAGGGGAAAATTTACGTCGAAGTATGGATTTCACTCCTGATTCAACGCAAATTCTCGTGTTTGTAGTAAAAAGGTCGCGTCGGAGAGTGATCTGATCAAGAGTTTGCGGCTTTCATACCTAGTCCCGACCAAATCACCTGCTTGCATGAGAAATTTGAAAATAGTGCGAGTTGCCAGCCTTAGGAAAGGCTGACCTTGCGCGAAGCGGTAATATGTGATGTCCGCGCAAGTGTGTAGCATTTAGCGAGTTCGAACGAGTATAGCAAGCAAACCTGTACAAAACCCCTACCGGGTTGTACAAGTTGGTCTGTTGGTACTTAGACTATAGACTAGGTCGTTTCTAAGACATCAACCCGGACTAGGTCGAGTCTTGCCTAATTCCCTATAGTTATGGCTCTGATACCAATCTGTCACACCCCAACCGATGGCGGAAACATCGGGGCGCGGCACTGAGCGAAACAGATTGTCCAGGAGAATCCATAACAACTATTAATTATAATATATTAAAGGTTCGTGTCCCATACCACAAACATACAAAATATAAAAACAGTTATTACAGACATTGTTCTCAATGACAAATATCCATTCCGACAACTCAGATTTTATTTAGTTTGTTTCTAGACTCCATCCTAGCTTGATTCCAGCAAGTAACAAACAAGCAACCTAAACACCTGTCACATACATTAAAATAGAGGTCAATACACATAGTGTAAAGGTGAGCATACAAGTTTAATAGTCATAATAGAGTTCGAAAGCGTTTACGCATAACCAGCATGTAACATGTATAGTGTGAAGCTAGTAGGTTATCGACAATGAAATATGCACAGACAAGACTGCGAGTTGCAGAATGCGCAACACATATCACCACTATGACACGTGAAGAGGTAACATTAACAACCCCTGTCCACGATAGGTGCTGAGTACAAACTAATAGTACTATCGTTGCTAAGGCGTCAGGCAACAATCACTGTGTAAACATAACATACAAGCATTCATCGAGTAACACGTATGACATGCAATAGAGGTTAGCGTATAAAAGTGTTTGCGTTGTGTGTTCGATGTGATTTAGAATAAGTAACGTATGTAACACCCAAAAGTGCTTAAAGAAAAAAGGGATCGAGTATACTCACAGCGATGGAAGTTAATGGATTGAAAGGAGCGCTAGAGTGATTAGCCTGAATAGTTAACGATAGAATAAGTGAATGAACGGTGTGTTAAACAGTGAAAGTGAATAAGGGACGAATGGTCATCCGATCGGATGGCAATCCGAACGGATGGTCATTCGATCGGATGTCAATCCGTTCGGATGACCATTCGGTCGGATTGACACTCGTTTAGGATGGGTGTGTTTGTGTATGATGGCTTTAAAGTTTTCGTTGTAGCATTTTGAAAACATAGAAGTATCTATACCTTTCAGGTCGCCCAGTCGAACGGCCGTTCGATCGGATGGCGATCCGTCGGTTGGATACTTAGTGAGAACAAGTTGACAGCAGGATTGTCATTCGATCGGTTGGTCTTCCGATCGGATGGCAATCCGTTAGGAACTGATAATCTTTGAAAATTGCAAAAGTTTAAGTGTTGAAGTCCAAATGCAATTCGATAGGATTGTCGTTCGATCAGATGGCAATCCGATCGGATGGCAGTCCGATCGGACGATAATCCGTCCCTCAATCTGATCGTTTTGAACTTGAGTATTTTGAAAGTTTTGTGGTTTGATCGAGACAGTATGACAACGTGTTGACATAATAGGAACCCCATCGGACCCAGGTTACCCGATCGAACGACAATCAACATAATCCGATTCGGCTAACTGTTCACAATGGTTGTTCGTGTTCAACCCGGAGTCGGTAGCCTCGTTGATAGGAATCAGATCTTGGACCGACACTTTACTAGGAAACGAGTAGAAGGCCTGATCTAGCTCCGATTCTATCAGTTTGAGTGCATTAAGTGTAAAAGAGTTGAAAGAAAGTTAGAAACCATCTTTCAATCCTTTTAATCACGAAAAAAGTTTAGATTTAGATGAAAATAGTGTTGAATCATGTGGAAATCATGTAGATCTGAGTTGTTCTTGGTGGAATAATGCCAAAACTTGAAGTTCATAAGAACTCCATGATGACATCATCCTAGAACACCTCAAATACGGTGATTTCACGGTAAAAAGTGAAGATTCAAAGGTGAAAATGATGAAGAAATGTGTGTAGATCATAGAAGTACAAGAATTGAGTTGAAAACTTATAAGAATCACGAGAAATCGAGAGAAAAGTGGGTTGGAGCATCTGGTCGAACGAGTGGAGCTGTCACATCAATGTTTGAGATGTGACTGGGGTATTTATTGGGTTTCCAAAAGAGGAAAGTGGAGCACAGGCCAAGGCCATCCGATCAGATGGTCATGACCATTTGATCGAATGGTCATTCGATCGAGTGGCTCAGGCGAGTTGGTTTTCGCGTTTTCGTTTCGTGCATTGAGCGTTGCGATGTGTTTCGAGTGAGGGATACGATAGTATTATCCATTAGTTGCACAAATAACCTAACTACTACATCTAACATACAATCACTATAAATATCTTGCGTTTAGCGTTTGCGATTAGATTGCTATACGATAGAATTGTGATTTCGATTGCGATTAAACACCTCAACATAAACATAACATGCACAAGTAACACATAATAGCACACACACGTAAAACAATATTCAGAACACATAATTCGAGTTGCGATGCGATAGCGTTGCGGTTAACGATAAGTCGATTAGCGATTATCATGCGATAAAACTTCGATTATTAATAAGTACTCCACATAATACAGCTAAAGCGATTAAATAATAGAATTTGATTACAAGTCAAGAAGTACAATTCCATAGTTAAGCAAGGAGTGACAGATCGCAATTAGCAATCTTTTATTCCTTTGACTTGTACTTTGACTTTCAAAATGCGGGTTGTTCCACACATGATACCATGAACTTATAATGAACGCATTTACGTCCGATGTAGTAAGGATGGGGCGAATGGGACGAATTAAAAAGGTACACAAGCGGATCAAATAAGCAAAATGTTTGATAATAAATGTAAACGCAAGACGGGTAACGGAAGCGTATTACATTAGGATAACGAGCCCGGGAGAAGGGACAAGGATCAGTGTAAATGAAATTACAAACCGACTATTGAGAATGTTAAGGCATAGGGATAAAGTTTGATTGTTCATAAATGATGAAATTCACACGAACAAGTCAAACGGATTGAATAAAGAATAAAGACTTGGTTGAATAAAAGCGATGGATTTTGCTAAGACAACCAAATAAACCAAAACGAAGTCTTAATGCATATCGAAATGGTTGCTTTGATAATGACTTCAGTAAAATACCCAATAGATGGGTAGGATTTCAAATATATGCGTAAACCAAGAGACGGGAACGCGGATTAAAAAGTCAAAACACGGTATGAGTTTACTTTCTTAAACATAAATCTTAAGTTTTTGATAAATTTAAGAAATGAAAATAAGCTATTGAACTTGAAACTGATTTGAATGTGAAATGCTTGAAGTCTAACAATGGAGGTGAATACATATAAAAGAATTTACATATTATTGTGCTGAGAGAGGGATCAATATGATAAATATAGTTCCAGGAACTCCGCAACCGAATGGGGTTGCAGAGAGGATGAACAGAACACTATGTGAGAGAGGCAGGAGTACGAGATTGAATGCAGGGCTCCCAAAAATGTTCTAGGCTGATGCGGTTTACACCGCGGCTTATCATATCAATTGTGGGCCTTCAGTACCGTTGGGATTCAAGATTCCTCAGGAAGAATGGAAGGGAAAAGCAGTTGAGTATGATCACCTGAGAATCTTCGGGTGTAGTGCTTATGATATTGATCTTGAAGGTGACAAGTTAGATGCCAAAGCAAAGAAGTACATGCTTGTTGGATATGGGTCTGATAAAATGGGCTACAGGCTTTGGGATCATGAAAGCAGGAAGCTAGTCAAAAGCAAACATGTTGAATTCAATGAAGCAAAGTTGTACAAAGATAGAAATTCGGAGAAGTCAGAGGTTCAAAAAGAAGTGGTTGAGTTTGACACTTACGGTCAAAAGAATGAACTAGTTTTAGAACCCGAATCAGACTCTGAAGATGACACAGGACCAAAGTTTGAAGGTGGATATAATGAGATGGGAGAAGTCTCTGACAGTGGAAGCTCAGAGCATGAAGAAGAACAGCCTCCACAGCAGCCTGACTCGTCAGAAAACTGGGTCAGGAGATCCACCAGAGTTAGTAAACCGCCTAATAAATATAATCCTTCAGTTAATTATATTCTCTTGACAGAAAACGGTGAACCAGAAAGCTACTCTGAGGCAGTCAAGATGAAAGATTTTCTCTAGTGGGAGCATGCAATGAAGGATGAGATGAGCTCTTTAGATAAAAACAAGACTTGGGTCTTAGTAAAGCTTCCTGTTAGTGCATTTATGTCTATAGCCTTGGTCAATCCGAGCCGGAGCGAGAAACAGAAGAAAACGAGTCGTTATGATGTAATATCTAGACAAAAGGCAAGGTGGCAATATTGTAATTAATGAGAAATCTCATTAAAAGCCAAGGCCTATAAATAGGAGCTTTATGTTTAGATTAGAAACTTTTGCTCATTTGTGTTTTGGAGAACTCTAGATCTAGAGAGAGAGTCTAGAGAGAGAAAGTACTCCAAGTGATTCACGGTTCTTGTACGTTATCAGATTTTATCAAAGAATCACGTTTATATTACGTCATGTGTGTTTAGGTCGCGTTCGTGTACGGATTCCGCACGTTTCACGTTCGTTTCGCAATCGTTTCGGAGTCAAAACCGGTCCTACAAGTGGTATCAGAGCAGGAGCTCGATTGCACTGATCCAACACACAATTCTACTCGTGATTTCATCGATTTCAGATCCGGATTTCATCTACTTCTTCATCTTTTTCATATTTTCACGTTTTTCACTGATTTTCGTCAAATTGAACAGGTTTTTACGGTCCAAATCGTCTGATTTTTTGATATGTTGTGCGAAAACACTTGATTTACAATCCTACCAAGTTTCAGATCCTAATTCCTAGCCGTTTAGGAGAAATCTGAGTTTTGTGTCCGACATCGCTTGAAAATTGGCGTGACTGTTTGAACAAGCACGTGACCGTTTGAACAAGCACTTGACCGTTTGAACAAGCACGTGACCGTTTGAATTTGCACCTGACCGTTTGAAAACTAGACTGGCCGTTTGAAATTGGCACCCTACCGTTTGAATCTGACCCTGACCGTTTGAAAATACATGGTTGTCCGTTTGAAATTGGTGACCGTTTGAACTGACCGTTTGAGGGTATGACAGTTTGAGGGGTGACCGTTTGAAACACGATTCCAGTTTGAAAGATTGTCAGTTTGAGGAGTGTTGTCCGTTTGAAGTGGTTACAGTTTGAAAGTGTTCTCGTGATTGTTCAGTTGTCGGCACATGTGAATTGTCGATATAGTGTCTCGGTTCAATCAAATTAAAAGGAGTCAAGTTTGCATGTGATATTAATAGAAGATTGTCAGACCCACCGATTGAAAATCCCAATTGTAATTAGGTTATGTAAAGGCCCAATTAAAATTGTTTGACTAAAGTTTGTTGGCCATAAATGTGTTGCACGTGAAAATTTGTCGGTTCAGAAGATTGTCATCGAAACAATTTGGCATGTGAATTCAGAATTTTGGCTCAATCATGTTTGGTTGTTAATAAAGTCAAGTGAAACCCACTAGTTGAACGGTCCAATCATTAAAGGTTATTGCATGTGAAGTAAAAATTGAATTGTTGTATCTGATGTTGTCGGCTAAGTGAAATTTGAGGTCCAATGAGAATAGGGTAAACATTAAAGTTGTCGGTTCCTGAATCCATTTATTGCATAAGTCATCAGCCCAAGATACAAAGAATTTGGTCAAGTGTATTGTCGGTTTGTTATATTCAAGGGTCAAAAGAATAGTGTTGTTTGTGTCAAAAGTGATCAGCATTTGTTCTAATAGTTGCGGCCCAAGTAATTCAATTTGTTTGGGAGGTTAATTAGTCCATCTTCAAGCCCATATTACGTGGCCCACACAATCAGTTTTCAGTCGATCAAGTTTTCTTCGACACGAGTCTTAGACCAATTTCGCTCTCATACTTTTACGTATACAGTTTGTTTAAACTGATTGTTTGTTTGTTTGTTTTCTTGTGATTCAAGGTTTATATCATGGCTGAGGAATTCTACAACACGTTTTTCAACGCGTTCACATCCGAATCGTCCGAGGTTGAAAATGTTACACCAAAAACCATCACTAAGGTGCTCAATGAGAACATCAAGCACGATAACTTTTATGGAACTCACTCAAAGCCACCAACTCTGGAAAGCATTGAAGATTATACCTGGTGGAAAGAATGTTTCATTAACTGGGCAAAAGCGTATGCTCATGAAAGCAGGTTCTGTCTGGAGTATGGATATGAAAAACCAAAAGATGATAAAGGCGAAGATCTTGTATTCAAGAAGTTTTCCAGAGAAGATAAAGCTGAATACGGAGCTGAACAGAGAATGATAGCATTGATCCAGGCAGCAATCAGAAATGATATATTTGCTTTGCTTACTCATGATGGATCGTCAAAATCAGTTTGGGAAGCTTTACGAATTAAAGCTGAGGGGGGTAAACAGATTAAAAAGAACAAAATCGTTTTATTAAAGAAAGAATTTGATCTGTTTGACAATATTAAAGGAGAGAAAGTGAGATAAATGATTGAGAGATTTTGTCATCTTAAAATTGAATTGGAGAGATTAGAGATTAATAAAACAAGAGAGGAACTTATAGATAAAGTGATTGAAGCGTTACCACGAGCTGATCAGTGGCAAACGTTTGTTTTTATTTTGAAAAATGATGTTTTGTATGATACAATTACTCTTGATGCTTTGTTTGAAAAGATTGAAAGTCATGATCTGGAGCTACAAAAGCAAAACAAGATGACTGATTCTTCACATCAACAGAACGTTGGCTTGTATTACAAAGGCAGTGTGCCTTCTAATAAAGGCGTTGGTTCACCAAAAACAGCATTTAGTGGTGAAAAGATGAAAGAACCACCAACAACCTCAACAAGTCATCATTCTGGATATCATTCATCTTCAAAGACAAATTCTGATGAATCTAAAGAAATTCTATGCAACATTGCTCATAAACTGAAGAATTCTCCTGCAATGAGCATAAATGCAGCTAAGCAGCAAATGAGTTTCCTTGCATCTGTTCTGGAGTCATATGAAGGTCTTGTAGCTGGCAAAATTGGAAACTCTGAATTGACCAAAGAAGACTACGACCAGATTGATCCGGAAGAGATGGAGCTCATTGACATCCGTTGGTGTTTAGCTAGTTGTATTCGCAGAGCTCAAAGGTATATGGAGATTACCGGAAAACAATCACTTGGAGGTGCATCAACAAAGCTTGGATTCGACAAATCCAAAGTGACCTGTTTCAAATGTAAGCAGAAAGGTCATTTCAAGAGAGAATGCACTAATTCTGCAGTTGGTGGAAATGAACATCCTTTCAATGATGATTATTACCGAAAGGCAATCTACCATCGAAGCAGAGAAGAGCCAAAGTTGATTGAAGATAAACCGAAAGAGAAGTCAAGAGCATATGCAGTAATCTATCCTGATGAAGGATTTGACTGGAGCACAGTTTGTCCAGAAGAAGATCGTTTAGAGAATGTTCGTAAAACAGCTCATGGGAGAGCTATGACAGAAGAAAGAAAGTTTGCTTTTGTTGCTGAGATTCAAGATGAAAACAAAGACAAAGACACTGCTGAAATCCATGAAGAAAAAGTTGAGATCAAAGAGAAAACTCGAGAAGAGATTTTGAGTGAGAAGACCTACAGAGAAAGAAATGTGGTCTACAACAGAATGGATGACATGCAGGAGGAGTATGAGATGGCTGTCGGTAGCAAAAGATGGGATAAAAAGAGAGAATGCTATTATAATAGAGAAGGAGAACCGGTTGTTCCCAAGAAAGATATAATTTTCGATGATGTTCTTCTAAAAGTCCCGTTGAGAGCTGAATACTATAGAAATGTATTGAAAGATGACACATACGCTAAGAGATTTGAAAAGGAGATCAGATATGCTATGTTATCGTGTCTGAGAAAAAGGGATGAGGAGAGAATGAAGAAGAATGTTGAAGAAATGGTAAACAATCTGAAGAAAGCTGCTGAAGAGGTTAAAGCAGAAACTGTTGAAGTTGAAGCTAGGAAGGAAATCAAAAGTGAAGAAGTTGTTGTGAATGAAGAGGTTGAGAAAGTTGTTACTGAAGAACAGCAGATTGAAGAAGAGGTGAAGAAAGGAGAAAAAGAAGAAAAGAATGAGAATGAGGAAGCTGATAATGTTGGTGATGAAGTCAGTGTTGAAGAAAAGCAGAATGTTGCTGAGCAGACAGAGGTTGCTGAAAACACCGAAGTGCCAATCACTGGGGTAAATTCTGATTCTGAAAATTTGAAACTGATTGATCAGTGCAAGAAATGCATGGAACCATGCAGAGCTTGTACTGAAAAAGATGAGCAATTTAGAACAAGAGATCTTGAGTTCACAAAAATTGAAAAGATTTTCAAAGAAAAATGCAAAGAAATGCTAGAAAAAGAAAAAGTTTTTATAGAAAATGATGAAAAACTTTCAGAAAAATGTAACAAATTAGAGAAAGAAAATGAAGTTTTGAAAGAAAATGTTTTGAAAATGAAAAATGAATGTGAACAAAAAGAAATTGCTTGTCAAGAAATGAAAAGGGAATATGACTCAATGAAATTATCATATCATATTACAAAAGAGTCATATGATAAAATAAAAGATGAAATGAAATATGCTCAATCAAGAATGAATTATATGTCTGAAACAACCAAAGAGCTTAAACGAATGTATTCTATAAAACAAGATGTTGTTAATTCCTATATTGAGGATGTTGTTAAGTTAAAGCGACAGATTGCTGATTTAGAACAGGATAACAACAAGTTAAAGAGTTACCACGTGTCGTCATATGTGCTTGAACGAATTTTCAATATAAAACCGGGTAATGGTGAGTCTGAGCAGAACAAGAAAGGTATTGGCTCAGAGTTTCATCAAGTTCCACCACCGGGAAAATTTGCATTTTATGATGAGGAAAAGGTCGAAAAAGCTTTCAACATGGTAGATCAATTGCCAGACAACATTGACATAACCTATTCCAAATCTGATGAGTCTCATGATTCAGAGGTGGTAGGTAAAGACGTTGAAAGTGTGTTGAAAGAAGAGTCAGTTGATACAGGTAAATCTGAATCACAGGATGAAGATGAAGGAAATCTTCATGATGGATATCTGAAAAACATAAAATCTAAGAAAAATTTGAATGATGATTCAAAAGGATTGGTTTATACCATGATTGGATCAGAAAAATTATTCTTAGATGTTGTATTCCCGATTCAGAATGTGATTTCAGAAAAGGTTGATAAAGTGTTCAAAATGGTTGAGATTGAGAAGTCTGAGATTTCAAAGTTTGTTGGTAAGAGTCATAGAGGTTCGTATAACAAACCTGGTTTCAAAAAGAAGAACATGAAGGCTGGGTTGGGTTATAAGAAGAAACAACATCGGAACAAAAATGAAACGCAAAATTATCAGGCAAAAATGAGTTTTGTTCAAGGAAACAGTTTAGCAGAAGAAAAAGAACTCAAATTGAGACAGTCTAATGATGAGTTCTTTGCTCAAAAGAAAAAGCAACAACCACAGGTCAAAGATGTGTCCATGAGAACATGTTTCAAATGTGATAAAAAAAGGACATCTTGCACGAAAGTGTCCAAATCTAAAACCTGTGGATGTTGACAAAAAGAAGATTGATGCTGAGAAACAAAAATCTGAGAATGTGAGACAAAGGTCAACCAGATTTGACTTAAAACAAACTTGGAGGTACAACACAAACAAGTTTGCTTCGAATCAAAACTGGAAATCAAACCCGAACAGGTTCGATTTTAGACAGACTTGGAATTCTCACACACCCAGAGTCAGAACAACTCAAAGTTGGAAAACATCTGTTGATATGACAAAACCACAAGAATTTTGGAAACCAAAAGTTGTTCAAAAACAAAATGTTCAAAAAGAGTCTCATTTTTATAAAAGAGGTACGCCGAAAGGTCAAACATGGTCTATTAAGAAACAAATGACTTCGGTAAAAGATGAGAAAGTTGAAGTAAAAGTTGAAAAGATTTTTGTGAAAGATGACAAAGATTTTCCGAAATTGAATGAAAATTATTGTGTTGAAATTCCTAAGGTTCAACAGACCTGGGCTAAATTGTTCAAGTAATCAAGTAGTCTGAATGTGCAGGTGCTCAACAAAGTCAAAGATTGTGAGAATGGAGGTTGGAGCAGCCTGGCACAACGAGGAGAGGAGGCTGCTGGATCCTGTGTTGGTTGAAACAGGAAGTTTATTTTCTTTATGTACATAAATAAACAATATTTTCAAAAACCCTAAAAATTGAAAAATTTAAAAAAACAAAAATATGTGTTGATTGAATATGCCGAAACCCTCACGGCTGAACAAACATGATTATTTTCACCAGATTGAAAAACGGTTTTCAAACTGTAAAAATCAATGTGTTGTAAATCATGGGGGTATGTATATTTTCTGCAAATCAGAGCACTTTAAGCAGAAAATGGATGGCGAGACAAAGCTATCAGTATTGGTTGTCAAATTTTCTTTAAATGATTTTGCATTTTAGGGGGAGTAATATTGTTAGAAAATACAAAAACATTTGAAAATTTGAAAAAGTCAAAAACATGATAAAATTCAAAAATTTGAGTTTTTGCGTAAAAAGAGGAAATGATAGTACATCAGTAGACAGTTACAGTATGCTAAAGAAATGTATTGATTATATAGCGTTAAACAGACTCACTGATGATGTGCCGATAGGTTTTTGCACATTTAGTAGGTTTGTTCGGGATATAAATCTAAATCTTTACTTACTTATTTCGTGGGGAACACTACTTGGATATATAGGTAACCCCTGAAATCTTGTTTGAAAGATTCTTTTTTCTGATATACTAGGTCTTTATACTCAGTGATATCTGGGGTATTATTTCGGGACTTCTGCTGAATGGAAGTTCTGACCTAGTCCTCGAATAATACTTTCCGCAATGCTTGAAACATAGCATCACCCTCAGCATATATGATAAGACAATAAAATTGCTTAGCAATGCTGTTGTAAAAAAGATCCTCTAAAGGGGACACACCCAAGTTGAGTCATGATCTCTCTGCTGAATGGTAGTTCTGACCTGAGCTCTCATGATTCTTCATAATTTATTAACCCCTTACAGATATCATTTGTGTTATAATTACCTGTAAGACTGAATATTGGGATCTGGATACGGGAGTATATTCAAGAGGTGGGACACACGTATACGTTTAAGTCTCTAAAATACTTAATCCGTATCCTGGACAGATTGAAAATTGTGTGAGAATTTAAAGTGGACCAGTATATAGACAATCTAAGTGAATTGTTTAATACTTACTGTGTAATTAAGCTCAACGGTACTTGTGACTTGTCAAAAAACACTGATATGATCCTCTGACGCATACTCAAACAAAAATATTGTCTGAAAATATGTTTGTACATATTTCTTTACTACTTTATATTTTCAGAAAATACAAAAAGATTTTTGATTCTGCTTTATTTTCGACAACTGATGTCTGAGTGCTGAGTTTCAAAATCTAAGTAAGCTGATTGTGTTTCTGAAAATAAAACAAGTTCATTAATTTGAAACTTGAATTAAAAATAAAAATAAAAACAGTTTGTGATATCTCCAAGGTCATTAGTTTGGACTTGGTTGATTAACTGTGGGGGATTTGGATGCTTATACTGTTATAGAGCTAGTTTCCGATTCGATTCGATGAAACTGCCAAATTCATGAAAATTGTTTGTTTAGAATGTTTGAGTGAGCCAGGTTACAATTCCTGGATAGCTGAAATTTGAAATGTTGTTACTTATAAATGTTTGAGTGATTGCAGATGAGATTCCAGACTACGATCCCAGAAGCTAAGTCTAAGGGGGAGTCTGAAGACGAGCTCAAAGCAAGGGGGAGCTTGTAATCGGAAAGCAAGGTGTCGATCCCAAAAGCACGGAAGCTTGACGAAAGGGGGAGCCTGATGAAGAAAAGAGTCTACAGAAAGGAGAAGCTGAAGCTGAAGACAGATCCACCGGGATTCTGTTCGAGAAGATTCAAAGAGAGAGAGAAAAAGAAGACGCTGCGAGTTTGACTCAATGATCGAGATTTACTACGGCAATATCCAAGGGGGAGTCTGTTAGTGCATTTATGTCTATAGCCTTCGTCAATCCGAGCCGGAGCGAGAAACAGAAGAAAACGAGTCGTTATGATGTAATATCTAGACAAAAGGCAAGGTGACAATATTGTAATTAATGAGAAATCTCATTAAAAGCCAAGGCCTATAAATAGGAGCTTTATGTTTGGATTAGAAACTTTTGCTCATTTGTGTTTTGGAGAACTCTAGATCTAGAGAGAGAGTCTAGAGAAAGAAAGTACTCCAAGTGATTCACGGTTCTTGTATGTTATCAGATTTTATCAAAGAATCACGTTTATATTACGTCATGTGTGTTTAGGTCGCGTTCGTGTACGGATTCCGCACGTTTCACGTTCGTTTCGCAATCGTTTCGGAGTCAAAACCGGTCCTACACTTCCGCCAGATAAAAGAGCTTTACAAAATAAATGGGTCTTCAGGGCCAAAGAAGAACACGATGGTTCTAAATGGTACAAAGCCCGTTTAGTGGTCAAGGGGTTTCAGCAGAAGAAGGAGTTGATTATGATGAGATTTTCTCTCCGGTGGTGAAGAGGACTACCATCAGGTTGGTTCTTAGTATTGTAGTCGCAGAAAAGTTGCATCTAGAGCAGTTAGATGTGAAAACAACTTTTCTACATGGTGACCTAGATGAAGACATTTATATGGCACAACCTGGGGGATTCAAGGTTGTTGGGAAAGAGAACTGGGTCTGCAAATTGAAGAAGAGTTTATATGGTCTTAAACAGGCACCCAGACAGTGGTACATGAAGTTTGATAACTTCATGGAGAGGTCAAGGTACAAGAGATGTCAGATGGACAATTGCTTCTATTTGAAGAAGTTCAGCAACTCTTATATCATATTGTTACTTTAAGTTGATGATATGTTAATTGTAGGTTCTGATATGAAAGAAATAAGCAGGTTAAAGAAGCAAATGTCCAAAGAATTCGAGATGAAGGATTTGGGTCCAACAAGACAGATACTCGGGATAAGTATAACCAGAAGCAAGAAAGATGGCTTAGTGACACTATCCCAGGAGAAGTACATCGGGGAAGTGTTAGAGAGATTTGGTATGACCTGTAAGAAGACCAAGCCTAGAAACACGCCTTTAGGAAGTCACCTCAAACTTACTAAAGATCAGTATCCCAGAACAGAAGAAGAAAAAGCGGATATGGCTAGAGTTCCATATGCATCTGCTATAGGAAGTCTAATGTATGCTATGGTATGCACGACACCTGACATAGCACACGCAGTTGGAGTTGCCAGTCGCTTTATGTCAAATCCGGGAAGAGAACACTGGGAAGCAGTTAAATGGGTGCGTCGTTATTTGAAAGGTACGTCAAAGATGTGGTTGTGTTTTAAAGGAAAGGATGTGGTTCTCAAGGGTTATACGGATGCTGACCTGGGTAGCTGTAAAGAGACATTTAAAAGCACTACAGGATATGTCTTACAGTGGGAGGAACAACAGTGAGTTGGATGTCCAGACTTCAGAAAAGTGTGGCTTTATCTACTACAGAAGCTGAATACATGACAGTAGCTAAGGCCAGTAAAGAACTAATATGGTTGAAAGCTTTTCTGAAATAGTTAGGAAAGAAGCAAGCTGACAACTCGCTGTATTTTGACAATGAAAGTGAAGTGAAACTTGCATAGAATCCTGTTTATCATGGGAAGACAAGCACAAAGGGATGAGGTATCATTTTGTCAGAGGATTGATCAGTGAAGGTTCAATCAGTTTGATGAATGTCTCATGTGCTAAGAATCCAGCATACATGTTTACCAAGGTTGTGGTGCTGGATAAGCTGAAGCTATGCATAGCTTTAGCTGGCCTTCAGGAATAATGCTGAGAAGGCGGGGTAACTAGGGAGTTTTGAAGATCAAGGAGGATTTTCATTTACAAAAGTACAGAAGAGACGGTGCAGTTCGAGGTCCGAAGACACCAAGTGGGAGATTGTTAGAGATGTTGTCTTCAGCCCAGCCCACTAAGGCTAACAAAGAATTAGAGAGAAGAAGGGAAAGGGTTCGGCCGGCCCTAACCCTAATGGGCTTTAAGTGTTTTAGGCCCAGATGTTTAGTTACTTGTTTTCAAGAGACCAACCCTAATTCTAGCCTATAAATATATCTCTTGTACTTGTAATCATTATCACTCAATAAAATACAAACCATAGTTTCCCCCGTGGACGTAGGTTACACACTGTGACCAAACCACGTAAATCTCGTGTCTACTTTTCTTATTGCTTTCGTTTATTGATCTCGTGTGTATGCTCTAAATCCTAACAGATGTAAAGTTTCTAAATTAGATCAAAAAGTTCACCTCTAGGGTTAGAGATGGGATCGATGTAGAAGATGATTATGGATGAGACGATTTCAAAGATTTCTGATGCGAGATTGAGCAGAGACGATTTCAGTCATCACCTATCACTCCTTCAAATGCTATTTGAGAGACCCGTTTGATTTCTTGTTCAACCCTATTTCACCCATTCTAATTTCTCTCTTGACCCGCTGTAACCCGTTCCAGATTTTTCATCATTTTAATATGACCCATCAAAAATATTATTAAACCCAAAACAACCCAGAAACTTTTTATTATGACCCAAATTTAGCTTAATGAGTTACTTGGGCCTAATTGGAAGCAAGGGCACATCCACTTTGCTAAACTAAACATGTTTTCCACTTTCAAATTTAGCATCAAGAGAACCATTATTTTATTCACAAGTAGAATGATGAAAGTGTGAAACTAAGTTGAGATTAATGAAACCTAAAATAGTTTTTTTTTTTTTTCTGGAAAATACCCACCGCTTACATATAAAATAAAAAACAGAGTAGTATTTTCTTGCCTGAAAATCATGCCCTACATTCAGATTGTTGGATCTCATGGGCATTACGTTGAACAACTGGTGTCTTGACAAACTTGCAATAAAAAGAAGTTGGATACACTAGCTTGGCAACAAGCGTAACAAAATAAAGTGACAGCCTCAATCTCCATCTTAAAATCCAACATGTGCTTGCTACCATGATTTTGTGGGGATTTATATGATGAAATAAGGAATTTTACAAATGATGAAGAGACTAGAAACACTGACCAAAACCGTAATCTGAAATAAAAACAAAAACCCTAGGGTTTTACGAAAAAGGTGGATTACTAACCTTTGAGTCTGATTTCAGGTAGTTCAGGTATACCACGTCCACCTACATCTCTTTCGATAGACACCGCCAGTCGTCTCATATGCTTCAATCTATGTATACCATATGGTATCTCTTTGATTATGAAATCGCAGAACTTCATTATGATGACAAAGCTTTCGTTATTGATCGATGAAAAACAATTCCATACGTCAAAGAGGGATCACAAACCAAATCATGAAATATGTTCATGGTTGTTTGAGTCACGGGTCAACAAGATCATAACCACAAGCAAATTGTTGACTTTTCCAATCTTAATACACCGGTGCTAAGCGAGTGCTCACAACTGAAAGAGTTGTTCTCAAACTACTATTATTTATGTGTATCAAACACATAGAGATAATATTTTGCTAAGCAACCGAAGAGATTAACATGTTAGGAGTTGGTAATGGTGATTTTTCACCGACATTAACAACTCCCGTACGTGCTTTGCAATTTGAGAAATATACACTTTGATCGGGAAGTTTCAGATTGCCGAGCAAACTGAGGAAACAATTGGGGCATATGCATATGTTAGCCTTATGGACAAATACCAGTGACACCATATTCATCTGAATCTGCTCTTAAAACACCTTTTTAATAAAAACAACACAAAAATCAGACACATCAGTTCAAAAGCACAATCAATAGCTCGAATACATTAACAAAACTCTGTGAAAACATTTTTCTAACAGTTTTCATCAAACAATTTAACACAAATAGATCTGAATTTGATTTTTTTTGTAAATCTTTGAAACTTAAAAAAAAAACAAGAATTCAAACTATCAAGAGCGTCATGGCTCTGATACCAAATTATAAGTTCTAAAACCCGGATCTATCAATGCAAATGATGTTTCTCAACAATAATCAGATCTGAAACATCAATTAGTTTGATGTTTGACCCGAAAATTATAGGAAACCTTGACGTGTAAACAAAAACAACATAAAAACACGTTAAAGAAGCTTTGATTATAGTAAGAAAGATTTACAGTTGGATATAGACTTTGCTAAATAATACACACTTGATGGTGAAATGGATAAATCAAAAGCCTTACCTGATAAAAATTGAAACAACTATTTATAGACCACATACTAGGGCACCGGCATCACGGAGAATATGTGCATGGTCCTCAGTCACTCCGGCAACAGTTGCATAGCCGTCACAAGATGGATGGCTATCAAACAACTGAAACCTAATTATTGACAATCAAGTGTCACTAGAGTGACGTCTGGACCAAAACAAACAAACATAATCTTGTAATCATCTAGTCTTCATTGCTAATAATCGGTATACAACAGTTTTATGGGATCCAACATATACATGTGTGTCACCCATGCTAATATAACTCCCTTTTAAAGGGAACTATGCAAAGAATCTGTGTATCATCAAAATGAGAAGATGCGCTAGAAGAACTTAAAATTGGGTCATGAGGTCAAATAGTAACTCAAGAGATATTGGAATTCAGGTAAAGTCTTTTAATACAATTTTAACATGATTAGCATAGCATCAGTGTTTGTTTCTTCATTAATAAGACCAAGCCATGTTGCCTTGTATGACATATAGTTCTTGAAAAAAGGCTAGGAGTCTGCACATGGTGTAAATTTGAGTAAAATCTCTTAATATCATTTTAACATGACTAGCATAACATCATGTTTTGTTTCTTCATATATAGGAATTGACCATGTTGCCTTGTATGACTTAATTCTTGAAGAAAAGTCCTTCAATTTTCTTTTTACTACAAGGAAAATTTTGTTCTTTATAAATACGAATCGACCTTGTATGACACATAGTTCTTGAAGAAAAGGCCATGAGGGACATTGTGACATTTGTGCATTCTTGTTTTGACAAAATGAAAGAGATATCTAATAGTAATGGGTCAAGTTATTCTACAAAGGCTTCTAATTGTAAGAAGTGTAAGAAGGATTTATAGAGTGACAGGTGTCCAATAACCTAAAACTAAACCCACTACATCACCACCAAAAACCTAAAACTAAACCCACTACATCACCACCAAAAACCTAAACACCCACCCCCACCCCACCCCCACCAAAAAACCTAACCCCCCCCCCCACCCCACCACCACCCAAAAACCTAAACCCCCACCCCCTCAGCAAAAAAAAAAAAAAAAATTCTTTTTTTTTTTTTGGGGGGGGGGGGGGGGGGGGGGGGGTTGGTGGTGGTGGATGTTTAAGGTTTTTTTTTTTTAGTGGTTTTTTTTGTGTACTGAGTTTTTTTAGGTTATTGGACACTTGTCACTCTATAAATTATTCTTACACTTCTTACAATTAGGATCCTTTGTATTTGATCTTAATCCCTAATAGTAAAACACAAATGTATTTGATGCACATAGTACCATGTTTGGTATAAGCTTGTGTCAATTATAATTTAAGTTTGAAGCATGTCATGTTTGAACCGGACCAACTGAGTATACGGTTCCCAGTTGGACCGGTCCAGCTGGCTGGTCTGATCCGGTCTTACATATGCACCCAAAGTTGGTATCCTCGAAGAGACGAAGATGTATGACCCATTCTGATTAAACTTTGACCGAAATAAAGGGTTATTTTCGAATTAGTTGTTCGGATTTGAACGATTTATTTATAATACACAACTTGTGAAATGTGATTGATTAATAGTTACCCGATAAATTATCGACGGGTTTTGGGTAGGTATACTCAACGGGTATTTTTTTTTAATAAACTAACGGGTTTACCTGATTCCCAATAGATACCTGACAGGTATTGGGTCGACTTTGGGATAAGCTTTTATAATCAGGTATCGGCTTGAGATTGAGCAAAATGGTAACTTGTTTCCTTGTTTAATAACTAAAGATACTATATCACAAAATAAGCCTTAAAGGTCACCAACTCAAAAGAAAACAAACTCATTTTGCCATGATCATACTCATAAGTCATGTCATAACCACCACTAAAGCATCCCGACCAAAGAGCCTTTGGCCTTGTTGTACCAAGGCTTGTAAAAGGGTGTCCCGTCCCATAAAGTCTAGGGTTTGAGTCGCACGGTAGTGTTGGATTAGGAGTAAATTAGATTGCTAATAGAAATACATCCCGGACTAATTATTTTGCAGTTCCCTCTCCATTAAACAGCTACCATTCCGATTCCCCAGTACTAAGAAGCAAAGATTAGAAATGTGTGTGGCCCAAACCACATTTTAAAGAGCTACCAAACCTCGGTTAGGTAGTATAATAATTTAGGAGTAGGATCAAATACAAACCATATTTCATATACAAACTGTAACAACCATTTAAAAAGTGTCATATGACATCCAACCAATTATAGAGAAATGGTAAAATAATAACCTAAATAGAAATCAAGTAAAGGTTGCATAAATTTAAAGTCGCCGTTCTAAAAAAACATGAATAAAGAAACTTGCTGTTGCAACTTTAAAGAATTCTTGTTTTTAGATTTATATAATCAATGAAAATTACTTTTATAATACGTTACGATATGTTGGCAACAGTTATGTCTCAAAAAGATACGAAATTGAACAGTTACATCAATGCTAATGTTTAAACCCAGTTTACATTCAAAATATGAAGGTAACAAAAAAATCATTAAAAACAGGGTTAATATATTATTCTACATACATTATAATATCAAAATTAGTAATACATATCATTCACACATGCTGCTTAAAATTGCGTCTGTGTATTGAACGACCCTCTGCTTCAATCATTACTAGAACTCAACGCATACACAACTCGAAAGCAACTCAACTGACGGAAAACAAGAAATATACAAGGTAGAACAAAAAAGGATACAATTTGAACTTTAAATGTTTCGATATAATCATACTCTATAAATAACTAGCACACAGTTGAAGTGGTCAAACATCTAATTTGACCCAAAAAAATACCACAAGACAACATAAGTTAGGATGGGAAGCAAACCAATTCCTTTAAACACAAACATTACACTAATAAAAAAACACCTCAAACTTACAGGAACGCGTCCTTTTCTAACAGCTTCAATACGTCGTTCTGGTTATTCAATTTCGCAACTTCAATAGGTGTCTTACCGTCCATGTTTTGTAGTGTTCTGAACAAACCCGACAAAGACAAATCAAAACCAAAATTATCACCAAAAAGAGAACATTCGAGTTGTTTACTTTGAAATGGATTAATTCGGGTGTTCTATCCCTAAAGGGTTTTGATGGCATAAACCTTCTTAAATTTGTTTTTTTAACTAGGTTTACTTTTTTTTAACACAAAAAGTCACAACACTTGTCTCCTATTAGAACTTGAACCCAGTTGTAAACGAGTGTCACTCGTGACGCAACTTAAACGAACTCGAGTCCAGCTTAAACCTAAATTAAAGCTAGTTTAATAAACAAATTTAAATGAGCTTATTGATTGGCTGGCTAAAGAAAACAAAAGGTTGATTAGCTGGCTAAAAAAACAGACTGTTATTTAAATAATATAATTATTTTAATCATGTTTCATACACTAAACTTTAAAGAAATTTGTTTATACTAAATGATCAAATCCACCTCAAAATGCTCTATACAAACGCTTTGGATATGACCATAATAACAGGACAAGGTGATGTATGTCGAGTCACAAACCCGTTAATGTATAACGGGCGGGTCGCCAACCTGGGTCAACTTGCTCCAAAAATCATGCAATCACCCACGATCAGTTTATCATGCAAGCTCCCATGTTCCATTTATTTTATGTATTTTCTTTTTATTTAATTTTAGAATTAAGTGCATGTGCACGTAGTGGGTAGGTAGTTAATTTCTTTAGGTAACTGTATTTTTGTTTTATATTAATTAGGATCAATGAATGTAAAAAAAGAGGACAGTGAGTTTATGAAAAGTTTCTTTGGTTAATTTTCTCATTGGGTTATGAGTTGATTAATTATTTCCATGCTAGTTCAAGTCTGGCAACTTGAATGGTGTTCTTGGAGTCTAATTGCGGATTAAGTGGTTTATCTGTATCTTAATTCAATTTTAGCTTGCCCTACTGTACGTTGATGTGGTGTATTTGTATCATAAACGAACTGTAGATCTATCTGTTTCTTTCTAATTTAAAATATCTACATGTTGCATACTTTCGATCCCTATCACAAGATGTAATTGCCGATGTACACTGTACAAGCGGAGTTGGAAAAGGATCTATGCGAAATAAAATTTAAATAATAAGGCTTGGTGGTTAGTAAACTTACACGGCAGCGCCATTATCGAGCAAAAGGGCAACACACTCTTTCCTACCATAACCAGCAGCATAATGGAGGGCTGTGTTCTTGTTCTTGTCTAAGGCATCAACCTTGGCTCCAGCCTCAAGAAGAACTTGAGCACATTTCACCTGGTCAAACATTAACCCAAGTGAGCTTGTTTCTAACGGGCCAAATGGATAAATTTTAAAGCACAGTCAAAATGTAATGGGTTGATCAGGTCGAAAGTCATCCCAAGGTTTGCAAACTACGTAATACCTCGTGAATTATTTTATTTCAAATATTATAATTCCTTATATTAACATTATTTTTAATCAAATTTAAAATATTTGATTTAAAACATCTTAAGTGTTCCGAGTTGTCCTGATTTGTTTTGATACGAACCATAGTTGTTAATAGCGAATAGCGACAAGGGACCTATATGCTACATACTGAATAGCAACAAACACTAGCAAAAGAATTTTAAAATTTTTTATACGTATATTATATCAAAATACCCTGGTATATATGCTATTTTACATGCATATTTAACAAAAATACCTAAAATCTAGCTACATTTAATTCTATCTATAAAAAAAAAATTAAGGTGTCGCTATACTCGCTAGCTGTCGCTATGACCATAATAGCGACACTACATCGCTTTGCTATATAGCACGCTATAGCGACCGCTATAACACATTTAGTATAAACATACAAGGTGCTCGAAACACTATTGAAACAGCTTATTGATGCATCAAAACAAAATAAGCAGATACGCAGATTAGATTAATAAACAAGCTCCTTCAAAAAATAAAAAAGTTCAAGATTATAGATCTTACCTCCCCATATCCACATGCAAAATGCAACGCTGTCCTTCCCTCTGCATCTTCTTCATCTTTATCAGCACCAGACTCTAATGCCTTCTTTAAACCCTAATTATTTCACAAAACATTTAAAATAACATATTTTAATATAAGATCATAAAGGCTGGAACATGAAGCAGTTCTTTTAACGGTAAATATAACTAAACAGTTATCTGGTTAAATACATTGTTTGTAGCGGATCAAAATGAATTCTGACCAAAATGGGTTCAGGTTGAAACTTGAAACATGTTGTCTTGGAAAAAAAAGTATAAAAATGGGTTCAGCCAATATATTTGTTTTTATGGTGGATAGAGGCGGTGGTGGTGTCAATCATGGCACTAGCAAAGGCGATGACGGAGGTGGAGGATGTGGCAGCGTGGTGTCGGCAGAAGATAGTGATGGTGGGCGGTGTTGGCCAATTTGTACCAATTCTAAGTTAGCAAGATTAAAAGTGGCCCATTTTTATCCATTGGATAATTTAAGTAGGCCTAAATGAACCCATAAGCAAACAAAAATTACACAAATCATCCATTTGTTGAACAATGGATGATGATGATGATGATGATCCATTTGTTGAACAATGAATCATGACTATCAGGTGGATTTGTGTTTGTGACTGTGAAAGTGGCAAACAAGTAAAAGAATAACAAGATGTACCACTTTTAAAATAAAAGATAAAAAAAACTAAATGAAAATCAAGCTTTTGAAATGCATATTAAGACGTCTCACTGTTAGAAGGGTGGTCAGAACTGATTCACATTATGATCATACAATAAAAGTATAGAAAAGTATGTTTGAAGATTGTGTACCTCCACGTCACCAACACTAGCAGTTTGATGAACAATAGACTCATCTTCATTCACTTCTTCAGCTTCACCATCTCCTGAATTTCCAGCAAAAGCAGTAGGGTCTCCCGTAACTGGGAGGCCCATTGCTTCACCCAGCTTTTGTAAAACATCTTTGTCATTCCAGTACCTTCAGTTTAAACACAGATAAAAAAAGAAAAATCACATTTTATTCGTGAACAAACAACTATTAGAAGTGATAAAACAAGCAAATTGGGTTGCAAAACAGGTAAGATTGGGTTGTATTCAAGTCAATCAACCAATTTGTTTGTCTTTTTCTCAAAACATTGTCAGTAATTATCTACATCCTGATTGGAACATATATGTATAATAATCATGATATGAAATATTATACTTCATCATTGCAGTTGGGCCACCAGTTTCTATCTCTTCTAAAATATGTTTCAAGGATGGATCTTCTTTGATACGAGCCATCCGTTCTTCAAGTTGTTCCTTTTGAGCTGGATTTGATAAACTCTCGAGCATTTGAGACATCGACGGATCCTGCAACATGTATTCGAAAGAATGGTATGTCATTATGTGAAAAACAAGATATAGAGCAAGCTTAGAGAAAGTAAATACCTGCATCAAGGCACTACCAAGGCGTTCAGCCATGCTCATAAACTGAGGGTTTTGCATAACCTGTTGCATGGTGGTATAGTATTGTTGTGTATCAAATTGTGGGATACCCCCTTCACCACCTTGAAAAGTCTTCTGAAGTTGCTCTGCCATTTGGTTGAATGATGGATCTTTTGCTATTTGTTCAGCTAATTCCTTCACACTTGGGTCCTGCGAGTAACAAGAATAAGAACATAGTATTGTAGGTTGCCACTGCATCATAAAAACATGATAAATTGCTTGGTAAACTAAAAAACCATTAGCTTAAAAGAAAACAAGTCAAATGGGCTTAACATGTCAAACAAAAACGAAACTAGCCCAAAGTTTGATCTTTTTATGCCAAAAACCTGCTAAATCCTTTGATCTATAAAACTAAATAATATTGAAATCATAGTTATCAAAGGTGCTAGGCGCACTCAAGGCGCATAGGCCTCGCCTAGGGCCTAGGCGCAAAGCGCAAAAAAACGAGGGCATGAGGAAAAAAAAGCTCTCATAAATAAAAATTTAAAAATAATATTATATATTAGAAAAATAATACGAGAAAGTGTAAAATATAAGGAGTGATTATCATGCAACGCGTATGCGAGTAGGATATTCCACCGCGTGTCATTCCTTATTTTTTTATAACATGCGTGATTATGTATTTAACATGCGAGATTAGGGTTTGAAACAACCCTTACGTAATTTTGAGTTTAACATGCGTAATTTTCATGTTTGGTGGCATGCAGGTTTTGATTTTTTTATAACGTGCGTAATTATGCAAATAACATGCGTCATTAGGGTTTAACCATGCATTATAACGTGTGTAGTTATGTCAGGTTAATTACTATTGTGCCATCACGTTCAATTGAAGGCCTAGGGTTGGTCAGATGTGCGGTTGAGATGCTCGTGTACGCTTCGCACGATAAGCACAAAAATTATCTTGAAAGAAAAATGATTTTTAATTATGTTTGCTCACTGTTGTGAAACAGTGTTATTTCAGCACAACAGTGTGCAGCTTTTCTGCAAAGCAACATGTTTTCATTGTTAAAGGTAAGTTTTATGAACCATATTCAACACAAAAAGTCTGCAAATTCAACAATTTGGTCTACGGGTTTTCATCTTTATCAGCTTCTTCTTTCTCTCTACTTCTCCGGTGATGCAACCACAAACTTGTCCAGATTAAATTTAGCATTAAAATTGCTGAAGTTTGCCGGAATCTGGCAGGACAAGTCGCCGGAAAATCATTTTTTGGACTGAAACTCACTAGAAGAGCGCCTTTGACAACGCAAGGCGTTTTAGGTGCGCCTCGCCTGGAAAATGCGCCTAGGCGCAAAAAGCGAGCACTTTTAACAACTATGATTGAAATAATAAAATTTTTGTAGTCATAATTGACACACGAATTATTTATTACAAAGCGTGATCTTTCGGGCCAACCTGACCCATTTCAACCTATACAAAATAATTACCCTCTGTGACTTGTTTAACACTCTCTTTCTCTCAGGAAGATGAACTATGGACCTAATGATTTGTTTTAAGGTAACATTTTTCAAGATATACAGCAATACGACAGACAGAACTATTAATACTTAATAGAAGCAAAAAAGTATGCATGTTTACGTGCAGTCATGCATATGCAAGTCAATGAGTGGCGTCATGCAGGCAAATAGATAGACTTGTGTGTACAAATAATCATGGGGAGAAAGTAGGAATATAATACATTAAGTAGACCAGCCATAGATGAGAAGTCAAAGGGATTTCCAGGAAATCCAGCTCCTGGCATAGATGGTATGGCAGGTGCTGTTCCAGATGGAGTATCTGCAGAGCTTGATTCAGTGGAAGACTTCTTCATAGCTGGATCAGTTGTTTCTTCTGAATAAATTTAACAAACATGTAATGATTTTTAGAAACAAACAAACAAGACACTGGATAGCCTAAACAACTCATTCTCTACTAGGAAAAACTATTTAAAGAGTTCACATAGAAAATAACACCCAACACATAAGTGTCTTGCCTTAAATTGCAATGGTCTATCAGTCAAAACTCTTCACATGATGGCTACTTAAAAAAATTAAGAAAAAATAGCATGGTCCACATTATTCTTCATTCTAACAAATAAGAATTTAAGAATCGCTATGCTTTAATATCAGAGCAGCTACAGCCAAAACACCTCATACGTGTGGATCTCTGCTTCTAATGCACTCATAACGGATGATTAAAAGGTATGATTATACTAAACAATTGGTCGGCGTGAGCTTAAAACGAGATTAAAATCTGACTGTAATTTTGTTAGGTCAAGGGAGTCAGCTTAAATGGCATACTCCTAACTAAAATAAAAGCTTCAAATGCAGCATCAACAGAGTACATAAGTAAAATCATTATCTTGAATAACAACCTTACTTAACATTTCAAAATCATTACAGAAGTTATAGACGAGTCTGCCTACATTATGTATATTGAAATATGTGCCTTGGAATATTGCAAAACCAATTAAAAGAATTAGGAAGTTGATAGTGGCTAAGCTATGAGAACAACAAAATAACACCAAAAACGGTGTAGATATTAATATATTATCACCTATCATCATTATCTGATCATTATCCAACTGTAAATAATCATTAATAATAAATTCTTATTTCAATCTCCTCATTAAAGTTAATAGTGAGTGAAACCTACAACTACAAAAAAGCTGTGCCACTGCTACTTAACAAATTGTTACAAATTAAAAGCACACTTCAACCATAGATCAAACTTGCATCAAATTATGAATCATAACACACCTGTGGCTGCCGTAGCCTTGGCTTCGGGAATCTTCTCGTTCACCTGCAAAATCATAACCCTCAACAAATAAAATTTAGTTTAAGTTAAACAGGTCAATTTCAACGAACTAAACATCAAACAATACAATACAAAAGAGCAAAAAAGAAGGAATTCATTCAAACACATCAAAGTTGAACAGATTACAGTGAATATAGGTACAGTCACCCAAACTGGAGGATTCACTCTACCTACAACATGAGGAGTTTTTGTGATAATTCTTCGTTAGATTGTGTGACTTTTGCACAAATAAAACTCAGTTTAAGTTAAACAGATCAAATCCAACGAACTAAACGATACAGAAGAACGAAAAGTTGAAGAGATTAGAGTAAAAACAACCAAATCATGAAGAAAAAAAGAGGTTAATTTGATGCATTCTACCTACAGCAAGTGAAACAGATGGAATTGAAGGAAGAAAAGTGATTGAAAGTTAGTGAAATTGAAGAGGAGAAGGTTGATTTACCTGCTGCGACATTTGTCCGGTGGGAGAGAAGTGAAGTGAAACGATGGAGGGAGAGAAAGAGAGAGAGAGAGGTGCAGTGGGGAACACGAAACGGTATCGGGTATGGTGTGGGCCACGGTAATCTCGATGTTGATTAGATCAACGCCCTACGCCTCTTCTTTTGGGCCGCCGGATAATAATTTATTTATGAGTAAATTGCAGTTTTACCCCCTGAGGTTAGGGGACATTGGCACTCTTATCCCCCTAAGGAAATAAATGCAAAATTACCCCCTACTGTTAACTCTTATGTCGCATAATTACCCCCCGGCTTGAAAGTCAATGACAGATCTGTTGACTTTTAGTTGAAATGACTATATTACCCTTCCATTTTACCCCCCAACATTTCTGTTAAGTCGCACAATTACCCCCCATTGGTAAATTACTAATTTGTCCTTTGTTATTACCCCATGTACTTTGAATTAAGATACAACATTACCCCCTGCAACTTCCAAAAACCTTCCCGCCAAAATCAAAAACCTGATCTATGATTCTATAATCAAAAATCTTAACCTGTTCTATGATCTGAAACCTAATTCTGAATCAATTCACATGTAATCTGATTTTGATCATATAAACACCTAATCTTCTAGGATCAATTCACAGTTATTTTGTTTTAAACCACTGCTTAACCACTGATTATGATTTTGTAATCTGACTATTAACCTGAATCAATTCTGAATCAATTCAAAAACCTGATCTATGATTCTGTAATCTGACTATCAACTATGATCATGTAACTGATTAAGCATACCTGCTGTGGTGCCATAACCATGTTCAGTAACCACTGATTAAGCATACCTGCTGTGGTACCATAACCATGTTCAGTAACCACTGATTAAGCATACCTGCTGTGGTGCCATAACCATGTTCAGTAACCACTATTAACCACTGCACATCCACATTACACATAATTCATAACCTCAGGTGATAATTCATTAACTGCATCCACATTAACAGCATCAAGTTTGATTTCATCAAACTGCACATCCAAATCAAACTGCACATAATTCATAACCTCAGGTGATAATTCATCAAACTGCACATCCAAATCAAACTGCACATCCACATTAACAGCATCAAGTCAACATTAACAACAGCAGCTTAAGTCACATACACCCTCTTTCACTTATGCATGGGACTGAAAGTGATGGTGATTGCACCAAGTGCCATGACAGCACCTCTGTTCTGTTCTATGATCAAATCAAATACAACAGCATTAACCCACATTATGTTCAAATCAAACACATACACCCTCTTTAACAGCAGCAGGTTCTATTCTGTTCTATGATCAAATCAAATACAACAGCATTAACCCACATTATGTTGTGATCAAACATTAACCCACTTAACAGTCAAATACATAAACTGTTCTATGATCAAACATAACCTGTTCTATGATCAAGCAAAAGATCCTACACATTACCCCAAAAGATCCTAGAAGATTAGAGTTTAAGAATCCTACACTACATATTAACCCAAAAGAACCTAGAAGATTAGAGTTTAAGTATCCTACACAACCATTTCCTGCTGAGGCGGAAACTGGAAATGCAGGAACGGGCGGCCTCGCATCTTGAGCACCAATGAGACCACAATCGATCTTAGTGAAACATGAATCCTCATGTCCACTGCAAATACACAAACATCCATTACTAGTTGTTTGATTTTATCCCATAATCAAAATTGTTGTTTGATTTTACCTGAAAATTGCGAGAAAAGGGAGGATCTCTGGACCACATCTGGATCGATGGTGGCCGGTGGTGTGGTCGCCGACCCTGGCTCAGCCGGTGGAGCTCGACTTGTAATGCCATTCTGTTCAGACATCTTGTGCTAGTGTGGTGAAGGAGTGGTGAAGAAGATGGAGTGGATGTCGCCGGAGGGTGAAGGTCGCCGGTGAAGAAGCCGGAGAAAGACTTCGCCGGACACGCACAATCGCCGGAAGAGATGAAGAAGAAGAGGGGAAACTTAGGGGGTAAGGTTGTGAGGTTTTGTTGAGTTTGAGGGGTTATTTTATAATATAAAGTACAATTTTGGTGAAATTACATTTATACCCTTTGACCCTCATTGACCGGTCAAGAAAAATCAAGCCGGGGGGTAATTATGCGACATAAGAGTTAACAGTAGGGGGTAATTTTGCATTTATTTCCTTAGGGGGGGTAAGAGTGCCAATGGCCCCTAACCTCAGGGGGTAAAACTGCAACTTACTCTTTATTTATTTATTTTTCTGTTGTTGGAGCATATTATATATGGTATTCTAGTGAATAGCGCTAACAGCTAGGGTTCACATGCAATCCCAATACGGATTGTATAGGCACGAGATTGTTTTCTGTCATTCAAAAGTGATTGACGTCAGCCCTATACGGGTCATATATGCCTATACGACCCGTATTAAATTGTGAAATTGCATTATGCTTCCCCTATTTAAGCGACGAAGGTAGTATATCGTCTTCGTTTTTTATTTACATTCACTAACAACATGTATTGGTTCAACCACATTTTCGGCGAGTCGTCTGACACAAACACGAGTACGTTTATTCCAGAAAGCAGTGTGGTATAGCATTTTTTTTTAACTTGTTCTGCTTTTTTTATGAAATACTTAGTACACTGTTTGTATTAGGAGGGGTCTGTTGTCCTTGATTCTTACGGTGGGAGAGGAAATGATGATCACGTGGAGGAGGTCGTGTCCGGCTTTCGTCCCCATCATAATGAATCGTTTTTGACAGACCTCAACGAGTTAAGTATTTATTTACTTTTTTCTATTCGGCGTTAAACTTACCATTACCTTTTACCCGTTGGTTTTTTGTTAGTTTGTTGTGCCACGCCATCCGTTGTTACTAGATCTGGACGAGGTAAAAATAAATTTACTTATTATTATGAAGGCTTTTAGATGTGTCGTTATGATTTAACCGTTGTTTTTTTTTCAGTTACTCGTAACTAGCTATGATCATGGTTATGGGTCTCCGTATTATGAAGTCGGTTACAGTGCCTCGTACGGACAGGAAGAATATGGCAATAACTTTTTCGTTATTGGTGCTTTGGGATTACAAGAAGACGTTGGTGAGTCTTCTTACGCGCAAGAGTCATTCGGTGACGAGCAACTCGCTTACCCTGAAGTTCGTACAAAAGGTACGAATGATATATATTTTTGTTAAATGTTATATTTTTTCTGTTAAAAATTATTATAAAATTGTTAATAAAAATCAATTAAAAATTGTTATATTTTTAAAATAGGATAAAAAATTAATTAAAAATGTTAGATTTTTATAAAATTAATGAAAATTGTTATATTTTTAAAAATAGTATAAAAAGTACATTAAAATTGTTATATTTTTTTAAATATTTGTTATATTATTAGACTGATGTGGATGACGTTTTTATATATTTTTAAAAAGAATTATAAATGTTATATTTTGTTGGTTAAAAAATTATATTTTTGTTAAACGTTAAATTATTATAAAATTGTAAACAAAAAAAAATACATTCAAAATTGTTATATTTTTTTAAATAGGATAAACACTTAATTAAAAAATATTATATTTTTTATAAAATTAATTAAAAGTGTTATATTTTTTAAATATAATAAAAATACATTAAAATTGTTGTATTTTTTTTTAAATTATTTTTTATATTTTTACTTTGAATCAAAACAAACTTGGAAGCCGAAAATATCCAAGGTTGAATCACTACATGTAAAACCCGTGTGGATCTTTCAACGATATCAAACTAGACTTGTGTAAGTGCGGAAATCAAACACAAGTGGATTCAAGAACAAATATAACCGAAACAAGTAAGTAATTAAAACAAACCAAAGATATCTTGCATTCACTGATTGAAGGTGACAGATACAAGACTCCCAAAAGGTTTCGGCCGGTCTCCTTGTTCTCGACAACTGATCAACCTCAACCTATAGGTTGAGGTTTACTTAAATACTAAACAGTGTGGGTCGAAACCCCTATTGGCCCACTCGAAACCTATGTTAGACCCATTAAACATATTGACCCAAATACTATTAAGCAAAACTTTACAAACCAACCCCTAAACACTTTAATCCTCTATGAATAAACCTTCAGGTTCTAACAATCTCCCCCTAGGTTTATGCATAGAGGTTCTTGAGACTTCAACTTCCACAGCTACTACCCGATCGATCCTTGAAACCACCAAACCCTTTTGTACGGATGTGAACAGCTGAAGCAACAGCAGCAGTCCATCCTTTAGCTATCTCTTCATATTTCTCAGTAGCTCTAATCTGGTTACGAGCAAGCACTTCCAAATCTTCATAAGCTAAATTCAGCAAATCAACTTGATCAACCATGCGAAAGCTCACTTCATCATCACAAACAATCACAGCGTGCCCTAGTCGCTCATCATAAGCCCAAAAATGCATGGTCTTCAGAGCACCTTTTGGAATTTTCCTGACCAAGGGAATAGTCTTTTCCTTGTCAGATGGTGGCCATGATACAATCTTCATTCGCTTGTTGGTGTATGGATCCCTAACTCCTCTTTCAGCTGGAGTAACGATAGATTTGGCAGTATGCATCGAAGGGAAATCACGAGCAACCTCTCTCTGCAATCTTTCGAAAAACAAATATCCACGCCCTCCTGGCTTGTCATCAACATAAGGTGACTTTGACAATGTAATCAAGTCCACCTTAGTAAATGTTTGAAACTGAGCGGGATTCTTGTACCATTCTACAGGACCAACCTTCCTCTTAATCCACCATCTTTTACGATCATGATCAAATCCCCAGCTAACCACACCAGAGCGATTGCCAACTTTATCATAAAGAGTTTCACCAACATCCATTAGATGATGAGTGGCGTGAGCATCTTCATCTTCTGGATTAAGATTCTTGTTCTTCAGGATCACAAACTCTCTTTTCTTCTTTATTCTTTCAGCTTTTGCCTTGTCAGCATCTACATCAGTAACCTTCTTGAAGTAATGCTCCATAGCAGCATCCCTTTCAGCGCCATCCTTAGCAAAAGCTCTAGCTCTATCTTCATCAGCTTTTCTTCTACTTTCCACATCAGTTGGATCAGAAAACTCTCGTCCAAACTTCTTCTCCAACTTTCCACGCAAATCATAAACCATATTGAACATCAAACTGACGTCACCTTGAAGCTGATCAATTTGTTGATTCTTTTGCACTATGGTATCTTCAAGTTGTATGATCTTGGCGTCTTTATGGATTGAATCTTGTTCAAGCACAACTAGTCGTTTCTTCATTTCCCCCATGCTGATAAATTCATCATCATCACTTGAATCATCGTCAAATAACATTCTCAATGGCTCTTCAGGCCGCTTACCACTTGAACTACAAGGCTCTTCATGAATTGTTCCAGATGGACCTGCAATAGTAGTTGTAACAGGTGATGTTGAAACGATGACAGGATCAGAAACACTGGTGGGAACTGGAATATCTGTAGTGGGGGTTTCCACATCCATTCTTTTAGTATTAACATCAAACTCAAATATATCTTCAGTAATAGTGGTGGTATCAGTGGCATTCTTCTCAAAGTCGAAGTCATATAAGCCATCATCATCTTCAGCATCATTCGTGGGTTGATCTTGGTTCTGCTCAACATACATTCCGGGTCGAGGATCCCTCCTTTTTCGCTTCAAATGTAAAGAATCAGGATCCTTTGGGTCACTAGGCGTTTTCTCCTCAATATGAACTGAAGGATTGGAATGAGGATTTCCCATCTTTTCAGTTATAGACTTCAATAGTTGAGACAAACTTTCAGACAAAATCACATGTAGTTGAACAGTAGAAACAACAGAACTAACATCAGCTTCAGGAGGAAGCTCAGCTTCATCATCACAACTAATCTCGATGCCTTCATCGTCAGAGTTGATTGTAAGAATCTCTGTCTCAGGCTCATTTTCAGCAACACCTTGAACAGCATGCTCTTCAGCAACTATAGCATTTACAGGAGCATTGATCTGTGCAAAGGTTGAACTAACACATGATCAACTTCAACCTCTTCAGTTTCAGCGAACTGACCAAACTTCTCTAGTGGAATTAGCCTTTAAACCTCTTTTCAGTACCCTTTTTAGGAGTAAGAGCACCAAAACAGGCAGGACCCATGGGTTTCAACTCCAAGGTGTTTCCAGATCTCACCAACTCTGGATAATGAGCATTAAAAATCATTTGCAAGAACCTTGGATAGATAAGGAATTTGTACTTTCAAACCCCTGTTACATTCCTCTTCTAGGGGTGAGCAAAAGGAAAAACCCTACCCGACCCGACCATTACCCGACCCGAGAACCGATCAAACATAAAATACAGAACCGATTCACTACCCTAAATATAGGGTCGGTTCCGGTCCATAGGTCAAAGTCGGGTTTCACCATGAAAAGAACCGAGAACCGACCCGACCCTATTTTATATGAAAAATTGGAACCGATCTAAATACCTAGGTACTTGGGTTCGGGTCGGGTTGGGTATATTTTCGGTTCGGTTCTCGGTTATTTTCGGTCCGGACCTAAACTTGCTCACCCCTATCCTCTTCATGCCTTCAAATATATATTTCGAATAGTTGAAAGGTTGATTTGTTACCAAACAAATAAGAGCAGCAGACTGTGTGATATTCAACTGATATGTGCCTCCTCGGTTTTCTGTCATGTAAAGAATGAACATGTGCACTAACAAATGCCAATATGGATGCACAAATTTCTTCACTAATGATGGGAACTTTCCTTCATAACTTAATCGTGGCAAAATTGCTTCCACAGTTCCGGCTGGAAGCTCGATAGGATCAGTATCTTGGTCATTTAACTGCAACACTTCCCGTATCATCTGTTCAGTCACCGTAACAACCTTCGTTTGGATCTCAGCAACTATTGCTCATTTGCCTTCAGCTTCAAGTGCTTCGAACCTAGCAGTCTTCCAGAAATGTTGAACAAGGCTTTCGTAGACAACAGGATTATCTCGTAATGCGTGAACTATCCTGCAGATATTCAAGCCCTTGATCAAAGAAGTATACATTCTCTTGTGTTTCTCAGGAGTTGGTGCAAGATATCCTGCCTGATTATGCGTCGAAATAAACTTTAGATGCATATCCTACACAGACCAAAAATTGTTGAGTATAGAGGTAAGGATGAGAAATTCATTTTTGGCTTGATTCAAAATTTACAAAAAAATGAAATTTCTTAAGTCAACAATCAGCACAAGTCAAAAGTCCACAACTCAGATTGCGAGTCAAAATGTGTAACTAGACTCGAGACCATGAGATTTCGAGTCGAGACGGTGTGATTTTGAGTCAAGACCACATGATATCGAGTCAAGATCCCAGTCAAGACCGTGTGATTACGAGTCGAGACCACAGTCGAGATCAACGAGGTTGCGACTCGCAACCACAAGTCTCGAGTCCTCATATGAGAGGAGTCGCAACCCGAGTCGAGACCCCGTAAACACCAATCATCTGAGTAATTTTGGATCAAAATCCATAAACACTCGTTGATTTTCACGAAGACCATAATCAACCCAGAATTAGGGTTCTTAATGATTTCAAATCTTCAGATCTTCTTCAACAAATCTTCAAAGCTACCTGCATAACTTCAATATATCTGCATTTAAACAGCATAATATCTTCAAATGATTAATAATAATGAGTCGAGATTGGAAAAGCTTGTCGGAAACAGTGATCTTCGCCGGAAAGGATTGGGAGAGAATTGAGAGCAATAGTGGGAAGTTTCGAGTGAATACTGAGGTCTCAACTCGAAACCTCCTTAAATACCTCAAATAACATGGGTCGGGCCTTTGATTGGGCCGAGACCATGATCTCGAGTCGAGACCGGGCCACTAATTGGGCCAAGACCATGATCTCGAGTCGAGACCATCAGAACACCTTTTCCAGGATTTTATTAAACATAATTTAATAATTATTATGATTTAAAATCCCCCTTTTAAAAAAACCAACATTTCTTAGATGACCCTTTGAACCTCTCGAGCACGTTTTACGAGATCAAAACCTAAAAACACAAAAATAAATAATACATATTATTATTTACAAAAATAAAATAGGAAATATCGTAATTGCTCAGGGATCAAATCACGAGGTTTCGGGCTTGACTTCACTTATCAACACTGATCTACTACCGAATGATCTAGACGATTGCCAGTATATTTGTCCACTTAAACTCATCTCCCTAGATCTTTTCCATATAACTGCCTGTAACTCATTTTATCATGTTTTGATGTCTTAACAATGAACACCCAAACAAATACTAATCAAGTCCCAAAATTATAGATAGCACACTCTATCATGCAAGCAGTTTCCCTACCACATATTTCACAAGTCCATTCCAGACTTCTTAAACCTTAACTGGGACTAGATTGAGAAGAGAGCAAAACAGAATAGATCATAAGCAGAGACGATATAATAATATACAGATCAAATGAGTTTTTCTCAGTTTTATATAGGTTTCTTGGGTTTCTTTTGGGCACTTGAGGGCCTCTTTAGGGTGTTTAATTGATCTATAAGACGACTAACGCTCAGCTAGGTCTTTGCTCACGCAAAACAGAAGCTAATTGTTGCCTAGCACCTCAAGGTCTTTGCTCACGCAAAACAAAGGAGATACACGACTTTTTCAGAGAAGATTTCAGAACCATACCAAAATTGTGTGTATCGGGACAACACACATGCATTCAAATATAAATGAGCTAATTCCAAGTGACTTTCTTTCCTGGGGTCATATACTATTTTAGGTTCTAAACAGAAACAGCCAATGTTTCTAGTCTTAAGGATAGAGCCTACCAACACATCATACTAGAGTCAAACTATTTCGATACTGGTCTTACATGAGACAGCCCTTGACCATAATGTGAAAATTTATTTCATTTCCCATGTCACGCAATGCTTCTTTTTGTATTTTTCAATGTTTTTGTATTTTTCAAAATTTCTCCCCCTAAATTTGTGCATAAATAAAAACTACCTAAGAATAGAAAACTTTATGTACAAATTTACCTACGAAAAAAATAAAACATGCTCAGTCAGTAAAACGAATCATTTTCAGAAAATCCACAAGCACTTGAAATTTCGAGCTGCTGACAGGTTTTGTGAACAAATCGGCAGCATTTGCATTTGTGTCGATTTGCTCTAGTTTGATAAGACCTATGTCAAAGCAGTCTCGTATAAAATGAATTTTAATATCAATGTGCATGGTTTTTGAGTGGAAGACAGGATTTTTCACAATTTGTATAGCAGCATCATTATCACAGTATATGGTAGTATTAAGATAAGTCAAACCGTAGTCCTGCAATTGATGCTGCATCCACACCACTTGAGAGCAAGATGCCGAAGCTGCAACATACTCTGCTTCAGCTGTTGAAATAGCCACTGTTTGCTGTTTCTTGCATTGCCAAGAAATGAGTCTGTCATCCAAAAATTGACATCCAGCTGATGTGGATTTCCTGTCCTTGTCAGTGCCTCCAAAATTACTATTAGAAAACGCAAACAAGTTAAAATTGGATTCCCTCAGATACCACAGACCAAACCGAGGTCGGCCTTTAAGGTACCGAAAGATTCGTTTAACAGCAGTAAGATGAGAAGTTTTAGGGTTAGCCTGATGTCGCGCACAGTTGCAGACAGCAAACATAATGTCTGGATGGCTCGCTGTCAGATACATCAAGGATCCGATCATAGACCTATAAAGGCTTTGATCAACAAGGGATCCTTTTGCATCTTCAGTCAGCAACGGTCTTTCTGCCATTGGAGTTTCAGCCGGTTTAGCGTCAGTGAACTTGAATTTTGTCAGCACATTATCCACATATTTCCCTTGATGAATGAGAATGCCTCGAGAATCCTGTTTGACTTGTAAGCCTAAGAACAATGTCATTTCTCCGAGCGCACTCATCTCGAACTTCTTTTTCATAACTCCCTCAAATTCCTTGCAAAGAGCATCACTTGTCGATCCGAAGATAATATCATCGACATAGATTCGAACCAATATCAGATCGCTGCCCACTCTTTTTTTAAACAGAGTCTGGTCTATTGTGCCTCATGTGTACCCATGAGCCAGAAGATGTTCAGTCAGAGTTGCATACCAAGCTCTAGGTGATTGGTGTAATCCATATAGTGCCTTATCAAGCTTGTGGGCATATTCTGGATGATCCGGATGAATAAAACCCGGTGGTTGCTCAACAAAGATTTCCTCCTTCACGTCTCCATACAAAAATGCACTCTTAACGGCCATCTGATAAACAGTGAACCCCATATAGGATGCGTATGCTAAGAAGATCCAGATTGCCTCAAGTCGAGCCACGGGGGCGTAAACTTCATCATAATCCAGTCCCTCTATCTGTCTGAATCCTTGGACTACTAATCTTGCTTTGTTTTGAACGATAACTCCTGTAGAATCTTGCTTGTTTATGAAAACCCAGCGAGTTCCAAGTTTTTGTTTTCCTTTTGGCAACTCCACAAGCTTCCATATTGTTAGCTTCTCAAACTGGTTCAGCTCTTCATGCATAGCATCAACCCAGCCTGGTTCCTGCAAAGCTACATCAATGGTTTTAGGTTCAGTTTGAGAAATGTAGCTAGAGTATAAGCAAAGATTAATGGTTCCTGATTGGCTCCTGGTTTGAATTCCTGCATTGACAGGGCCAATCACGTTCTCAATTGGATGATTTCTTTGAACACTTGTTGGAATGGAAAATTCAGGTATGGTCTCGTCTTGAGGTGTGTTAATGTTGCTTGACTCCCCCTCATTAGATGCAACCGGACTGTGAACTACGGGAGTAGTAACAGTACAATCTTCAGGGATAGGATCATCAAACAGTTCTGATCCAGAGACATTTGAGGGAACTCCTCCAGATTGTGCACCTTCAGGGGTTTGATGAGACGTTGGATGCTCAGTAAATCGCATTCCTGGTGGATCAATAGTGTGATTTCTTGAGCTCCTTTAGTCATGTTCCATTTCTTCCGTATCACCAAATGAAACTGGTTGTTTCAGATTTGACACACTTGCATCAGGGGAAACACTAGACAAAATGTTATATAATTTGAACAAATCAGTATAATCATACTGCCAATCTGGACCGACTCTAGTGTCCATAGAATTTTCTTCGAGCCATTCAACGTTGCACGACTCGACGACCTTTTTGGTTACCTTATTGTACACTCTATAGGAGGATCCTTTAGTGTATCCAATAAAGAAACATTCGTCCCCTTTGACCTCAAACGTCCCATTAGTGTCCATGAGCAACAAGGCACACGGACAACCAAAGATACGGAAGTGTGAGACCGAGGGTTTACGTCCTTCCAGAATATCGTAAGGAGTTTTCATATGACGTTTGTTTTCTAAAGCATGATTCTGGATGTAACAAGCCGTGCTAACTGCTTCGGCCCAGAAGAAACTAGGAAGCTTTGAGTCGGCCAGCATGGTTCGTGCCTCTTCTATAAGAGTACGATTTCGTCTCTCAGCCACTCCATTTTGTTGTGGAGTTCTTGGCGCATTGTACTGTCGTTCGATTCCCTTTTCTGCACAGAATGTATCCAAGGTGATATTTTTGAATTCCGTTCCATTGTCTGATCGAATTGCTTTCACCCTTGTACTAGCCTGATTTTCAACTAGAGTGATAAACTGTTTGATGAAACTTGCAGCCTCGTTCTTATGACCAAGAAAGTAAACCCATGTGTAACGAGAGTAGTCATCTACAATCACAAGACAGTACGCCTTCTTTCCAATACTCAGAACGTTGACTGGACCAAAGAGACCCATGTGTAGCAGTTCAAGTACAGCTTTTGTTAAAGGTGTAGACTTGGATTTATGAGGCTTTCGATGAGCTTTTCCTTTGGCGCAAGCAACACACTTTTCTACCAGCATGAAGTCTTTGATTGGTAGATCACGGACCAATTCGCCTTTAGCTAGACGATTTAGATTTTTCATATTCACATGCCCAAGGCGATGATGCCACAACAGACCATCATGTTCTGAAATCTTTGAGAAGAGGCAAGTAATTTCTTCACATGGTTTCTTGTTCATGTCGATAATATATGCATTTCCACGTCTTTCAGCAGTCATTAAAAACCAGTCTTCTGGTATCACGATACCTAGTTTAAGCACATAGCATCCCTTCTTGGTGAAATGAACCGAATTTCCTCTGTCACAAATTTGCGAGATACTCAGCAAGTTGTGTTTCAGTTATGGGACGCAATTTACATTTTCGAAGCTCATAACGCCATTTCTCACTGTTCCTTTCAAAGTGATTTTGCCTGATTCTCCTCCCGCAAAAGAGACATATCCACCATCAAACTCTTTGACATTTACGAGTTGGGAGAAGTCTCCTGTCATGTGCCTGGAACAGCCACTATACATTTACCAAAGTCGCACGGTAGTCCTCCAAAGCTATTCCTGCACGATTAGCAGGATCAGTTAGATTTAGTAACCCAGCCCATAGTGGATCTGGGTTTTCCATGTGCATCAATGTATGTCACTTTCTGCCAAACAAGATTGTCTTTGTTTAAGAACTTTGATTGGTTTTTATTGACAGATTTCTGTTGACATGTGTTAGATTGAGCAGCTTTAGCTTTGGGTTTCCAATATTGATGTGACCACTTATAATTGTAGTTCCCGAAAGCTCTATATTTATTTTGATGGAAATCATTTTGGCAATTTCGATTTATTTGTTTAGCTGCATTCCAGTCTTGATCAGAGGGCTTAGCTTTGCGATAGTTATTTTTCATTACCTCAAACTTTGCAGTTGTCACTGGCTCCGAATAACGGAATCGGTCTGGCTTAACCTTCTGATTTTGTGCATTCTTATGCTTAGATTGCACTCTGGGGAGTTGAACACAGTTTCTAGCGATGTGTCCAGCAATACCACAATTGAAACATGTTTTTTGTTTCAAGGTGTGGGTATTTTGATTTTTTATGGCAGATGTGGGTCTGTTGGGTTTTGAAGGATGAGCCTGTTTGGTTTTACTTGCTTGTTTAGCTTGTGCCTTTTCTAAGCATTTTGGTCCTTGCTGATCAGAACTGACACAAGCATGAGATGTAGATGGAGGATGAGATTCATCCTTCTTACTGTGATCATCATCATTTTGCAAAGCCGGGTGACTGTTTACTTATTTCAACTTCCTTTTCTTCGTTAATGGATTCTGATTTAGTTTTAATTTCTAAAAAGTTTAAATTTCATCAACACGTGTTTCTTCAACATATGTATCATGTGAATCTAATTTAGATTTGCTTTCAGTTACGGTTCCCACTAGATTCAACATTAGGGGCGTCCACTGAGATCGATTCAGAAGAAGAATCCGGACATTCTTGATTTTCTTGAGAAGAAGTTTCAGTGGTTTCACTGAATGTATCATTAGGGACCTCACCTGTAAGACTATCATCAACTGAAGAGTTAGAAACATCACAATCACAAACATTAACTGAAAAACATTCATCACCAGACTTATTGTTCAAAGATTCAACACAAACATCACCAGTCTTGCCCAAAACATCAGGCCCACTAGACGCAAAAGAACCAAGCATACGAAAAATATTTTGTCCCAACATAAAACCAGAATCAGTTTTATCAAAAGAAGTTTTAGAAAAATCAGAAACAAAGGCTTATTCTCCCCCAAGACTATCTTCACACTTTAAATCTACTACTTCATCCGCACATGCAAACGAACTATTAGGATCAAAGGTGCCTTTTGAGACAAAAATTATTTTAGAATTTCCCTTTTCATTTACAGGTCTGCTATTTATCGATGACTTACCAGTTTTTGGACCATAAGTCATCGTATCCTCATTAATCAACTCCTCAGTAGAGTAAGGCATGTAGGTATATTTATGATTGTAAGGAGGAGGAACCTTCTTATAACCCAAACCACACCCTTTTTTTTCTTTGTATTCTAATTGAATGTCACAAATATCTCTGACCAGTTTGCTAGAAGTATCATATTTTTTTAATATTGATCTCATTGATTTGATATTTTACCTTGATCACTTCTAGCTCTTTGATCAAATTATTCATGATTTCTATGTCATACTTACAGCTACAATTTTTAACGCTGAGTTCCTCCTTTAATTTGGTGATATCTTTCTATTGAGCTTCAATTTTTTCTTTATACAGCTTTTCATTTTTTACCAAAGTAAAGTTTTTATTTTTTATGTCTTTGTAATCTTGAATTAACTCAGCGTTGTGTAACCTATATGCCTCAACTCTTTCGCTACTTACAGGAGTACAGAAAACAGAACGTACCTCTTCAGCAGTAAGTCCATGGATGGGAGCTGACATAATCCTAGTCATAAGTGCCAAATTTTCAGCTGGAACCTCCTCATCATCAGGTGCTGAATTCCTGTCCTCGAAAGCTGAAGTCATGAAAGCAATGTTCTCTAAGGTAGTCTGACTTTCTGGAGCTGAGATGTTCAAACGTTGAATTTCAGCATTCCAATCAAAATTAGCACTTGGTTGAACTACCAGGGCTGAGCTCTGAGTGCTTCCACTAGCGGCTGTTGAGGAATCATTTGTAGTGACAAGAGCTCTTTCAGAGTTCGGTGGAGCAGGTTGTACAGGAGTTTATTCTTTATTGACGCTCGGCTTAGTGCAGTTTCGTGCCAAATGTCCTGGTTCATGGCAGTTGTAACAACGTAACTTGAATGGTACACTAGCAGAATTTGAGAAACCAGCTTCCCACTTCTTTCTTCCAGTCTTTTGTGCAAACTTATGTGCTCTGAAGGTAGCCATAGCCATCTGCCATGTAATATCCATTTCTTCTACATCGTCAGGATGAAATTGATACAGATCATTCAAAGACCATCTAGGAGGTTTCATCTGTCCTGCAACAAAGGCATTTAAGCAGTTTATAACAGATGCAGCAATTTCCAGATTTTCTTTAGAGTGTTGTGTGAAGAATCCAATCAACTCGTTCTTCACTGGAGAAGTTGCAGCAGTAGTTGCAGTTGACGGTGCAGTAGAAGGAGCAGTCGATCCAGAGTAATGAACATTTGCAGAAGTAGGAGTTGCCTTTTGGAATCGACTTTGAGAAATGAGTGCAGCATTGTTGTTGTTTGTGGCAGTGGAAGTAACAGAAAAACTTGCAGCTAGCATGCTATTCTTGTGGTTATTTTCCCTCTGCTTGTCATCTAGCTCACATGCCTTGATATGAGAAATTATTTCAGTTAAAGTGCATCTTGCAAGATCCTTGGTTCTTTTGATCATCGCAACATGATTATCCCATCTTTTTGGTAAAGCATTAAGAAGTTTTCGATTCTGAGCAGCTTTAGAAGGAGCAATTTCTTCCATATCCATCTGAGTAATGATATTCAAAAACCGCTGAATTTGATTATCAATAGTCTCCCCATAGACATAATTGAAATTGTTGAAGTTTTGCCTCAACAAGTTCCTTCGACTCTCTTTCATATCTTCATTACCTTCATAGACATCTATCAATGATTCCCACATTTCCTTAGCTGATTTGCAAGTACGAAATCCCATAGCAACATCTGGACCTAGAGCCATGGTCAGATAAGAAAGAGCCCTAGCATCTTCCACGATAATAGCAAACTCCTCTTCAGTATAGTCTTCAACAGGCTTCTTGATCTTAACTCCTGGAGCAGAATCTCTTTTCAAATAGAATCTCCCTAGGACCTCTTAGAATACATCTCCAGATTTTATGATTCTCTTATTTCACATGTTGTTCAAAACGCCATTTCCATTCGGGAAACTCATTTCCATCAATCAACCTGGGAATACGTGTAGTAGTTCCAATTTTTTAATCCAATTCTTGCTGTATGTTCATGGCTGCTAGATCAACACTTAGATTATTTGTAGTCATTGTTTCTCAGTTTTGGTCCAATTAATTAAGTAATTAATTATTTTCAGGTCCAAAGTCCAAGATTTTCTATCCACAAATCAAAAACACGTTGCAGAGTTACGTTGTGACTCGAGACAGCGGTTGCGAGTCGAGACGTGAATGTTGACAACTCGAGACAGTAGCATATTGCGAGTCGAGACAGAAGGATGGCAATTCGAGACCGTTGCTGGTTGCGAGTCGAGACCAAAGGTAGACAACTCGAGACTGAAGCTGATTGTGAGTCGAGACCAAAGGTTGACAACTCAAGACTGTTCCTGGTTGTGAGTCGAGACCGAGAAGTTGACAATTCGAGACAGCAGATTGCGAGTCGAGACCCTGCAAAACAATATGTGAGATAATTATAGCCAATATCCCTGATTTCCAGCAGCTTCCAAAATTCAAAGATTTTGAAATCTTCGAATTTTTTATCCTCAACAATCTTCCGAGAAATCAGCAAACACTATTCAGGAATTACACGCACCAAAATCAACACTTTGAATCAATATTTGCGATGAACAGTTTGAAGATTGTATGATCCGTAAACAGAAAACACAACCAAAACGGTACCACTGTAAAACAACCACTAGCAAACCAAGATCAGTAAAAATAAATCCTTCTTGAATCCGAATGATATCAAAACCGAACCAAGAATTGGTTTCTTGGCTTTGATACCAATTGTAAAACTCGTGTGGATCTTTCAACGATATCAAACAAGTCTTGTGTAAGTGCGGAAATCAAACACAAGTGGATTCAATAACAAATATAACCGAAACAAGTAAGTAATTAAAACAAACCAAAGATATCTTGCATTCACTGATTGAAGGTGACAGATACAAGACTCCCAAAAGGTTTTGGCTTGCCTCCTTGTTCTCGACAACTAATCAACCTCAACCTAAAGGTTGAGGTTTACTTAAATACTAAACAGTGTGGGTCGAAACCCCTACTGGCCCACTTGAAACCTATGCTAGACCCACTAAACATATCGACCCAAATACTATTAAGCAAAACTTTACAAACCAACCCCTAAACACTTTAATCCTCTATGAATAAACCTTCAGGTTCTAACACAACAAACTTGAAAATCAGTGACACCCAGATTTGAGACTAAACAAATTTGGAAATCAACGGCTGATTTGACAAAACCAAACCAGTTTTGGAAACCAAAAGTTGATTTATCAAAACAAAACATTCAAAATGAATCAAGATTTTATCAAATGAATGTTTTAAAATGTCAAATGTGGGCGGTCAAGAAACAAAAGACTTCTGAAAATGAGGAAACTAAAGAAAATGTTTTTGAGAAAAATGAACGAAATTTTCCAGTCTTGGCTGGGAAAATATATGTTTAACTACCTGAGTCAAAGCAGACTTGGGTAGCTTTACTCAAATAATTGAATTGTTTGAATGTACAGGTGCTTTGAAAGGATGTTGAATGTCAACCTGAAGAGGGGAGGAGCCTGGCACAGGAGGCGGTAGATCCCTGAGAATGAAAAACAGGGAGTTTGTTTGTTTTTGTACATAAATAAAATATAAATAAAAAACCCTAAAAATAGAAAAATTTTAAAAATGAAAAAAATATGTTTTTAGTTTTTGTTAAAAATAAAAATTTTGAAAAAATATGTTGATTGAATATGCAGAAACCCTCACGGCTGAACAAACATGATTAATTTCACAAATGGTTGAAATTAACATTGTTAAAAATCAATGTGTTGTTGTAGGTCCCCTATCCCGTATGGATCGTCACAAAACTGATAATCTACCAAGTGTTTAGAATCCCCTTGATAAACCAAACAAACAGAAACAAGTAGATGAATAAGAACACTTTTCAAACCGATCTTCTATGATTATCAAACAAAACGTTTTACAATCACTCAAGATCTCCAAGAACCTCACAACCAATTTCTATGTATTCTCTAACTATCTATTTCGAATGCTCTCTCAATGCTCAAGATGTCTAACCCTAAAACCATAGACTAAGGTTGTTTATATAACCACAGCTAAACCTACGAATTGGGATTTGCCCATATTACAATTATTAACATAATTCGGGCCTAATAGATTTGATGCAAACTTGACCAGATTGGGCTTCATAAACTCGAAATCCTTTAAGTCATCATAGTCCAATCTTCTGTTTAATATCCAAAGACCAAGCCAAAGTTGTTGTCACATAACATGCACCAACAAACTCCCCCTTGACAATAGCTTGCAAAGGAAACTTAGTCTTCAGATTCCACAGTCTTTGGTCTTTGGATAGCGTCAGCTTCAACACGAATTCTGTCAACAACAGACTCCCCCTAAGCTGATGTATCCAATCACCAAATCTACCAAGTTTTGAGTTATCAATCCAAGTAAGTCTTCATAACATCCATTCTGCATTGTAGAAGGAGGATTCTACCAAGCAGCAGCAAACTCCTCATCACTTCACAACAACTCTTCAACACTGCTTCAATTTGTATACTATAAAACAAACATCTCGAGAAACCATAAGAATTTTTCAAAATAGTTAAACAAATTTTTATTATTCAAGAGATAGTTAAAATTGTATCACATATTAAGCCATTACAATTCAGCACCAACACGCAACAAATTTTAATCAAACACCTTATAACCTGTATGATTTAACATTTTGAACCCACTTTCTAACACCGTCTCCCCCTATCAGTAACAGATCCGCCAAGAATAACAGTTTTACGTACATTAAGAATTTTAACAGAAAAAGACACTGTTTTTGGTTTTTTATATTTTCTGAAAGCAAATAAATACTAAAAGCAATAACACTCTGTTTTTGTGAGAATCACCGGTAAGAAGATCATATCAGCACAATCAAACTGTTTTCACACTATTAGATAATTCTTTATATAATTTTTCGTGAAAAGCAGTCCAAGAAGATTACCAGTATGTTTATCCACCTAAACAAAATGCATGAACATTTTAAGTACCATTACCGTATGATACGTTAAGGTAATTTTATATCGATATACTAGTGTGTCCCACTTCAGGATGTACCCCCGCGATCAAGGTATGCACAAAGATTCATCGTAGTAGGTGAGTATACCGAATTCATCCATTTTGTTTTTCAACGTTTAGATAATTGGTGATCAGGTCAGTACTTCCGTACAACAAAGATACCAAAATATCTAACGAGGGCTAAGACAAATACCATTTTTGGTACGATTTATGCTTTTTGCACATTTTGAATTACTCTCTAGGAGAGCTTCTTCATTTTCAGGGTTTTGGCATTTTTAGCTCTTTTAAGATATCCTAGTTGTGCCTAGGTCAACATGTATCTAGATGCAGCAGAAGGACGACCCTGATATCCCCGAATGAAATAACAGTATAAAGACCCAAGACCTCAGATTTTGGCAATCTATCAATGCTAGATTTAAGGTCATTAAACCATACACCACTGATGTGTTCCCCACTCATACTCAGTGCATTTAGGTTTATATCACATTTGTCAGTTGATTATTTCATGCTTTTTGCCTACTGGTGCATCATATGATGAAGCTGCTATCACACTTAAGCATTTTAGTTCAGTTTCAGTGTGACAGTCTAACTTGCTGATGTACTATCATCTCTTCCTTTTCACACAGTAATAACTCATTTTTTATTTTCTATTTTTTTTACGTTTTTTATTTTTCGGTGTTTTTGTATTTTTGATCTTTAAGAAAGAAGTATACTATTTACAAAAATTCTTATGAAAAACCAGTTATTCAGGATTCCTCATCCCGTTGAGTTCGACTAAGTGTTCAAAGCAAGCTCTATCAAAAGATTTAGTGTAAAGATCAGCAAGGTTATCTAGTGTGTCGACTCTATGAAGTTCAATTAGTTTCTTTTCAGCACAATCCCGTATAAAATGATGACGAATGTCAATATGTTTAGTTCTACTGTGCTTTACAGGATTGTTTGTAATTGAAATAGTGGCATTATTGTCTATTATAATAGGAGTACGGGTGAAATCCAAACCGTAATTGCGTATCTGTTGTTGAATCCAAAGAACCTGAGAGCAGCAGCTACCAGTAGAGCAACAATATATTCAGCCTCACACGTAGAGGTAGACACACAAGATTGTTTCTTGCATTGCCAAGACACAATCATGCCTCCTAAGAACTGACAACCACCTGTTGTAGACTTCATGTTAGACTTGCATCCTCCAAAGTCTGAGTCAGTGTAAGCAACAAACTTCAAATCACTATCAGCTGGATACCACAACCCAAGTTTAGGTTTCCCCTTCAAGTAATGAAGAATATGCTTCACCGCTTTCATGTGTGACTCTTTCGGATTAGCCTGATATCTGGCACACAGACATACGGAAAACATGATGTCAGGTCTTGAAGCAGTCAAGTACATTAGTGAACCAATCATTGCCCTATATTGAGTCGGATCAACATCTTCAGTACTTTCATGATCTGGGCCAAGATTGTGATTTTCGCAAATAGGTGTGTTGAAAGTAGAGTAATCCTCTATTTTGAATCGAGACAAAATGTCATACACATACTTTGTCTGATGGATAAACATTCCATCCTCCTTCTGATCAACTTGTAATCCCAGAAAGTAAGACAACTCACCCATAGCGCTCATTTCGAACTTGCTCTTCATCACCTGCTCAAACTCTTTACACATGTTCTCATCTGATGACCCAAAGATGATGTCATCAATGTATACCTGTACCAGCAGAAAATCTTCCTTCTTTCTCTTAATGAATAGTGTACTGTCAATCTGACCTCTTTCAAAACCATTCTTTATCAGATGTGTTGACAGTGTCTCATACCATGCCCTGGGAGCTTGATGTAATCCATACAAAGCCTTATCAAGTTTGTATACTCGATCTGGATATTCTGGATCAACGAACCCATCTGGTTGTGAGACATATAGTACTTCTTGGACTTTCCCATAAAGAAAAGCACTCTTCACGTCTAGTTGATAAACTTTAAAGCCCTTGAATGAAGCGAAGGCTTGGAACAAACGTATTGCTTCCAACCTTGCCACTGGTGCAAACACCTCATTGTAATCAATCCCTTCTTGCTGATTGAAACCTTTGACCACCAATCGAGCCTTGTTACGCGTTACGATTCCTCTTTCATCCTTCTTGCACCTAAACACCCATTTAGTGCCAATCTTATTTTCACCTTTTGGAAGGTCAACTAACTCCCAAACCTTCAACTTTGCAAACTGGGCCAATTCCTCTTGCATAGCTTCAACCATGAATTGTATTTTAGAGCCATATGAATGTTCTTCGGCTCCTCTTGGGAAATAAAGCAACAATACAAGCACTCGTTCACAATCCCAGTCTTTTCAATCGAAACAAAAAGACCGGAATTCGCTGCTATGCTTCTTCTCGTCTGAACACCTGCAGTAGGATCTCCAAGTATCATGTCAACTGGATGATCTTTATTTGCTCGTGTAGTAGCAACGATATCGACTTCTAGGTTATCACCTAGGTTTGATCCAACCTCCCCTTGAATATTTTGATTCGCTAACGGATTAATGAAATCCTCCCCCTGAATGGGTTCAGACTCACTATCACTTGAATCATAAACAACAGCACCTGAGGAAGTTTCCGGAGCATCTGTCATATCGACACTCGATCTAGGCATCAACTCGCCTTCATCGTATTCACTAATAACTGTTTGAATCAACTGAGAATCATCTGCATTAGAAAACTTAGGAATATTAAATGAATTAAAAATGCTTTCATAATCATATAATATAGCAGGACCACTCGTTGATTGTTGAGGTTTGTATGTAGTAATTTAAACATTAAAAACAACCTAAATTTTACCAGTTTTTAGATTGAAAACCCTTTTATTTGATGTGCCAGGTACGTAACCTAGAAAGTAGCCTTCGTCAGCCATCTTACCGAATTTTTGTTTATCTTTGTTTCGCACAATGGTGCAGGGTAATCCAAATGGTTCAAAGCCTGTTAAGTTTGGTTTCTCGTTAAACATAAGTTCATGACAGGTTTTGTTAAAACGTTTAATGGTTAAAACTTTGTTTAGGACGTAGCAAGCTGTATTCACAGCTTCTCCCCAGAAAAGAACTGGAAGCTTTGAATCTGAAAGCATAGTCCTAGCGGCTTCAATCAACGTCCTGTTTTTCCTCTCAGTGACTCCATTCTGTTGAGGAGTATAAGGAGCAGAATATTGATGTTCTATTCCCTTTCGAAGACAGTAGAGATCCAGAATCCGATTCTTGAACTCCGTGCTATTATCACTCCTTATCCTCTTGATACTTGCTTCATGGACGTTTTCTAATTTTGTAAAAAGATCTATCAGCATCTCCGTTGTCTCATCTTTTGTACCTAAAAAGAAAACCCATGAATAACATGAGTAATCATCAGTGACAACAAGACAGTAGTACTTTCCACCTATGCTCCTCACATTCACTGGACCGAATAAATCCATGTGAAGCAATTCATAAGGGGCATCTATTGAATTTACTGTTTTAGACTTATGAGGTTTCTTATGTTGTTTTCCTTTTTGACATGGAAGACATTTATCTTCCACATGAAACCTCTGCATTGGAACCTCTTTCACTAGCTCATTTTTAATAATGTATTTCATTTTGCGGTAGTGAATATGGGGTATGCGTCTGTGCCACAACATTGATTCAGCTTCAGATGCTTTTGATAGAAAACACGCCACCACAGCAGATGGATCCTTGGCACCCATGTCCATGACATAAGTATCATTTCTCCTCGATGCACGCATCACTATCCAATCATCCGGTATCACCAAACCCGGTTTCAACACCAATGCTTTAGACTTGGTAAAATGGACCGAGTGACCCTTGTAGCAGACTTGAGACACGCTCATTAGATTGTGTTTAAGCTGCTCAACATAGTTCACTTTGTCCAAAGTGATCTTCCCATTTGTCACTTTTCCACGTCTGGTAATCCTACTACCTTTAGTACCAGCAAAATTCACATGTCTACTATCATATTCTTCAAATTCAGAAAACAATCTCGCATCCCCCGTCATGTATATAGAGCAGCCACTATCAACATACCATATGTCACACCCCAACCGATGGCGGAAACATCGGGGCGTGACATTGAGCGAAACAGATTCTCCAAGAGAATTCATAACAACTACTAATGACAATACATTAATCGTTAACGTCCCATACCATCAACATATAAAGTAAAAACAGTTATTACAGATATTGTTCTCAAAGACAAATAGATTGTTCTGACAGCTCAGATTTTATTGAATGACGTTTCTAGACCACCTACTTCGTTTCATCAAGCAAAGCATAACATCCTAAACACCTGTCACATACGTTAAAATAAAGTCAATACACAGAGTGTAAAGGTGAGTACACAAGTTTAAGTAGCTTATAGTAGCGAAAGCGTTTACGCATAACCAGCATGTAACACGTAGAAATGTGAAGCATGTAAGCTATCGACAATGACAAATGCAACCGACATGATTGCGAGTGTAGAATGCGCAACACATTATCACGACTGTGACTATGTGAAGTAAAAACCCCTTAACAACCACTGTCCACGACAGGTGCTGAGTCCAAACTATAGTACTATCGTTGCTAAGGTGTCAGACAACAATCACTGTGTAAACATAACATACAAGCATTCATCGAAACACATATAACATGCAAGAGCGGTTAGCGTTTAAAAGTGTTTGCGTTATGTGTTGACGTGATTTGATATAGGTAACGTATGTAACACCCAAAAGTGCGTTAAGCGAAAAAGGGTTCGAGTATACTCACAGTGCGTGTTTAGCTAGTAAACACAATACTTGGATTGAAGGGAGCGTGGGGAGAATAGCCTGAGCATAGAACGATAGTGTATGCATTAAACAACGTGTAAACAATGTGTCGAGGAGATAAATGTCGGATGATGAGTCGGTCGGATGGTCATCCGGACGGATGGTCATCCGAAGAGATGACCACTCGAACGGATAGCCATTCAAATGAGTTGTGAGTGTTGGTAAAACTTTTGAAGCTTTCTTTGTAGTATAAATCAAGTCATTTGATCGGATGGTCATCCGGATGGATGGCCATTCGGTCGGATGGCTATTCGAATGAAAGTGTGATCCTCTTTGAAGTTTTGTCAAATTGTTTAGGTGTTGAACTTATAAAGTCAAGTCACCTGGTCGAATAGTCATTCGATCGGATGGTCATCTGATCGGATGGCTATTCGATCGGCGATCGGGTGTTTTGAAAATCTTTGTAAAATTTTCTAAGTTAAAAGTTTTGAAGTTTAACGGAGACGACATGATGACGTGTCAAACAACGGAAATCACACCAAGTCCAACTCAGTCGATCGGATGGGAATCACCCCATTCGATCCGACTAACTATTCTTGATGGAGTTTCACGTTCAACCCGTGAATCGGTCGTCTTTTTGGTGGAAATTCGTTCTTAAACCGGTTCCCAACTAGAGTATGAGTAGAGAGCCTGAATGAGTCTAGATTCCATCGGTTATGAGTAGAAAAGTGAAAAATGTTAAAGAAAAGTTGATAATCGTTTAGATCTTGTTAAGATTCGTGTAAAATAATGTAGAAAACCTTTAGATCTGAACATATCTTGACGAGATGAGGTCACACAATAGTTTCCATAAGAAACCGAGGTGACGTCACCCTAAAACAACCCAAATAAGTTGATTTCATTGTGTAATCCAGTGATTTGAGTGGAGAAGATGATGAGAAAGTGTGTAGTGATGATGGAAGTACAAGATTTAGGAAGAAAACTTACGAAAATAGCCTGGAATCGAGTGAAATATGCTTGAGAACGAGCTGGGAGGGTGTTGGTTTGATAGAGCTGTCAAATCAATGAATAGTGATGTGACAGGTGAGTATTTATAGGTGAGAGGAGTTAAGGCGGTGGAGGTTAAGTGGGTCGGATGGCCAATCGGTCGGATGGCCATCCGATCGGATGGTCATCCGGTCGGATGATCATTCGATCGTGTGGTCATTGGTTCAGTTGGCTTGTGCGAGTTAGTTTTACAACTTTCTTTTCGTGCGTTGAGCGTTGCATTTAAGCGAGTTGCGAGTAAGCGTTGCGATGAGATAACCACATAACATTAAACAAGTAAACATACAAATACACACATAACATATAAGATGCATAAAAGTAAATCTGCGTTTCAAGTTTGCGATGAGATTGCGTTGCGATAGAGTTGCGATTGCGTTTTTGAATAACATCCCAAAACATATACGAGGCACATACAAGTAAAGCACATAATAACACACACATAGAAAAATACTTGTAGCTTCGTTTCGAGTTGCGATGCGATAACGATGTGATAACGTTTAGTATAAACTTGCGGCGTGATATGTGATAAAATGCGTTCAAATAGTATGCGTTGTAATAGCATGAAGTAAATCATAGTTTAAAATATTATTTAAAATCATTAACCAACATATCAAACCTCGAGAGTACAAGTCAATTAAGCAAGGAATAACAGTTCTGAGTAACAACATGACTTGACCTTGACTTTGACTCGGAAAGTTAGGTTGTTACAGCCTCCCCTACTTTAGGGAATTTCATCCCGAAATTAAGGCGCAGGTGTAACGAACATATGTGGATATTTAGCTTTCATATCACTCTCGAGTTCCCAAGTGAACTCGGCGCCGCGTTTGCCTTCCCAGCGAACCTTCACTATTGGAATGCGTGAGCGTCGGAGTTTCTTGGTCTCTCGGTCCATGATTTCTACTGGCTTTTCCACGAAGTGTAATGTTTCGTCCACTTGCAAATCCTCGAGAGGGACATGAAAATTCTCTTCGGCTAGACACTTTTCAAGGTTCGAAACGTGAAAGTCGGGTCTACGTTGCTGAGTTCCTCCGGTAGTTCGAGTCTGTAGGCGACTTTGCCAATTCTTTCCAGAATTTTAAAGGGTCCAACGTATCGAGATGCTAGCTTTCCTTTCTTGCCGAATCGGATCATCCCCTTCCAAGGTGAAACCTTTAGGAGTACGTGATCACCAACTTCGAACTCATGGGGCTTGCGGCGTTTATCGGTGTAACTCTTTTGATGACTCCGAGCTTTCAAGAGATTGTCTCGTATTTGGAGGATCTTGTCAGTCGTTTCTCGTAATAACTCAGGACCAGTAATTTGCGCGTCTCTGATCACGTGCCATACAATCGGCGATCGACATTTTCTTCCATATAATGGCTCAAATGGTGCCATTTGAATACAAGAGTGATAACTGTTGTTGTACGAGAATTCGACTAAAGGTAAATATGAATCCCAATTACCACCAAAATCTATAACACATGAACGAAGCATGTCTTCAAGGGTGCGAATCGTGCGTTCAGTCTGACCGTCGGTCTGGGGATGGAAAGCGGTACTGAGATTAAGAGTAGTACCGAGAGCAGATTGAAAAGTTTCCCAGAGGCACGAGGTAAATTAACCATCGCGGTCAGAGATGATATCACGAGGTGTTCCATGTCGACAAATGATTTCGTCGGTATAGATTCATGCTAATCGTCAACCTTATAGTCTTCTCGTATCGACAGAAAGTGAGCAGATTTAGTAAGACGATCAACGATAACCCAGATGCTATCGTAACCTGATGGCGTGCACAGAAGTTTCGTAATGAAGTCCATAGCTATACTCTCCCATTTCCACATAGGGATCTCGGGTTGTACGAGTAAGCCAGAGGGTCGTTGATGTTCAGCCTTAACCTTGGATACAAGTTAGGCATTTTGAAACGTAGAGAGCGATATCCTTCTTCATTCCAGGCCACCAATACCTGGCAAGCAAGTCCTGGTACCTCTTGTCGGCACCGGGATGAATAGAATATCGGGATTTGTGGGCTTCAGTCAGCAATATGTCCCGAAGGTTATTGCGACCGGGGATCCAGATGCGATCGAGATAGTAATAGATACCGTTCGATTTGGTGACAAGTTGGGTTTCAGCTCCATGCTTCATTTCCTCTTTCAAGGTATTCTCAATGAAGCATGCGTGCTGAGCGTCACGAATGGGAGCTTCGAGGTCGTGTTGGGCTTGAACATTACGAACACAATGTAAATAGCTTCTTCGGCTAAGAGCGTCGGCAATGACATTTGCTTTGCCTGGGTGATAGTGTATCTCACAGTCGTAGTCGTTGAGAATTTCAACCCATCTGCGTTGGCACATATTCAGCTCTTTCTGGTTCAAGATGTGTTGTAGGCTCTTATGGTCGGTGAAGACCGTACACTTGGTACCATACAGGTAGCGTCGCCAAATCTTTAACGCAAAAACAACTGCACCGAGTTCGAGATCGTGGGTTGTATAGTTCTTCTCGTGAACTTTGAGCTGTCGAGAGGCGTACGCGATAACCTTATCCCGCTACATAAGGACACAACCGAGACCTAGGTTAGAGGCATCGCAATAGACTGCGAAGTCATCGTTCCCATCGGGTAGCGCGAGTATGGCAGCGTCGCAAAGCATACACTTGAGAGTTTGAAAGGCTTCCTCTTGTTCAGTTCCCCAAACAAAAGTCTTGTCTTTATGCGTTAGAGAGGTGAGAGGAAGGGCGATTTTAGAGAAATCAGCGATAAATCGACGGTAGTAACCTGGCAATCTGAGAGAGGAACGAACTTCAAACGGGGCTTTCGGTGTAATCCAACTCTTAGCTGCTTCAATCTTCGCGGGATCGACGGGAATACCTTGATTGTTGACGATTTGACCGAGGAATTGAACCTCCTCAAGCCAAAATTCACACTTGGAGAACTTGGTGTAGAGGCGATTCCCTTGGAGAAGCTCGGGAACCAAACGAATATGTTGTGCGTGTTCGGTTTTCAACTACGAATATATAAGGATATCATCGATAAACATGATTACGAAGCGGTCGAGAAAGGGTTTACACACTCGATTCATCAAATCCATGAAAACCGCGGGTGCGTTGGAAAGACCAAAGAGCATAACAATGAATTCATAATGGCCGTAACGAGTGCGAAAAAATGGTTTTAGGATATCTTCCTCCTAAATTCGTAACTGATGATAACCAGAGCGTAAATCGATCTAGAAAAACACGTAGTGCCTTGAAATTGATCAAACAAATTATCGATTCGGGGTAGAGGATAGCGATTCTTGATAGTAAGCTTATTGAGTTCCCTATAATCGATGCACATTCGGAACGATCCATCCTTCTTTTTCAAGAAAAGGATAGGTGCGTCCCATGGAGATGTGCTAGGGCGTATGAAGCCTTTATCAAGTAATTCCTGGAGTTGACTCGAAAGTTCACGCATTTCGGACGGAGCTAGGCGATAAGGAGCTTTAGCAACAGGGTTAGCTCCAGGAATGAGGTCGATTCGAAAATCAATATCACGAGATGGAGGTAAACCAGGTAAATCGTCAGGAAAGACAGCAGGAAAATCACGAACCACAAGTACCTTTTCCATCGGCTTCTTTTTCTTCTCTGCTACTACGATGTGTGCCAAGAAAGCCTTGTATTCCTTTCGGAGATACTTGCTCGCTTGAGTGCACGACATGTGTTTTAGTTCCTTCGAAGATACTTCGCCATAAACACAGAGTTGGTCGCCATTAGCAAGAGAGAAACGAATTATCTTATCGAAATAAACGACTTCAACACGATTTTCACGATGAAAATCCATGCCTACTATGATTTCAAAACTACCAGGTTGCATCAGGATGAGATCGATCGGAAAAACGTGATTGAGTGCGAGAGTACAATCACACAGAACAGAAATAACGGTGACGGTTCTTCCGGTGGCAATTTCTACGTTGAACATCGTTGGGAGGTTAGCGCGTTTATGGTTTAGGAGCTTTTCGAATTTAAATGACACAAAACAGTTATTGGCTCCAGTATCAAATAAACACGAAGCATAAATACCGTTAACGAGAAACATACCTTTGACAACAGTGTTGTCAGTTTGAGCCTAGCGGACATTGATATTGAAACCACTTCCGCGGGCTGCTTGTTGTGGTTACTGCTGTTGTTGATGTTGTTGCTGCGGTGGTTGTTGCGACTCGTGTTTCACCACTCGGTTCGGGCAAACATTAGCGAAGTGGTTAGGGTCACCACATGCAAAGCAGGCTCGTGCATGAGCAGCGGGAGCATGAGCTGCTTGGTTACCCTGAGGAGCGGGGAGTGCAGCTGGCAGTGCTGGAGGAGCTTGAGCTTGCTGACGAGGGCTAGTGCGACAGTTCACTGTGAAGTGTCCGTAGAGATTGCAGTGGACACAAAAATGGCAAGCTATCCCAGCTGGGTGGTGATAAATATAAGTAGGGCATAGAGGGTAAGGACCAGTGTACGTACGCTTGGCAGCCAGTGCGTTGGTCATAGGTGCTGCGACTTAACGGTTCTGGCTCTGGGGTTGGACAGGTACAACGTTGAGAGGAGTGGCAGTAGCTGCACAGTTTTTGTTGTTGTTACTCTTGCGCTTGCGTCCTTGACGTGATGACTTTGAAACTTGAGGTGCTGCGGTTTCAGTAGCGGGAGTAGCAGTGACCTGGTGGAGATTCTTGGTTGAGGTTTTGAAATAACCAGCCAAAACTCGCTTATCATTGATCTCAGCGGCGAGTTGGTAGGTTTCCTCAATGGTGGCAGGTTTGGCTGCTTGAACGAAATCGGCAACACAATCGGGTAGAGCACGAATGTACTTCTTGATCGTGATGTCCGGAGTTGACACTTGACCAGGACAGATGATGCTAAGCTGCTTAAAGCGGGCGGTGAGACCAGCATTATTACCTCCTTCTTGCTTGATACACCAAAACTCGTTTTCCCGCTCCGGAGTTCATGTGGGGGACATAATTCTTTCATCATGACTTCCTTCAGTTCCTCCCAGGAGAGTCCATAGGCTGCATCGTTACCTTGCTTGTTGCGTTCGGTAGTCCAGAGCACTGGACTGAAAGACTCCTGTTGCGTTAACAGTGCAGTGGTTGTCTGGGCATCCACTTTGACGAAGGGTGATTTCAATCGAGTCAAACCACTGAAACATGGCGTTGGGCCCATCTTCACCAGTGAAGCTAGCAGGACCGCAAGCCTTGAATTGTTTGAAGCTAAAAGGAGCTTTCGGCGAGTCGCTCTTGGATTCAACAGAGGACTTGCTTATTGACGTCATTGATCTCGCTGACGATTTGTGGAATAACCTTGGCCATTTCATTGGCCACCAGCGATGCGATGCGTTTGTCAGCGTGGTTTTGGTGAGTAGCACGAGAGGTGTGAGAACCAAATGACGACATTGTCTGCAGCAGACATCGTCACATGGTTTTAATCGAGATTCGATAATCTTGGGTATAGTTTAGCGTATCGTAAAACATCCTTTATTATTATTATTATTATTATTATTATTATTATTATTATTATTATTATTATTATTGTAAAGCTCAGTAACACGTCAAATACATATACACATAATCACGTAGGCACATAATCCACATAGGCACATAAGCACGTAAGCACATATTTTGCACGTATTCACCTATATTTTGCACGTATTCACCTACATATTTTGCACGTATTCACCTATCTTTCAAGTTTCGTGAGCGCGTTCGGGTGTTGCGAGTGCGAGTAGCGATAGCGAGTAACATAGCGTGCGAGTGTTCTTAGTTTGGCTGCGATTTGTTAGCGTTTTGAGTTAAAGGTGTTGTGCGAGTTGTGCGCGTTTTAATAAAGCGATGAGCGAAAAGCGAATAAGTCTCCAAAATCAAAACATATAAATACATAAACACATAAAAACACATAAAATCGATAACTCATAAAATCAACGATTGCGGGCTTGAATCGAAATAGATTGTCTCGGGTTCTGTCGAAACATATCTAAACACCCAAGTGATTCGACTATTCACAAAAAAAAATCTCGAGTACACGCTTGGCCTAATAGATCGTGCTCTCACCAAAATAGGGCGAACGACACGCATCCTTTCGGTTACTTACGTAAATCGAGTCAGTGGAATCCATCGAGACCTTGGTGAGAGTTTTGTAAAAACTAAATAGAGAGCGGATCGAGTCATTAAGATACGGGTTTCACCCTAACTTAACAACTTTATCCATGATAGTGTGGCAAACCACGAGATAGCGAGGGAGAATTTCGTCGAGATATGGATTTCACTCCTGACTCAACGAAAATTCCAATGTTAATAGTAAAAATGCGCGTAGAGTGAGTGATTTTGTCGAGATTTCTCGGTTTTCACACCTAATCTTGACCAAATCACTCGATTGTGTTATGCGAGTATTTTCGAAAATGTGTATGTTGTGTCAGCTTTAAGAAAAGCAGTAGTGCGTTTCAGCTTTAGGAAAAGCTTTCTCCACGCGAAGCTGTAGTATGCGGTGTCTGCATGGGGATGTAGTTTTAGCGAGAGGATCAAAAGCGAGTTTGCACGAAACCCCTACCGGGTTTGCACGAAGCAGTCTTGTGACACCCGGCTTTTCAGGCCGTACCGTACAATTGTAACACGTGTTGTGAATAGGTAACAGGGCTATATTTGACTGGTTATGATGTTTATATGTGAAATTTATTGTGTTGGTAAAATTAAACTTTGATAAAAATTATGTTGGCAACGGTAAGATAAACGCTTATCGCGTAACGATTAAAATGCGAAACGAACGTCGGTGACCACCCGATCAGTGTTAAAATCCTAAAAATATTCTGTTATGATTAGAATAATTATTTTAATCATATCCGTGTGGAAAAATAAATTAAAACGCTAAGAAACTCTATTTTTCGAGTTTAATCGCGTACCCCGCAATGCAGCGCGTATACCGACAAAATACCGTCAACACAGCCTGTCAAGGCAAATGATAATCATTTTAGTAATTATTTAATGATTTTATTACTTTAGAATGATAAAAAAAATAAACACGCATAAATCCCTATTTTTGTGATTTTAAGCGCGTACTGCGCAGCACAACGCACATACTGCCAAATACCGGCAACGTCGCCAGTCCAGGCAAACAAAATATTGTTCAGTAATATTTTGGTGAGTTTATTTTTATAGAGTGATAAAAATAATTTAAAACGCACTAAAACGGGGTTAAAACGCTAGATAAAATACCGGGTATCCAGTAAAATGCTAGTTTTTACTCTATATTACTTATATATAAAATTTTTGTTTATGTATGTGTGTGTAGAGATAAATGGCAGCCTCTAATCTCTCTCTCTCTCTCTCCTCTCTATTCCATGCATTGGTCTAAATAAGAGGTGCATGATGACACATTCCTCAAACCTCCCAATATCTTTCACCATTTCAAGAATCATGTCTTTAAAACATAATATCTCTCTCTCTCTCCAAAAATCAGCCGAAAATCACCTTCACACATCCATAATTTTAGAAATTTTGATGTTCTTGCAAGAACTAAATTAAATCCAAGGTGTTTCCAAGCTATTTTGATGATCCAAAGGTGCTTTCTTGGTGAAATAAGCTTTAAAACATCAAAAATCATGTCAAAACCCACTTGAATCTTGAAGGTAAAAAATTTATTTTAGAAACCTTGTTTTTGATTCTTGATGTTCTTGATGTTGATGGAAGTTTCTCTTGTTCTTGAGTTTACTCACAAACTTGAAAATGAAAACAAATGGGTTTTTGGATAAAATAAAAATGGAGATGTATATGTGAGTGCATGTGGCCGTGTGTGTGTATACATGTGTGTATGAGGATTGAGTTTTGATTGATATATGTTTGATTGATCTTTGGAAGTTAATGCTTGAATGATTTGAAAAGGGGTTTTGTGATTGGAAATGAGTTTATGTGAAAAGTGAATTTTTGAAATTATATACATATATATATGTATGGCCGTATATGTATGTATATGTATTGCATGCAATTGAAATTTTGTTGTTAGTTCATAACTATGTAGGAACATGATTCTTGCATTTATAATAAATAATGAAAAATAATCATATGAAGATGATGATGTTCTCGAATATTTGAACATGAGTTAAATACATGATAGATATAATTTAGTTCATGCATGTTGATGATGATGTGATTTGAATGCATTAGATGCTTGTACTTAAGCATGCATGTGGATGAATGTTCATGAAATGATGATTTATGTATGGTATGATGAAGATAATATTTAATCAGGTTCTAAACACTAAAAATATAATTATTTGAAGTGTTAAAATGGTATAAAACTTTGTCATAAGATTTACTAGCTTTGCATGTTATACATGAGGCTTAGAATATTGTAAAATAGGTGAAATGATGTGTTTCGTGTGTGATTTAGTAAAAAATCAGTTTTGTGCAGATTATAAACACTAAAATAAAGTTATTTTAAAGTGTTTAGAGACATATAACTTTGTCATAATGTTTGCTAGCTTTGCATGTTGTACTTGGTGCATTAAAAGTTGTAAAATACGTGAAATCGCATGATTTATGTGACTTACACAAAAACTGAAGTAATCTAGTTATAACCACTATTTTAATCAGTAAATAACATGTATTGTGTTAAAATATCAAGTCATTTCGAGTTGGGATGGTTATAGTAACGTTTAACGTAAAACTATGTGTTAAAACGGTCAAAAATCGGCTTATCGAGTGATTTTTATAAAACTGATTTAGATCAGTAAATAAACTAATGTTTTTAGTTTAAAAACAATTATTTTAACTAATTTTAAGTTTACTTGGTATTTGGCTGGTCATACGTGACTTCCGACGCCCGAAAACCGTTACCAAATCGCTAAAATACGCATTTTTCTATGTACACTAGTATGGGTAAAATTTTGGGTAAACTTTATGTGTTAAAATGTGTTATGTGATTTAAACATGAGAATGTGAAAATATGTTAAGTTTTAACATTATTTTAAAGATTTAGAATATGCATGTATATTTGTGCGTTTTGTGCGGTAGAAAAGGTAAAAATTGTGTTAAATATGTAACTTGTTTGTCGAGCATGAAATTTGGCACATATGAGATGTTTTATGTATATTTGCTATAAAAATGACAAAATAGATAAGTTAACAATACTTCGCGTGTTTCGGTGTTAAATTATGTGAATGTTTATGTATATATATTAAGACGCGCAAATCGTAGATATATTGCGTATAAACAGGAGAGTTAACAGATTTACACAATAATGGTCACCAATAAAATCGTTCAAGTCGTAAAATCATAAAAATATATATATATGAACTCATATTTATATTAACATGCCAACATAATAAAAAAATGACAACTTTTCGAGAAAATCTCAAAGTTATGTGATAATTCTAAGAAACAGAGAAAATTAGGATTTTTGTGTTATATATATTGATTTAGAATTGTTCCTATATTAGGACGTATATAAAAATCAATCTCTGGGATTGCGATACTAAACCCCTCTTTTTACTGCTTCGTACATATTTTGGGGGTAGAACACGTCGTTAAAAGGGTTTAATAATGTTTTCAAAATAAACATACCTTTTAATATAAAATATATATTTTTGCTGAAAATATATGAGATTTGATAAGTCATACGTTTCGAAGTAAAAACGTTTTTGATGAATGAATGTTTGGAAATTGGGAGGGTACGGTGTTTCCGAGGCGAAACATACCGTAAAGTTGGTACGAATGTCGGCCTGGGTCTCGAGTGATGGAGATTCAGGGGATTCGTGCAACTACGTTTATTAAATTGTCATATTAGTAGGATATATATATTGTACGTGAGGCAGACATCATATTGTTCTCAAAGAGGACCCTGCGCCCATGATGTCGTTTAATCAGTTAAGTATTGCACGCGATGAATTGTTGGTAGATCTATCGGGTTGACAACCCCGTCGTGACTGGTCGCCCCGTGTCAAGTCAAACGACGAATTTAAATTCTGTTTATTGTCTAGCTTTGATGATCTCTGCGTGGTTAATATATAGTTCCTATCGTCTAGCTAACATACGAGTCTGAAAGTTGACGCAATAATTTAATATACAAAACCTGGGCAATATATATATTACAGTTGTCGGATCGATGAACCGGCGGAAGGCCCATGGATTTTATTAAGGAAGTAAAATGGACTTTCTAAAATTTTTATAGATGTTTTCAGATAAACACCTAATCAGAAAGTTTTCCTTGGAATAAAATCGGTTGTAAGCGAATATGTGAACTCACCTTCCTTCGTGTTGATACTTGATTTTTAACGTGTTCTACAGGTACTTGAGTTTGGCTTCGGGAATCATGGCATATCTTGTGGTTGTTGATGCATGTTTTGTCACTTAATGTGTTGGACTAACTTTTAAAACTTTCTGGGACGAATGTAATAAGATCCATGAGGATCAAAACAACTTAACTATGTCATGATTGTGTCATAATTTAAAACGTAATGTTTTAAACTTAGGTTTTGAATAAGATAATATGTCCAACAAATTAATGCATCGATCATCAAGATATAAATGGGCACCAGCTTCCGTCACCACTACGTTTTATATTCCGCTACGACGTATTTTGTGCGTGTGTGATTTTCTGTTTATTTGGGCCTTATGTGTTACTATTCATGTTGATCACACACTTTGTACGGTTATGATATGTCACGTCTCGCCCTATAGAGCCATTAGTAGACCAGCTCATTGATACTGTCGAGTCTACACTCGAGATTCCTTCGCTCGTCGTTATAGAATCGTCTATTCTGTTACTCGAGTCACGTGTTTTGCTACACCTCTTTTAATCTACACTCGGCGTAGGAAGAGGACTCGACCCATTGGAGAGATTGCATTCGACTTCGAAAGCTGAGACAGTGTCCGGTTTGAAGAGACAGAAAGGGGTTTGGGTCAATCGCTCTCACTGTGATCATCAGATTCACCATGTTACGCGGAGGCATGGATACGATGAAGGACTTAGAGGGACAGATGGACTGTTATGAGGAGCTAGAAGAGCTTGTTAGGAAGATGTTGGACTTCCAAGGATTGAAGCGTTAGTTGTTGGTTGTTTCTGTTGTTTGTTTTGTATATCTCGTTGATGAACCCTATTTATGGCTTGCATGCCAAATTTTCAGATATTTAGGAGGAAATTTCATATAGGCTTGTTGAGGGTGTTGATGTAGACATGCCGAATTTTGATTAGTCCTCGTACTAAAAACAAGCTTTGAAAATTTCCGATATAAATATCGAATGGGTTCCTTTTGGTTAAAAATTGTTCTCATTAATAAGTGGATATGATACATACGCTATGTTTGGTCCACTAACATTTAATGATTGAATTATTTTTGGTTATCGTCTCATGTGATTATTATTGTTGTAAATAATAGAAACGACGAAATGACGCCAAAAGCGAGACAGGGTTCTGGACTACCTATTACCCCGGAGGAGTTGGCACAACTCATAGCCCAACACGTTAATACTGCCATGGAACAGCGCGATGCTAACCAAAATAATGGCCAGGAACGTGGAGTGATGCTCATGGGCATGGTTTTGGTGAGGAACGCAGATTGGAGAAAGCGTGTGTAGCTAACCCCGGTAAAGGATAATGCCAGGGATGGCAGGAGTGGTCTTGAGAGGAAGACTCACGAGGATGAGCGGAGAAAGTGCGCCAGATATGGTCGGACTAGACATATAACTCGCAAGTGCTTTGAGTACGTTGGATGGAGTTACGCTCGAGGGATGCTACGAGCGTGGTGAGCAATGACATTTCGAGAGAGATTGTCTAAAAATGAAGGGTCAGGATGCCAGGGGTAGAGCATTTTAGCTAAACGTTGGGAAGGCACGGGATGATCTTGCTGTTGTTACCAGTATGTTTCAAATCAAAAACCAATCTATGTTCATACTTTTAATACCAAAGCTGACTTGAGTTTTATTCGAAAAACTCTGAACCATTTTTGTGTAAACCAACAAGTAAGCTAAGTATAAAGTGCCCGATAGAACTAGCAATTGGTAAGTTGATTGAAACCAGTGAGGTCGTTCGTGGTTATAGTATTTAGTAGGTGATCATAGTTTTAGTGTTGGTTTAATTCCAGTGGAACTGGGGAGCCTTGACGCGGATGTGAGAATGGATTGATTATCCAAGAGCGAAGTGGGACTATCGCTTGAAGAAGCAAGATAGGATATCTCGCCCTGACGACGGTAGAGAAGTGGTAGTTGTTCGCGGAGACCGATCGAGTATAGGAATGTCAGAGAGATTTCTATCAATCGCAATTATCTAGAAGTTTTCCTTAAAAGACTTACCTGGATTTCCCCCTGCGAGACAGATCGAATTTTGGATCGATCTAGCATCCGGTGCTGCACCCAATTGCACAATCTCCTTATAGATTAAGCACCGCCTGAGATGATAGAAATGTCAAATTAGCTTCAAGAGCTGCTAGACAAGGGTTTCATTCGATCAAGCTTTTCATTTGAAGTGCATCTATTTTGTTGTGAGAAGGAAGGATGGATCCTTCAAGATGTGTGTTGATTTCAGAGAGCTGAACAAGTTGACTATCAAGAATCGGTACCCTTTTACCGAAGATTGATCTACGATTAGGATCTTGTCAGTTGAAGGTTGCTGACGAAGTTGTTCCGGGGACTGCTTTTCAAATGTGATATGGCCATTACGAGTTATTAGTCATGCCTCTTAACTAAATTAATGCACCATCTACATTCATAAATCTCATGAACAGGGTATGGAAACCCTAATCGGGTAAATTCGTGATAACAGTCATCGATGACATGTTTGTCTATACACGAACCAAAGATAATCATGAGTAACGTTTGAAGTTAACTATGGAGTTGGTGAATGATGAGGAACGCCAAATACCCCGTCAGGAGTATGATGATCCATATGACTAGCTAGATGCTACCGGAGATTATTAAGAATTTCCCTAAATTAGTGCAGCCTTCGACACTAATAACCCCAAAAAGAAAAGGGAAATTGATTGGACAGTAAGATAGTAGGAAGCTTTTCGGACCCTTGAAAGAAAAGTTGGGAGCATGTATGATGGACTCCGAAGGAAGTTAAGATACTCACATGCCCTCGGCAGAGTTATCTTACGATAATAATTAACACGCTAGTATTTAGGTTGCTCAGTTTGAATCTCTGCATGGATGGAAGCGTTGATTGTCACTTCGTGGAGCTAACGTGACAAATGACAATTAACCAGACCTTAGTTTATCTAGGAAACCAGCGACATGATTTGCTTGGATCAAGGGAAGGTTAAAAGTCGCCAATTGATTAACTGGAGAATTACATGGACAATTGAAAGAAACTATCGCGATTCCAGATTGAAGATTTGGTTCTGTTAAAGGAGTTATCTTGCGGAGACGCTATTAGGTTTAGCAGAGAAAAGAAAAGCTTCCACAATTATTAGGTCCTTTCAAGAGCCCATCTTAAGTTGGATCAATCACTTATAGGCTCAAGCTACTATAAGGATGGAGTAGTGTACATAATGTATTGTTTGGGTTCAGTTGAGAAAGTGTATAATGGATAATAAGCTGATTTTGTTCTTTATAGAGATTTGTTTGGAAGATAAACGGAAGTTTATCGAAGCACCGTAGAAGCAGTACGTATAGCTAGAAGAGTTATGTTAATAACCGGACAGGCGATTACAGCATTCTAGACGTGTATGCGATTTATTAATTTGGCGATTTGTGGATATCTGAAATGAATGCAAGAAGGAAGGAAGACGAGTTTACGAGATTTAATTCTTTCGAGAGCCCATCTCGAGTTGGATCAATCGAGTGTAAACTCAGACTATCTTAGGTACGGGGTAATGTATATATAAATATACGTATGTGGAACCCGAATTGGTGGAATGTTGACTTAATCTTATTGATTAAGTGCTTGTAAATGTTGAACCTTGGAAAGGGTGAAGAGCGTTGAGATGTGAGATTAGGAATTGAGGATGTGTGTAATATAGGTCTACAGAGATTCTTAGTAAGAATCAAAGTTTCCCGCAGAAACTACAAGACCATATTCATAAAACCTGTTTTTACTGTTTCCACCAAGTGCAAAAACAAAACATGTAGAGTAAAATTTCCGGGATGAAATTTCCTAAACAGGGGGAGACTGTGACACCCGACTTTTCAGGTCGTACCGTACAATTGTAACTCGTGTTGTGAATAGGTAACAGGGCTATATTTGACTGGTTATGATGTTTATATGTGAAATTTAATGTGTTGGTAAAATTAAACTTTGATAAAAATTATGTTGGCAACGGTAAGATAAACGCTTATCGCGTAACGATTAAATGCGAAACGAACGTCGGTGACCACCCGATCAATGTTAAAATCCTAAAAATAATCTGTTATGATTAGAATAATTATTTTAATCATATCCGTGTGGAAAAGTAAAATAAAACACTAAGAAACTCTATTTTTCGAGTTTAATCGCGTACCGCGCAATGCAGCACGTATACCGATAAAATACTGTCAACACAGCCTGTCAAGGCAACTGATAATCATTTTAGTAATAATTAAATGAGTTTATTATTTTAGAATGATAAAAAAATAAAATAAAATAAAAACGCATAAATCCCTATTTTTGCGATTTTAAGCGCGTACTGCGGTTTGTTGGCCATAATTCATGAACTCAGTTACCATAGGAAACATATCGTGAATATCTATAAAAAATAAGATACTTGTTTCTTTCTCTTGTTTGAGACAAGTCGTGAATATAGACGTATTTTTTTACAGTGAAAGAAGTTGGGAAGAAGTTGTTAATAATTGATTACCTAGAGAAATAGGTAAAAGAAATTTCCATCCAAGATTTAATAATTGATCCATTCTCAGCCGCGGTAGAGTCCATCTTGTTGCGATAGGAATGAACAAGAACAAATATGTTTTAGCTAATGTAATAAAGATACCAATTATTGTTCCAAAGACTCTACCTCTTTTAGTAATATCAAAAAGCTCGGGAACAGGTATGTACGGAATAGAAAGATTCCAACCCCCCAAGTAAAGAACTGTTACAAATAATGAAGAAACCAGTAGATTTAAATATGAAGCAACGTAAAATAAACCAAATTTGATACCGGAATATTCGGTTTGATAACCTGCTACTAATTCTTCTTCTGCTTCTGGTAAATCAAAAGGTAATCGTTCACACTCGGCCAGGGAAGAAATTAGAAAAACTAGAAACCCTATAGGTTGACGCCACAAATTCCATCCCCAAAAACCATATTTTGACTGCGCTTCAACTATATCAACTGTACTTGAACTGTTAGATAATCATAGTAGATGAGAACATCACTGTTCTCATCCCTATTGCAGAACCGTACATGAGATTTTCATCTCATACGGCTCCTCAAAGGTCATAAATAAATCTAAGGACCCGTCCATTATTCTTTTTATTGATATGTTTGTAGGATAGATAGATATAAAATTAAATCCATTGTAAGGTCCCATTAGACACTGGAATTCTGTCTGCTATATATAATAAAGTGCTTCTGAATTCATCTTATCTTTTAATCATTTCAATTCTTCTTTGTTGAGTAATAACTTAATCCTTGAATAAAATGTTTCTTGTAACAATATCAATACAACCTAACATAGATATTTCCACCTAACGTTTTCAATTACGAAATCCAATTTGCATTAGTTCGCGAATCATGACAAGAATTCTATCTCTATCTAGAATAGAGAAAGAAAAAATAGATTTTTTCTAGTGCAATTCCATTCCGTTTTTCTATTTTTTTTTTCGTTCCTATTCTCCTTTCTCAAAAAAAGGGGGGACCTTAAACAAAGTTAAAGGATTACTTCGTTCTTGATAGTTATTTACTTAATCGGTGAATAGAAGTATACTCTGGATCGGAATCGTGGGAAGTACTCCTTGATCATTTCTACCAATTTAAAGCCCCTAATTCTTTTTATACACATAGAAATACACTTACATAATCTCTATTACGAATCCTTTGTGTACCTTAGTGTTCCTAGCTATCCACTCATTTTTATCAATCTACTTTCGGGTAATACATATGGTAATAGATAGTAAAAACCTCAGAAAGTTGATCTTTTGAACCCGCTTCAAGTCATGATGACTAATCAAGATATCTTGGGGTAAACAGTCTCTAATACTTATATTTACTTTTCTTAACTTTTGTACATAAGAAATGAGATTCAATCTTTTACTGCAAATTTCTAAGCCGTTTCTTTCACTCATATAACTATATGGTTTCTTTCATCAACCCCCGAATAATGTAATGAATAAAAAACGAAAATCTATATTCAACTCATGACACTTCCTTCCTAGAAAGAAAAGAAGTAGCGGGAATGTTATGTCTTAACGAATCACACGTAGAGATATTGATAACACACATAGAGTTAATGGTATTTCATAACTAATTGATTGAGCAGCAGCTCGTAGACCACCTAAAAAAGAATATTTATTATTTGAGTCATATCCTGACATAAGAAGGCCAACAGGAGCAATACTTGAAATAGCAATCCATAAAAAAACACCAATACTGAGATCGGCTAGAACAAGGCGATAACCAAAAGGAATTACTAAATAACTTAATAAAATTGATATGACTGCTATAGATGGTCCAATACTAAATAAACGAGTATCTCCTCTAGATGGAAGAAGATTCTCTTTAAAAAGTAATTTGGTACCATCTGCTAGAGCTTGAAGAATTCCCAAAGGTCCTGCGTATTCAGGACCGATACGTTGTTGTATACCCGCGGATATTTCTCTTTCTAACCAAACAATGACTAGTACACCTATTGTAATTCCTAATACAGGAGCACAGCGAGCATACTGCCAAATACCGGCAACGTCGCCAGTCCAGGAAAACAAAATATTGTTCAGTAATATTTTGGTGAGTTTATTTTTATAGAGTGATAAAAAATAATTTAAAACGCACTAAAACGGGGTTAAAACGCAAGATAAAATATCCGGTATCCAGTAAAATACCAGTTTTTACTCTATATTACTTATATATATGTATATATACGTAAAATTTTCATATATGTATGTCTGTGTAGAGATAAATGGCAGCCTATAATCACTCACTCTGTCCTCTCTCTTCCATGCATTGGTCTAAATAAGAGGTGCATGATGACACATTCCTCAAAACTCCCAATATCTTCCACCATTTCAAGAATCATGTGTTTAAAACACAATAACTCTTTCTCTCTCAAAAAATCAGCCGAAAATCACCTTCACACATCCATAATTTTCGAAATTTTCATGTTCTTGCAAGAACTAAATTAAATCCAAGGTGTTTCCAAGCTATTTTGATGATCCAAATGTGCTTTCTTGGTGAAATAAGCTTTAAAACATCAAAAATCATGTCAAAACCCACTTGAATCTTGAAGGTATAAAATTTATTTTAGAAACCTTGTTTTTTATTCTTGATGTTCTTGATGTTGATGGAAGTTTCTCTTGTTCTTGAGTTTACTCACAAACTTGAAAATAAAAACAAATGGGTTTTTGGATAAAATAAAAATGGAGATGTATATGTGAGTGCATGTGGCCATGTGTGTGTATACATGTGTGTATGAGGATTGAGTTTTGATTTTTGATTTATATATGTTTGATTGATCTTTGGAAGTTAGTGCTTGAATGATTTGAAAAGGGGTTTTGTGATTGGAAATGAGTTTATTTGAAAAGTGAATTTTTGAAATTATATACATATATATATATATATATATGTATGGCCGTATATGTATGTATATGTATTGCATGCAATTGAAATTTTGTTGTTAGTTCATAACTATGTAGGAACATGATTCTTGCATTTATAATAAATAATGAAAAATAATCATATGAAGATGATGATGTTCTCGAATGTTTGAACATGAGTTAAATACATGATAGATATAATTTAGTTCATCCATGTTGATTATGATGTGATTTGAATGCATTAGATGCTTGTACTTAAGCATGCATGGGGAAGAATGTTCATGAAATGATGATTTATGTATGGTATGATGAAGATAATATTTAATCAGGTTCTAAACACTAAAAATATAATTATTTGAAGTGTTAAAATGGTATAAAACTTTGTCATAAGATTTACTAGCTTTGCATGTTAGACATGAGGCTTAGAATCTTGTAAAATAGGTTAAATGATGTGTTCCGTGTGTGATTTAGTAAAAATCAGTTTTGAGCAGATTATAAACACTAAAATAAAGTTATTTAAAAGTGTTTAGTTGTTGGTGCATTACGTCTGTCAACTTCGTCTTGTATCGAGTCTTATACTAGAATTATTAGATCAGGGCACGTTGTACGAGAAAATAGGGTTTGTGTGTTGAAGAGTTAATTTCGCACGAAATAGCAGTGCTATTTCGCATGAAATAACAGTTTGCTATTTCGCAAAAAATAGCATTTGCCTATTCCGTGCGAAATACCAACACCTATAAATAGGGGAGCTGTCATTTCATTTGTAACGATCATGTTTCCAGTACCGAAGTGCTGCCGACGTGTCTAGTGATCTGTAAACGTGTTATTTCAATAAAACAAGACAATTAAGTGTGATTCAAGCTGTTACAAAGTCTAATCAATGAATTCCGCCTCTGATTAGACCAAGAACTCTTCTGATAGACTCGTTTGGGTCACAGAACGATCCTACAAGTGGTATCAGAGCTCAGGAAGAGGAGTTCTTACCAATTCAGCTTAAAATTCTGACTTCTACACCTTCTTTTCAAAATTAAACATAATTTGATGGTTAAAATGGATTAAATTTCACATATAATAAGCGAATCAGTGTTTTAATGAATCCTTGAAAGATTTGGACTTAAAATCAATCTTGAAATTGGTAAAATTGGTTATTTCGCTTGAAAATCATATCGACATGATGACGTCAGCAGTATTTCGCATGGAATAACATCTTAATTTCGTACGAAATTACTTTTTGTGATTAATTTCATTTGAAATTGCTATTGATTTCGCATGAAATCAGATTTCTTTTGAGATATTTCATACGAAATTACTATTTCGTTCCAAAGAGGTTATTTTCGTTTGAATCCAAGTTAATTTGGCACGAAATCATATTTCATTTGGTAATTTCGCACGAAAACATATTTCGTGTGAAAATTTCTGATTTCGTGTGTGTTGTTATTTCGTTTGAAGGTCTTTTGCAGATTACAGAATCATGGAAGAGGAATTCTACAATGCGTTTGCTACACCAGTTGCTCCTGTTACAGCTGCTGAAACTCTTTACAGTGAGAATGAAACGGGAACTTATCAAAAACCGCCGAAGCTTATGTACATTGAAGATTTTAGAGGATGGCAAAATCGGTTTGAAAACTGGGTGCAAGCTTATAAGTTTGACGCATGGTGTTCATTAGAGAAAGATTACGAGAAACCGAAAAATGAATGTGGGCTTGAAAAGGTTTTTTGTGATTTTTCAGAGGTTGAAAATTTGAAATATACAAGTGAAAAAATGATGATCAGTATTCTTCAACAAGCAGTTAAAGAAGATATCTTTGTTTTACTTCAACATGAGGGTACTGCAAGATCAATTTGGACTGCATTGATTCAAAAGTTTAAAGGAAGTGCAGATATGATCAAGAACAAAAAGGCTTTACTGAAGAAATCATTTGATATGTTTGTAGCTTTTGAAAATGAAACAACAAAAATGACCATTGATAGATATTGTCATCTGGTTTTGGAAATGGGAAGATTGGACATAAAGAAAGACGACGATGAATGGGTTGATAAACTAGCCGATGCATTACCACAACAGAAATCGGGAACTTATTTGTTGATCCTAAAACACATGAGAAAATCTGAAAATATGAATCTGGCACAATTTATTCAGAAGATTGAAGAGCATGAGTTGGATATCCAGAAAACGGCAATCATGACTAATCCAAATGCTCAACAAGATGTCAGTTTATACTACAGAGGAAACAAATTTGAGGTTACTCCAAGCCCAAAGATTCAAACTGGTTTCAGTGCTGATAGTTCTTCTGGAACAAAGGGAAGTACTGTGACTCAAAGTGGTGGACCTTCGTCTTTGTATTCAAGCTTTGATCCAAATTTTACAACACCAAGTCCTCAACGACAGAATTCTACAAATCTGCAGTGAACCGTTACCTTGAACATTCAAAATGGTCAAAATCTTTCTCCAGAAATAACTAAGCAACACATGGCATCACTTGTTGCTATGTTGGAATCATATGAAAGCTTGATTGCTGGCAAAATTGGAAATCCAATGCTTACCAAAGAGGATTATGACTAGATTGATGCTGAGGAACTTGAGTTGATGGATGTAAAGTGGTGTTTAGCCAGTGCTGTTCGAAGGGCAGAAAAGTTTCAACAAATCACCGGAAGATATGAGTTTAGTGAGATGTCTAAATCTCTGATAGGGTTTGACAAATCAAAGGTTACGTGTTTTCGTTGTCGAGAAAAAGGTCATTTTAAGCGTGAGTGCAAAAACAAAGAAGCAAATGGAAGACAAGATCAGTCTGGAAAAAACAATTATTATCAAAAATCATTTTTTCATCAGATTGCTCAACAATCACAAACTGCACATGCACGTGCCATTGAAGAAAAAGAGAAAAGAACTTGTTATGGTATAATTGACCAAGATGATGAAAAGGTTGCAGAGGGATTTAGCTGGGATAAATACATTCCACCTGGTTCAGGTCTTGTTGCTAGAATTCTGGAAGAAGATGAAGTCAAAATTAGTCCGAAAAGAATACCGATTTTTCCAGATTTTGGAAGTGATGTAGATACTGATGATGAAGAAGAATACATTAATAAAGCTAGAAAAGGTCTAGATCCTGATAGTTTTAATTTGTTTTTTGCAGATAAAGTTGAGATGCTGAATGAGAAGAAGATTGAAGAGAGAATTGGAAGTAAGAAGAATAGTTGATGAAAAGGAAAAGATGGAAGCTGAAGAATCAAATGTTGAACCAGTAATTGAGAAGGTGATAGAAAAAACCGTTGAAGTGTAGAAAGTGGTAGAGAAAATTGTTGAGATTGAAAAAATAGTCGAAGTTGAAAAACTCGTCGAAGTTGAGAAAATCGTCGAGGTAGAAAAAATTGTTGAAGTTGAGAAGATTGTCGAGGTTGAAAAGATAGTTGAGGTCATTAAACCTTGTCAGAAATGTTTAGAATCTTGCAAAGATTGTGATGAGAAGGATAAGAAGATCGTTGAATTAGAAAAGATGAAAGAAAATTTATTGTCTGATGTGAAGTATGTGAAGGAATCTTATGACGTGCTGAACAGAATAGTTGATGGTTTGAAAAAGACAAATTCAGAAGTTGATGCTGCTATGACAATGATGAGTTCAACATTAATGACAAAGCAGAAGGTCATCAATGAGTATATTGAAGATTGTGCAAAACTGAAGCAGGATTTGGAACTTGAAAAGATTGAGAGTGAAAGAATCAAACGTTTGTTGTTGAGTTATACAACATGTGATTATTTGATTGATAGAGTTTATCCTACTGTTGCAGGTCTTGAAGCATTCCAAGATAAAAAGACGGAAGGGGATACTGGTAAGAAACAAAGTGTCAAATATAACAAGTGTCCGCCCCCGATTTGGAATAGTTATTCTCCAAGAAAGCCAAATGAGGAATGTTTAAATAAGGCTCTCAACATCAAGTTAAAGTCTGAAACCATTGATGAGTTACCAGATAATATTGATGTCACATTCACAGCGTCTGACACTGATCATGAGTCTGAATTGTTAAAGAAAGTGGTCGATCAGGTGTTGGATATGGATGAAGAGTCAAAGTCAGAGTCTAAGTCTGAAAGTTCGAGTTCATCAGAAACGAGTCAGAGTTCAGTGGTTAAAAGGGTTTATAATAAAGAATTCCTGTTATCAAAATCTAATTTGAATGACGAACCAATCAAAGTGGCATATACTTTGAATGATTCAGACAAATTATATTCTGATGAGGAATTTCCAATAAGAAGTGTCAAAACTGAACATATCAAAAAGGTTTTCAAATTAACAGAAATTAATATTTCTGAAATAAAAGATTTAAATCTTCATGAAAAACCTAAAAAGTACACTTCAAGAGTTCAACAAAGATTGAACAAGAAAAAGGGTTACAGTTCTGGTTATGGTTTTCAAAAGAAACCAAACCATAATGGTAATTTCAAAAAACAGGGTTTAGGTTTCATTCCCCCCGAAAAATCATAAAAATGAGAAAACTTATAAAACAAAAACTAAATTTGTTTCAGGTGAAACTTCAGTGGAAGAAGAGAAGAAATCTTTCTAGAGACAATCTAATAAAGAGTTTCTTGCTGAGAAGAAAAATAATATGATAATGAGAACTGAGCAAAGAGTTGAGAAAAGAACATGTTTCAAATGTCACAAGAATGGACATATTTCTTGGAATTGCCAACAGTCCAACAACACAAAACAGGGAGTTTCTTTTAACTCAAGATTGAAAGAAATACATGTTAATGGAAAGAAACAACCAACTGAGAAAAATAAGGTGTTTGAAAATTCGACTTTCGAAACTGGTGATGTTTCAAAACATTTTTACAAAAGAAAAGTCGATTTAAACAAACAAAGATGGGTTGTAAAATCTGAGAGTAGTTCTGACAATGAATCTGATTCCATAAAATCAGAGGAGTCATCTGTTGAGAAAAAGAATGAGAATTCCGTTCCAGAAATGAACGATGAAAATTTTCCGCCATTGTCAAAGGAAAATTTGAAGTCAAAAGGTAGGTTTGAGATTTTAGGTCAATTCTTCTCTGGTAAAGAAGAAATGCATTTTCTAACTAAAATCCTGACTTGCCGGAACTCCCAAGTTGGTAATTGGGGAGTAGGAATCGGCATCATTCTTGATAATTGTGTTTGTATACCTACTAGTGGTAGTTTCTTTTAACATTGTTATATTTTATTGACATATGATATGGTTGGTAAGAAAATCTTCAAGTGGTTAAAGAAGGTTTTTACCTACAAGTGTTTGGTCAAGGTCATTAATTTGAACTTGATTTAACTTTCATTTAGAGTGATTGAAAAAATAAAATGATGATAACCCCGTTTTTACAAGTGGTAAAACCAACAAAACTTATTTTCCGGAAAAACCATTTTGATTAAAACAAACTTAAGTGTTTTGAAATCTTAATGGGAAAATAGATTGTTGTCAGGGGAAGTTCTGATTGTTTATGCCATGTGGATAGCGAATTGAAGCAATTCACAACAGTTGTCATTTTACTTGTATAGTTTGTTTTCAAATTTCCTTTAAATGATTTTAAATATTAGGGGGAGTAAGAAATTTCAGAAAATCCAAAAACATTTGAAAATTTGAAAAAGTAAAAAACATGATAAAATCAAAATGAGTTTTGTTGAGAAAAGAGGAAATGATAGTACATCAGTGAACTATCACAGCACGCTAAAGAATTGGAAAGTTATAATGTGATATAAACCTAAATTTCAAAATTGCTTATATCGTGGGGAACATCTCTCGGATATATGGGTAACCCCCGAAATCTTGTTTGAAAGATCCCTCTTTCTGAGATACTAGGTCTTTATACTCAGTGATATATGGGGTATTATCCCGGGACTTCTGATTTTGCGGAAGCAATGGCCTAGTCCCCGTATAATACTTTTCGCATTGCTTGAAATATAACACCCCCCTCAGCATAAAAATGATGAAACATTGCAAAATGCTAATCATGTGCTGTTGAAGAAAAGATTCTCTAAAGGGAACACACCAAAAGTCGAAGCCATCATCTCTCTGATTTTGCGGAAGCAATTGCCTGAGCTCTCATGGCCCTCGCATTTAACCCTTTACAGATATCATCTAGGTATACTCACCTGTAAGACTGAATATTGGGATCTGGATACAGGAGTATATTATGAGGTGAGACACGCGAATAAGTTTAAGTATCTAAAACATTAATCTCATATCTCGAAACAGTTGAACTTTGTGTGAAAATTTAAGTGGATCAGTATACTGACAATGTAAGTGAATCGTTTAGAATTTAAAATGTTTAAAGCTTAACGGTGTTGATGATTTGTCTCATAAACTGATATGATCCTCTTACACAAACTCACAAAAATATTGTCTGTAAATATTTCTTTACTGCATTTCATTTAATGATAAAAATCCAAAAAGATTTTCGGAGTATTTTAGCATAAATTTTTGAAAAATTCAAAAAGATTTTCGACAACTGATGATGAAAAGCTGATTTTCAAAATTTCAAGTGCTAAACATGACGAACAGGTTTGGGAAGAGCATTGTTTAAAATGTAATGTTATTCATACAAGTGGTCATCAGAAATTAAAATTGTTATATCAATAATTGATGTTTTGAACTGAATTCAAGTGGTTAGTAGAGTTTAAATTTGTTAAATTTTAAATCTGGGAAATTTTACTTTGAGGTAGAGTATGTGCAGGTTATGGCTATGAGAGAGCCAATTTGTGATTCTAGAACTTGTGAAAGCCAAACTGCGATCCCAGCACAACTTAAGGGGGAGTCAGTTAGTAAAAAGAATTCGCAAGAGCCAGTGTTTGATCCTGAATCTGATCAAGAGAATTAGAGTGAGATAAGAGCTAGGTGGAGATCATGGAGATGAAAAGAAGAGAGGATGGAGGATGTTTACTCTGTCAGATACTTTGAAAGAGTCCGAAGACTGATCAAGGCTGAAGATTGTGAAGACTCGACATCGAAGACTTCGTCAACATCCGAGGGGGAGTCTGTTGGTGCATTACGTCTGTCGACTTCATATTGTATCGAGTGTTATACTAGAATTATTAGATCAGGGCACGTTGTACGAGAAAATAGGGTTTGTGTGTTGAAGAGTTAACTTCGCACGAAATAGCAGTGCTATTTCGCATGAAATAACAGTTTGCTATTTCGCACGAAATATCATTTGCCTATTCCGTGCGAAATACCAACACCTATAAATAGGGGAGTTGTCATTTCATTTGTAACGATCATGTTTATGGTACCGAAGTGCTGCCGACGTGTCTACTGATCTGTAAACGTGTTATTTCAATAAAACAAGACAATTAAGTGTGATTCAAGCTGTTACAAAGTCTAATCAATGAATTCTGCCTCTGATTAGACCGAGAACTCTTCTGATATACTCGTTTGGGTCACAGAACGATCCTACATTAGTGACATATAACTTTGTCATAATGTTTGCTAGCTTTGCATGTTGTACTTGGTGCATTAAAAGTTGTAAAATATGTGAAATCGCATGATTTATGTGACTTACACAAATTCTGCACTAATCTGGTTATAACCACTATTTTAATCAGTAAATAACATGTATTGTGTTAAAATATCAAGTCGTTTCGAGTTGGGATGGTTATAGTAACGTTTAACGCAAAACTATGCTTTAAAACGGTAAAAAATAGGCTTATCGAGTGATTTTTATAAAAATGATTTAGATCAGTGAATAAACTAATGTTTTTAGTTTAAAAACAAGTATTTTAGCTAATCTTAAGTTTACTTGGTGTTTGGTTGGTCATACATTACTTCTGACGCCCGAAAACCGTTACCAAATCGCTAAAATACGCATTTTTCTATGTACACTAGTATGGGTAAAATTTCGGGTAAACTTTATGTGTTAAAATGTGTTATGTGATTTAAACATGAGAATGTGAAAATATGTTAAGTTTTAACATGATTTTAAAGATTTAGAATATGCATGTATATTTGTGCGTTTTGTGCGATAGAAACGGTAAAAATTGTGTTAAATATGTAACTTGTTTGTCGAGCATGAAATTTGGCACATATGAGATGTTTTATGTATATTTGCTATAAAAATAACAAAATAGATAATTTAACAATATTTCACGTGTTTCGGTGTTAAATTATGTATATATATTACGACGCGCAAATCGTAGATATATTGCGTATAAACAGGAGAGTTAACGGATTTACACAATAATGGTCACCAATAAAATCGTTCAAGTCGCAAAATCATAAAAAAATATATATATATATGAACTCATATATATATTAACGTGCCAACATAATAAAAAATGACAACTTTTCGAGAAAATCTCAAAGTTATGTGATAATTCTAAGAAACAGAGAAACTTAGGATTTTTGTGTTATATATATTGATTTAGAATTGTTCCTATATTAGGACGTATATAAAAATCAATTTCCGGGATTGCGATATTAAAATACGCACCCAAAGGTGAGTGTCACTAAACCCCTCTTTTTACTGCTTCGTACATATTTTGGGGGTAGAACACGTCGTTAAAAGGGTTTAATAATGTTTTCGAAATAAAACATACCTTTTAATATAAAATATATATTTTCACTGAAAATATATGAGATTTGATAAGTCATACGTTTCGAAGTAAAAACGTTTTTGATGAATGAATGTTTGGAAATTAGGAGGGTACGGTGTTTCCACGGCGAAACAGACCGTAAAGTTGGGACGAATGCCGGCCTGGGTCTCGAGTGATGGAGATTCAGGGGATTCGTGCAACTACGTGTATTAAATTGTCATATTAGTAGGATATATATATTGTACGTGAGGCAGACATCATATTGTTCTCAAAGAGGACCCTGCGCCCATGATGTCGTTTAATCAGTTAAGTATTGCACGCGATGAATTGTTGGTAGATCTATCGGGTTGACAACTCTGTCGTGACCGGTCGCCCCGTGTCAAGTCAAACGACGAATTTAAATTCTGTTTATTGTCTAGCTTTGATTATCCCTGCATGGTTAATATATAGTTCCTATCGTCTAGCTAACATACGAGTCTGAAAGTTGACGCAATAATTTAATATACAAAACCTGGGCAATATATATATTACAGTTATCGGATCGATGAACCGGTGGAAGGCTCATGGATTTTATTAAGGAAGTAAAATGGACTTTCTAAAATATTTATAGATGATTTCAAATAAACACCTAATCAGAAAGTTTTCCTTGGAATAAAATTGGTTGTAAGCGAATATGTGAACTCACCTTCCTTCGTGTTGACACTTGATTTTTAACGTGTTCTACAGGTACTTGAGTTTGGCTTCGGGAATCATGGCGTATCTTGTGGTTGTTGATGCATGTTTTGTCACTTAATGTGTTGGACTAACTTTTAAAACTTTCTAGGACGAATGTAATAAGATCCATGAGGATCAAAACAATTTAACTATGTCATGATTGTGTCATAATTTAAAACGTAATGTTTTAAACTTAGGTTTTGAATAAGATAATATGTCCAACAAATTAATGTATCGATCATCAAGATATAAATGGGCACCAGCTTCCATCACCACTACGTTTTCTATTCCGCTACGACGTATTTTGGGGTGTGACATGTCTGTTGGTACTTAGACTATAAACTAGGTCAATTCTAAGACATCAGACCCGGACTAGGTCGAGTCTTTCCTAATTCTCTATAGTTATGGCTCTGATACCAATCTATCACACCCCAGCCGATGGCGGAAACATCGAGGCGTGGCATTGAGCGAAACAGTTTGTCCAAGAGAATTCATAACAGCTATTAATGACAATATATTAATCGTTAAGTCCCATACCATCAACATATAAAGTAAAAACAATTATTACAGATATTGTTCTCAAAGAGAAATAGACCGTTCTGACAACTCAGATTTTATTGAATGACGTTTCTAGACCACCTACTTCGTTTCATCAAGCAAAGCATAGCATCCTGAACACCTGTCACATACGTTAAAATAAAGTCAATACACAGAGTGTAAAGGTGAGCACACAAGTTTAAGTAGCATATAGTAGCGAAGCGTTTATGCATAACCAACATGTAACACGTCGAAATGTGAAGCAAGTAAGCTATCAACAATGACATATGCAACCGACATGACTGTGAGTGTAGAATGCGCAACACATTATCACCACTGTGACCATGTGAAGTAAAAACCCTTAACAAGCCCTGTCCACGACAGGTGCTGAGTCCAAACTATAGTACTATCGTTGCTAAGGTGTCAGGCAACAATCACTGTGTAAACATAACATACAAGCATTCATAAAAACACGTATAACATGCAAGAGCGGTTAGCGTTTAAAAGTGTTTGCGTTGTGTGTTGACGTGATTTGATATAGGTAACGTATGTAACACCCAAAAGTATGTTAAGCGAAAAAGGGTTCAAGTTTGCTCACAATGCGTGTTTAGCTAGTAAACACAGTACTTGGATTGAAGGGAGCGCGAGGATATTAGCCTGAGCATAGAACGATAGCGTAAGCATTGAACAGCGTGTAAACAGTGCATCGAGGAGATAAATGTTGGATGGTGAGTCCGTCGGATGGTCATTCGGACGTATGACCATTCGAACGGATAGCCATTCGAATGAGTTGTGAGTCTTGGTAAAACTTTTGAAGTTTTTGTTGTAGTATAAATCAAGTCAATCAATCGGATGGCCATTCGGTCGGATGGCTATTCGATTGAAAGTGTGATCCTCTTTGAAGTTTTGTCAGATTGTTTAGGTGTTGAACTTATAAAGTCAAGTCACCTGGTCGAATAGTCATCCGATCAGATGGTTATCCGATCGGATGGCTATTCGATCGGCGATCTGGTGTTTTGAAAATCTTTGTAAATTTTTCTAAGTTAAAAGTTTTGAAGTTTAACGGAGACGGCGTGATGACGTGTCAAACAACAGAAATCGCACCAAGTCTAACTCAGTCGATCGGATGGGGATCACCCCATTCGATCTGACTAACTGTTCTTGAAGGAGTTTCACATTCAACCCGTGAATCGGTCGTCTCTTCAATGGAAATCCATTCTCAGACCGGTTCCCAACTAGAGTATGAGTAGAGATCCCGAATGAGTCTAGATTCCATCGGTTTTGAGTAGAAAAGTGAAGAATGTTGAAGAAAAGTTGAAATCAGTTGATAATCATTTAGATCTTGTTAAGATTCATGTAAAATAATGTAGAAATCCTTTAGATCTGAACATATCTTGACAAGATGAGGTCACACAACAGTTTCCATAAGAAACCAAGGTGACGTCACCCTAAAACAGTCCAAATCAAACGATTTCATTGTGTAATCCAGTGATTTGAGTGGAGAAGATGATGAGAAAGTGTGTAGTGATGATGGAAGTACAAGATTTAGGAAGAAAACTTACGAAAATAGCCTAGAATCGAGTGAAATGTGCTTGAGAACGAGCTGGGAGGGTGTTGGTCGGATAGAGCTGTCACATCAGTGAATAATGATGTGACAGGTGAGTATTTATAGGTGAGAGGAGTTAAGGTGGTGGAGGTTAAGTGGGTCGGATGACCAGTCGATCGGATGGCCATCCGATCGGATGGTCATCCGGTCGGATGATCATTCGATCGAGTGGTCATTCGATCAGTTGGCTTGTGCGAGTTAGTTTTCCAACTTTCGTTTCGTGCGTTGAGCGTTGCGTTGCGTTTAAGCCAATTACGAGTAAGCGTTGCGATGAGATAACCACATAACATTAAACAAGTAAACATACAAATACACACATAACATATAAGATGCATAAAAGTAAATATGCGTTTCGAGATTGCGATGAGATTGTTTAGCGATAGAGTTGCGATTGCGTTTGCGAATAACATCCCAAAACATATACGAGGCACATACAAGTAAAGCACATAATAACACACACATAGAACAATACCAGCAGCTATGTTTCGAGTTGCGACGCGATTGCGATGTGATAGTGTTTAGTATAAACATGCGGCGTGATATGCGATAAGATGCGTTCAAATAGTATGCGTTGTAATAGCGTGAAGTAAATCATAGTTTAAAATATTGTTTAAAATCATTAACCAACATATCGAACCTCGAGAGTACAAGTCAATTAAGCAAGGAATAACAGATCTGAGTAACAACATGACTTGACCTTGACTTTGACTCGGAAAGTCGGGTTGTTACACCATAAGTTGATAATCCTCCTTAGCAGCTCCTACACACACCAACCAAAAGATTAGTTAGATTGGGGACCCAAGCCTTAATGGTCTTGGGTCGTCCAGATTCACCAACTACATGAACATCCATCCAATATCCGTCACTCCTAACTGGAGTCTTGGATCTCGGACCTGTTGATGGAAATGGGGTTTGATTTCCATGAGGTCTATGGTCCTGAGGGTTCCTATGTAAGTTTGGACTATGTGACCTTTGGAAATTTTGATTTTGAAACTTTGAGTTTTGATTCCAAGAAGCTTGATTGTTGTAATTTCTAAAGCCATTGTTATAAAAAAGTTCGACCTCCATTATTTTGGTATCAATTTTGATATTGACCTCGACTTCTGAAATTACTTTAATTTACATTAAAATTGTTCATTCTAGGTGAACTGCTTCTAGGTCTCTCATATCTGTCTGATAAAGATTCATGCTGAAATATTGGTTGATTTCTTTGAAAACGAGGAACTTGTGGAGTTCCTTCTTCAGCCTTATCTACACCTACACCAACAGCAACACCCTCTATTTGCTTAGGAGCAAATTTCTTTGGGGAGTTAGACTCTCTCTCCTTTTTATCACCACTCTTCTCTGGTGACTTCCCTCTTTGTTTCTCACTAACTTGTGCTTCAGTCTTTTTGTTAGGATGGCAGCTAGCTACATGTCCCTTTGTATGACACTTGAAGCACGATCTCTTTTTCGAAGACGTCTTAGCTGAAGTCTTTGAACTAGAGCCTTCATTTGATGATGATGCCTTAGAAGGATTTGGTTCAGTTTGCTTAGTTTTAGATTTTTCTATATTTTTGTTTTTAGCAAACGCTACATTTGATGCGTTCTCAATAATAGTTGTTTCATTTTTCATGTCACTTCCTTGAACAAAAGTAACCTTTTAAACAAAAGTTTGATTTTTGTGTTTAGGAGGTGAATTTTTCTTTTTCAAAATGGTTTCTCTGTTATTTTATTTTTCAAAATGGTTTCTCTGTTATTTTCCTTCTTAGCATCATCACTCTCAGACACATCACCTTGATGTGGAACTACTTGGTGATGTTGACAGAAAGTCTGTTAACTCATCTTCATCAGGTAGGAATGAATAGTCATGACTAAGAGGAGGTGGGACTTCATTAAAGCCCTTGAAGCCCACACTGGTCTTGTCATTACTCTTCTTTAACCCACCCATCACGTGCTTCATAACAAAAGTGGAATCTCTAAACTGACTCATTTTCTTTTCAAGTTCAACAATTTCTAATTGTGCTTCAAACAACTCTTTGCACTTTTTAGAAACCTCTTTTGTTTTCTCACTCATAGTGTCATGAGCTAAGTCTATAATTTGAAGTTTTTCATTTAATTTGCAGGTTAAAACTTCAGTTTCAGTTTCATAGCCTTTAATTTTCTTCAAATACATAGACTCATTTCTTTTAACAAAAAAGTTTGGTTCTTTAATGTTAGATATTTCGTTAACAAGACTTTGATTTTCATTTGATAATCTATCAACTTCACCCTGTAATTCATGGCATCTTAAGCAAACAGAACTATCAGAATTACTTACCTCTCCTGTTGGCTTTTCTAAGTTGGCCATGAGAGCAGCAATTTGAGCTTCCAATCTTTTGTATTTGGCATCTTTCTCTTCAGCTTCCTTTTCATAATCAGACTTTAGCTTTTCTTCTTCAGCTTTAGTTGTCTGATCAGCCTTATCTTCCTCAGCTTCATTTTCCTTCTCAACTTCAACATCGTCTATTGTAGCTTCACCATCATCAACTGGCACTATCTCTGCCATGAATGCCTGAGTGACATTCTCATCATCTTCCAAATGAAAACTCCAATCATATGATCCCTCTCGTGCAGTAGAGATCAAAGCCCTTGAGTTAGAGTTGTTTGTTGCATTCCTATTGTTTGAACTCTGACTTGAAGCCTCTTGTCTTTATTTTTGACATTCCCTAGCAAAATGTCCATAACTTTGCCAGTTAAAGCACCTCACTTTGGTCTTGTCAAAACCAACGATCTTCCCTACAAACTTCCTTCCTATCCTATTTATGAACCTCTTGACTTTTCTGGAAATCATGGCCATTTGCCACTGTAGATCCATCTCCTCTAAGTCATCAGGGTTAATCTGATCATAATCTTCATCTAAAGTGGCAGGATCAGATATCTTCCCCTGAATGTAGTTCTCATACTTAATTCTGATATTTTTATATTTCCAGAAGGCATAAAATAATGTATTTATCACATGTGATCAGTAGCAAAAGGTTTGAAGTCGTTTAGATATGTAAAACTCATTTTATGGCCCGTAAGGGCAAAACCGACAATTACCGGATTAAGCCTACGACTATAAGTTATGCTCAGCCTAAAATTAATTAAAAATCTTTAAAAATCCCAAAATAATATATTACATCAGTGGGTAAAAGATTTGATATCAAAAAGTATGTTTAAATAGGCTATACGCTAATTATGTCGTTTAATTAACATAAAGCCTTCAATTTACGCTAATGAGCATAACTCTCATTCTATACCTCAAACTGATGTCAAACTTTGCATACAAGTTTATATATTAGTAATTAAGGTTTCTACACTTTTACATTTTCATAAATCACATTTTAAGGTGAAAAGGGCATAATGGTCAACATATGGGCAATTAACGGAATCATGCGCATTAATTGGATAACTAATGATCCAAGGTGTATAATCACAGAGGGTTATACTAGCATGTAACCTGGTCCGAATGAAGCTCTTAGGTATTTCTAAAACATACCATAACGGGTCAGAACTGAAAGTCAAAGTGAAAGTCAAACTATGCGACTTTCGGTTCCAAACCGGGTCTATATAGTAAATTGTCGGGTGGAACATGTTTAGACATGTTCTTACACTAATTACCAAGTTATAATAATGATCAAACAGGTTATAAGTGTTCTACATTGCTAATTATGCATAAATTGTAATTTAAACATTCTGTTGACTTTTTCTTAATAAGTTTGACCCGACATTTGACCTAGTTAGAGTGGGAATCAGGGGGAACCCTTTTGAGGGTTTATTACCCACATAATTACCAACTTATAACTACTTTCACTTCGACTAATCACTGAGCTAACAATGACTAATCGTTAAGTCAACCGTTAATTACGACGGTTTGACTCTTAAGCTAAAACTAAGCTAAAAATTAATTAAGAAAGGTCAAGCAAACTTACAAGAGTCCTAAGCTTGATTAGTGATCACTTGAGAGTGCCTTGGAGCTCCAAAAATGATCAGATTGCAAGAGGGAGGTGTGAAGAACAATGGTTGCACATCATGGCCTTTTATAGTGGATTAATCACCACAAAACTTTGACACATGAGTCTACAACCCACCACAATTGATCAACACATGTTCCTAGTGCTTAGGGGGTGTTTAGGGGTCAAGCATGAAGAGGCAAAATCGAAAAAATGAGGTTACAAGGGCTGTGGCAGACAAAGAATCAAACAAGATCAAAATCTGTCCAGACTAGGCAGTGGTGTAGCGCCACTGCATGAGCAGTTAGTGCTCGCGCTACGCGAGCCCCTAGTGTCATCCAACAAAAACTTTTATTAATTGCAGTTTTGGGTCCCTGGCCCTTCTAAAGGTCGTTTTCATGTCTTCTTTTGCACAATGAGCCCTTGAAATTATCATATAAGGGCTTTAAGACATTTACCCACTTTGTTAAGTCCCCGGTTAACTTAATTGTTACCCGAAAAGGCCTAACTTTCAACGTTGACCCTTTAACCCCTCGTACACGAATTTGATCATACCTTTCTCATACGTTGACGAAACTTTATGAAATTTTAATCGTGCATTCTAGTGAGCATAATTTACCGTTACAAAGCTTCGGGTTTGTCAAAAGGTCACTCAGAGGTAGAACTTAAACATGTTGACACATTTAGCCCCTGTAGTTTGTAATCTCTCACTTTTAGCTCCGTATGATCCATGATTTATTCGTTTGAAGGTATGAGCATCTTGTAGGGTTAATATACAATATATTTATTCATTGTTGACATTTAGAATACGTATATCCACATACTTTTCATGATTGTCAACTTTAGTCCTTCTATAATATTCTTTCACACGTTTAAACACATGGCACGTGTCAACACATTATAGGACGTGAATTTTCGAGGTGTTACATCCTCACCCCCTTAAAATAAATCTCAACCCGAGATTTACTGAAATAAATAAGGGTACTTTTCTTTCATCGTGGATTCAACCTCCCACGTGAATTCGGGACCTCTACGGGCATCCCATTTGACCCTTACAATAGGTACATGCTTCCTACGAAGCTTCTTTACCTGTCGATCTTCAATCGACAACGGTTTTTCCACAAATTTTAAGCTCTCATCTATATGCACATCTGTATGCGGTATAACCAGTGATTCATCAGCGAAGCACTTCTTCAGATTGCAGATGTGGAACACATTGTGAATTCCACTGAGCTCTTCCGGTAAGTTTAACTTATAGGCAACTGACCCGACACGTTCGATAACCTCGAAAGGTCCTATGTATCTCGGGCTTAGCTTGCCTTTCTTACCAAACCGCATCACTCCTTTCCAGGGTGACACTTTAAGTAGGACTTTGTCACCTACTTCGAAGTGAAAATCCTTACACTTTGGATCAGCGTAACTCTTCTGCCTATCCCGGACAGCTTTGAGACGGTCACGAATTTGGACAACCTTGTCCGTCGTTTCGAACACTATCTCTGGTCCTGATAACTGGACATCTCCAACTTCCGCCCAACAAACGGGCGATCTACACTTTCTACCGTATAATGCCTCGAAGGGCGCAGCCTTAATGCTGGTATGGTAGCTATTGTTGTAGGAGAATTCGATTAATGGTAGGTTCTTATCCCAACTACCACCCAAGTCAATCACACATGCACGTAGCATGTCTTCCAACATTTGAATAGTACGCTCACTCTGGCCGTCTGTCCGAGGATGGTAAGTCGTACTAAAATTCAAACGTGTGCCCAAAGATTGCTGGAAACTCTTCCAAAATGCGACGTGTACCTAGTATCTCTATCAGAGATAATGGCCACAGGTATGCCACGTAAGGCTACAATCTTATCAACGTATAACTGGGCTAACATATCGGAGCTATAAGTCTCCTTGATGGGTAAGAAATGTGCTGACTTAGTCAGTCTATCAACTATAACCCATATTGTATCATTTCCTTTCCTTATCTTGGGTAACCTGGTAATAAAATCCATAGTTACCATTTCCCACTTCCACGTAGGAAGTTCAGGCTGTTGTAGCAAGCCTGACGGCTTTTGATGCTCGGCTTTGACTTGCGCACATGTCAAGCATTTAGCTACATGAGTGGCTACAGACTTCTTCAAGCCTATCCACCAATAATTTGCCCTTGGATCCTGGTAATTGAACTTACCAATCTATTGCCCCTACAATAGATGTTTATCATTCTATCTTTACAGGGTCTCCAAGGGAGCAGCCTTGATGCTTACATATCAACTATCATAGGCAAGCTTATCTTAAGGTGAGATGGTTATTCCAACCACTACTTAGCAAATTTTAAGGATTAGTTGATCCTTGTAGTTAGTTAAACAAATCAACGATTCAGAGCAGCTGATGGCAAATTCTTAATTGTTGCCTAATTAGGGTTGCGGTAAATAATGCATAAGCAAAATGAACCCTCTTTCTTATTTAACAATATCAAACTTTCGAAATATCGGGTTAGGCTATATGAACCCTCTATTTTAAAATTTAGTAAATCAGGGCTTCGATTCTTCCAATGATGGTACTAGCCGTCTAGGAGATTTCATAATAATACAGCCTTAAATGGGATATAAATCTTAATTCTACCTGCCTTCCAGGAGGTAAGCAGGGAAACTTATGAGAAGATAATCAAGATGCAAGGAGGCTACAGAGATTTTCCATATCTCAGGCTCCAGTTCATCCCTCATTGCTCGTGTCAAATAAGTGACACCTTTATGTTACTAGTTCACGAATTCCTTAATCGGGAGCATTTACTTGGAAAATTCCATTCTGGATATCTTCTTTGAATACTACTAGCCGTCTTTAGTACAATATGATCATTGGGATATCTTAGGGGTTCCATGTATTAAACCTCCATACTGATCAGGCATGGAAGTAATCTATGGGACACCCTATGATACGCCAATCCTCATATGGCACTTTTATCAAACATAGTTTGGCATTCGCAGGCGATAGAAAAACAATGAGAAAAATAATTAAAATAACATATGTTGTCGTACTCTATGCAAAGAAAGAGTACTCTTAGATTTTTCGGAAGGATTCCTTGCCGATCTAGAAGAATCGGTTACTATGGTTTCCTTGGTAGTTATACCTTGTGGATAATAATAAAAGTTTGCTAAGCTTATGGTTCATGAAGATTTATTATTGCCTGTATTAAATCAGGACACTTAGCAGAAAATTATCATTGGTAAATGATAATGAATGTATTTGATGACATCGTGAACTGCCTCTTGGCATTCATCAGGTGAGTTCAGGCATTTCTTCCTTTAGCCTTTCCAGGCTTAGCTGTACCTTCTTTGGCAGCTTTATGGTATCTAGTTCTGATGCGGCCTTGCTCACCACAGCCGTAATAGACTGCATTCTTTATGTCCCTACATTCATGGGAATGATGACCAGTTTCCTTAGTAGATGCCACACTGCTTTTGGTCTTTGTTCTAATCGACATTGTCCCTAGTGTCTTTTATAGCAATTCTTACATACAGGCTTCTTACTGAACATTTGTTGGTTCTTATTAAGCCTGTACTTGCTCTTCTTCTTAGATTTCTGGGAGTTATCCTCCTCCTTTGGTTCATCCTTCATATTCGTGTGTGAACAAAACTCTTCTCATAAGTAATTGAACATGGTTTTGAACGAAATTCAGAGCGAGGAGCATTCGGCTCTTTGGATTGTTTCATGATCTTTCTATGGTCCTTCCAACTGCTGCGTCAACCACAGCCTGGAGATTAACTCCATTAATATTGAGGTTTACGTTTGTAGTTTTATTAACTTTCGTCGCATTAATAGTATTGCGACTGTCGTCTACCTCATCCGAGTTTTCCATACTCGAAATTTGGTACCAATCACCAAGATTTAACAATTATTAGTCATCATCCTGATGATCTGACTTACATTAGCCACGGCATTCATAAACCGTATGGGCTATTCTGTTCTGAACATTCTTAATGAATGCTATTTGAATGTATATCTAATACATTTAGCTTAGGTCATAAAAGGACTATCAATGGCATTTAAGGTTTGGAGCGAGTCCAATACCTGCTTGATAGGGGACCATAATGTCACAACTGTCTTTGTCACAAGGATGATTATAAATAGCTCAAAGGCTAGCCTTACAAGACTTTTATTATATATATACATATATGGCATAGAAGCCTGTCTCGATGGACGTAGAAAGATATGGCATAAAGCCCAGTCATGAAGGACATAAATGATTATACGGCACGAAGGCCTTGTCGCAAAGGTCATTTAGATATGGCACAAACGACCTTGTCATAAGGACATTTATCAAATCTGGCACAAAAGGCCTGTCACCAGGAATGTTAACATGTAATATGTTAGCTTGTCACGAATGACAAATTATAGCACATAGGCTTGTCATGAATGACTTTAAAACATAACTCGATGGTCTATCACCAAGGACCTTAATTCATTAGCCGCAATCTTATTAGATTAGGGCTTCAAGGTCTGAACGTGGTTCTTCACCTTTGGACAGGGAGTCATAGACTACAACTGTCATCGTCTTGAAAGACGATTCATTTGGCAGAAAGGTAAGCCAATCAACATCACTAATGGATGTTTATATATAACCATCGTATCCAATGATATTAGTCATGATCACATCGATCATATTGACTATTAGGTTTGGGTATAATCACACCATTTTGAACAGGGGATCATAAAGATCACTACTATCTTTGTCTTACCGACACTAGAATAAAGTATAGCCCGTAGGCATTTCATCACGAGGGATGTTAATATTGTGATCATCATACTGATGATACTAGTCAGGATCGCAATGATAGTATAGACTATGGGATTTGAGTATAGCTCACCCCCTTGGGCAAGGAATCACAAAAGATTACAATTGCCTTGTCTCAATTGGACAATATAATATAGCCCTTAGGCAAAACATCATTAAGGATGTTAAAATTTTTAATCATCGTATTGATGATTTTTGTCATGATCGCATTGATCATATAGACTATTAGGCTTGAGCATAGCTCACTACCTTCGACAAGGAATCATAAAGATAACAATGTCATTGTCTCAAATGGACAATATATTATAGCCCGTAGGCAAAACATCACTAAAGGATGTTAAATAATATGATCATCATATTAGATGATATTAGTCATGATCGCATTGATCATATAGACTATTATGTTTGGACATAGTCCAACATTTTAGACAGGAGGTCAAAGACCACCACTGCCGTTGTCTTATCGGACAACAAGTTTAGCCCGTAGGCACTTCATCACTCACGGATGTTTATAATATGATCATCTTATAAGATGATATAGGCCATGATTTCTAGATCATAGGGCAAAATAGGAATTTACAATTTACAATATAGGGATAACTGTTGTGATTTTATCGAATCACATTTGTCAGGAGTGCTAACACGTTCTTAGGTGTTAACAAGGATCCGAATCCCTTGAGTAGGTTTCACCATCTTGGCCAAGTAGGCTAGGTTTCACCTTTAAGATTCTTTTTAAACTGCATACTGGCAGGGAAGGAAGGATATTTATTTTATTCAGGATTTTTATCATAAATCCTAATTTATAAGTTAATAATAGCACAAATGGCCTAGTCGCGTAGACAAGTTTAATTTATAAGCCATGATTTCGGAGAATTGAGGCATTAAGGTTTGAATCAAAGTTCATTACCTTTTCTTGACAGGGAGTTGTAGGCTACCACTGTCTTTAGTCTCAGAGGACATTAACTATAGCCCGCAGGCACTTCTCTTCTAAGGAATGTTTATTATGGAATTGCCCCTTAGGGTAATTCATTAACCATGGTAAACAGAGACCATATTCGGTTAATTTATTGCTAACATTTATTTAGGACTTCTATTATAATTTATCCTAATTATAAAACATTAACAGTTTTATTAGTGGCACCCAAGGCTTGGTCACATGGACATTTATAAATTATAAGCTTATGATTTCAGAGAATCAAAGCAACAATAACAGTTTTATTTAATAGCACAAAAGGCCTAGTCATAAGGACAATTTTTAAACCATAAGCCATGATTTCAGAGAATCAAGGCCCTTAAATATATTAGCACAACAGGCTTAGTCACAAGGACAATTTTTAAATCATAAGCCATGATTTCAGAGAATCAAGGCCTTTAAATATATTAGCACAACAGGCTTAGTCACAAGGACATATATAAATTTATATGCTATGATTTCAGAGAATCAAAGCATTTGAGGTTTGAACCTAGTTCATTACCTTTTTCTGACAGGGAGTCATAGCTACCACTGTATTTTGGCTCATGTAGAAATGAGCAAGGCCCGTAGGCACTATATTACCACGTATGGTTAAAATATGATCATCTTAATTGATGATGTAAACTCAGGATTCAGAGATCATTAAACTGGGTTAGGAATCTTTTAAAAAGATCCTTATATAATAATAACGTGTGTGATTTTTAAATAAATCACATCTGCCAAGAGTGTTAACATGTTTTCAGATGTTAACAGGGATTTGAATCTTTTAAACAGGTCTTACCATCTTGGCCCGGTCTTATAATTGACCCGAAGGCTAGGTTTCACTCTTAAGATTCTTAATTAATAATTTGAATCTTTTTAACAGGTCTTACCATCTTGGCCCGATCTTTTAATTGACCCGAAGGCTAGGTTTCACTCTTAAGATTCTTAGTTAATTTGAATCTTTTTAACAGGTCTTACCATCTTGGCCCGGTCTTTTAATTGACCCGAAGGCTAGGTTTCACTCTTAAGATTCTTAGTTAATATTTAACGCAGAACAATTTTTAAATTGAAATGTTAATATGGATCTGAATCTAATTATGGAACTACCATCTTGGCCGGTCTTAATATGACCCGAAGCTAGGTCTTGTCCTTTTTAGATTTTTCCATTTTATTTATAATGGTAGATCTTGCAAACGGAAATGTTATTTTCCATTTATTTAATATTTCTTGTTTAGAATGAAGGTTTAAACTTAATCATTCCACTATATAAACTAAAAGTATAAAGTTTCCCTAAGCGGGACTTGAAAGGAATAGCGTTGTCCTCGAAGGGACAGAAAAGATAAATATGTCCTTATAAGGACTATCGAGGAAACGATTTTCAGCAAAGGAGTTTCTTCTTCATTCAATTCCTGAATGCTTTCTCCTTGGTTGCACGTCTCATTCTGGTCGCGGTACGAAGCTCAGCATTTTAGGGCTCCAGATGTGGAGAATTTCTAATACAGCTTCTTCGCTTGGCGACGTATATATAAAAGTTTGGAAGCAAAAATTTCCAGATTAGGATTGAGAATAATCCTATGTTAAGTCTAGACTCAGAAGTTTAGATATGTGCAATTGTGTAACTGAGATTAAACACGAAAGGTTAGTGTTTAATTCACTCAGTGTTGGCTCTGATACCAACCTGTCACACCCCGATTTCCACGTGTCACCGGTGGGCCCGGTGGGGAGTATCGTGACGTGGTTGGCAACATAATAGTCAAACAACACAATATTTAATATGCACAGCGGAAGCAATTTAAAAGATATAATACAACCGAATTTAATATTGTAATATGAAATGTCACAATATTCAGAAGTTTATCCACAGACGGATCGAAAATAAAATAGAGACAATAGTTCAACAGACTTTTAGGCATCTTAAGCTTGCGAGACTTCTATTGATGCTAACGAGAAATATCCAGCCAATTTCGTATAGTACCTGCATTTAGCCTTTTTTTGGAAAATACGTCAGTTTACACTGGTAAATACAAATAACTGACTCATTTTGAAAATGGTTTAAGAAAATTGATTTGGATGCACATGGCACAAAACATCTTGTATAATTTGATTAAAATGCACAGAGGCAAAATTAATCTTTTTAACTTGGGAGAATTATTTAATATTATAATCTTGTGAACGAATTACATGTTTCTTATGCGTTCAGTAGCCCGGATCTTGTCCGGGTTAAAGATCAATAGACACACCACAATATTCTTTTGTGCACTGACGGGTGTACGCCTACACCCCGCGCTTAAGTCGTGGCCATTTCGTAAAATGATGCCAAGGATATCCGGGACATGGTCATTAACCCCCCAAAGGCTTTAAGTAACAAGACTATTTAAACGAGCCGATCAAATTTATTCAATTACCCACTCAACGGTGGAGAATTTGATGCCCGATCAAGCGGTATGCTATATACCGTAACCCAAGCACGTATAGGGAAAATAAGTTAAAAGTATTTACCTGAGCAATGTATAAATCACAATAAGCAGATTGCAAGTAGCTTTTACTGGTTCTCCTAATCTGGAACGAAGGTTTATAATAACCTATTAGAATCCTAACGGGTCTTTAGTTAAGCTTAAGCTTAGACCGGTTAGTTTCAAAGATACGGTTCGTACGCACGATTAAGCGAAGACCGGATAGAATGTGATTTAGACCCGACAAGTTCAGAGACTTGTTTAATATGGGTCCTTCATGCACATTTTGGATTTTGAGATAAAACCGTTAAGGTTTGACCCGTTTAGGCTAGTTTATGTAAACTTGTTACATAAACCGAACCGAACGCGTAATAAGCGTAACGGGTAATAATGAGAGCCATTTACAGGTTTCCTAAGTTAATATGCTCCATATATGTTGTGACATCAGTAAGATATCATTTATTATGCCCGAAATGAATTTAAACACAAACTATGCCCCGTAGGGGTAGTTTAGTCATTTTAAAGGTTGTAAAAGAGTTTAACTGTTAACCTGAGTTACAGGTCTGATATAATCAGCCACAATACTCATTTTACTAAGTTATAACAGTAGGGTAAAGTATATATGTGAAATTTATCAATTTTAACCAAACTATGCCCCGTAGGGGTATTTTGGTAATTTCACATAAGCCGAAAAGCTCAAAACTGAAGTCTGAGTTTAACAACCTTTGCTTACTGTTAAAATATTATAATTTGCCTCAAATATCAGTAGGTATCAACCCTTGTATGTTTAATATAATTATGGCACATACTATGCGTTAAAAACGCTTAAAAGGCGATTAAAAGCCATTTCCGGGTTCGATACTTAATTCTGATATTTTTATATTTCCAGAAGGCTTAAAATAATTTATTTATCATATGTGATCAGTAGCAAAAGGTTTGGAGTCGTTTAGATATGTAAAACTCATTTTATGGCCCGTAAGGGCAAAACCGACAATTACCGGATTAAGCCTACGACTATAAGTTATGCTCAGCCTAAAATTAATTAAAAATCTTTAAAAATCCCAAAATAATATATTACATCAGTGGGTAAAAGATTTGATATCAAAAAGTATGTTTAAATAGGCTATACGCTAATTATGTCGTTTAATTAACATAAAGCCTTCAATTTACGCTAATGAGCATAACTCTCATTCTATACCTCAAACTGATGTCAAACATTGCATACAAGTTTATATATCAGTAATTAAGGTTTCTACACTTTTACATTTTCATAAATCACATTTTAAGGTGAAAAGGGCATAATGGTCAACATATGGGCAATTAACGGAATCATGCGCATTAATTGGATAACTAATGATCTGAGGTGTATAATCACAGAGGGTTATACTAGCATGTAACCTGGTCCGAATGAAGCTCTTAGGTATTTCTAAAAATACCATAACGGGTCAGAACTGAAAGTCAAAGTGAAAGTCAAACTATGCGACTTTCGGTTCCAAACCGGGTCTATATAGTAAATTGTCGGGTGGAACATGTTTAGACATGTTCTTACACTAATTACCAAGTTATAATAATGATCAATCAGGTTATAAGTGTTCTACATTGCTAATTATGCATAAATTGTAATTTAAACATTCTGTTGACTTTTTCTTAATAAGTTTGACCCGACATTTGACCTAGTTAGAGTGGGAATCAGGGGGAACCCTTTTGAGGGTTTATTACCCACATAATTACCAACTTATAACTACTTTCACTTCGACTAATCACTGAGCTAACAATGACTAATCGTTAAGTCAACCGTTAATTACGACGGTTTGACTCTTAAGCTAAAACTAAGCTAAAAATTAATTAAGAAAGGTCAAGCAAACTTACAAGAGTCCTAAGCTTGATTAGTGATCACTTGAGAGTGCCTTGGAGCTCCAAAAATGATCAGATTGCAAGAGGGAGGTGTGAAGAACAATGGTTGCACATCATGGCCTTTTATAGTGGATTAATCACCACAAAACTTTGACACATGAGTCTACAACCCACCACAATTGATCAACACATGTTCCTAGTGCTTAGGGGGTGTTTAGGGGTCAAGCATGAAGAGGCAAAATCGAAAAAATGAGGTTACAAGGGCTGTGGCAGACAAAGAATCAAACAAGATCAAAATCTGTCCAGACTAGGCAGTGGCGTAGCGCCACTGCATGAGCAGTTAGTGCTCGCGCTACGCGAGCCCCTAGTGTCATCCAACAAAAACTTTTATTAATTGCAGTTTTGGGTCCCTGGCCCTTCTAAAGGTCGTTTTCATGTCTTCTTTTGCACATTGAGCCCTTGAAATTATCATATAAGGGCTTTAAGACATTTACCCACTTTGTTAAGTCCCCGGTTAACTTAATTGTTACCCGAAAAGGCCTAACTTTCAACGTTGACGCTTTAACCCCTCGTACACGAATTTGATCATAACTTTCTCATACGTTGACGAAACTTTATGAAATTTTAATCGTGCATTCTAGTGAGCATAATTTACCGTTACAAAGCTTCGTGTTTGTCAAAAGGTCACTCAGAGGTATAACTTAAACATGTTGACACATTTAGCCCCTGTAGTTTGTAATCTCTCACTTTTAGCTCCGTATGATCCATGATTTATTCGTTTGAAGGTATGAGCATCTTGTAGGGTTAATATACAATATATTTATTCACTGTTGACATTTAGAATACGTATATCCACATACTTTCCATGATTGTCAACTTTAGTCCTTCTATAATATTCTTTCACACGTTTAAACACATGGCACGTGTCAACACATTATAGGACGTGAATTTTCGAGGTGTTACAAGATATCCCACTTAGCAGGTAAAGCATCAAGCAGCTTGTCGTTTTTCTCTATGTCAGAATAACTATCTATATCATAATTGTCCATTTCTGACATCAGATGGTAGTATCGAGTGATAATATCCTCAAGTGACTCATTTCTCATATACTTGAATACTTCGAACTGCTTCTTCAGTAGATGAACTTTGTTTTTTTATTAACATCTGCATTTCCCTCATATCTCTTCTCTAATGCATCCCACATTTCCTTTGAAGTAGTGTACTTCTTAAAGGTATGCTTGATGACATCTGGTAAAGACATCTTGATAGCACCTAAGGCTCTATTTTTAGCCTCATACACCTTCTTATCAGCATCTTGCATGTTCACATAGGCAGTGACACGTTGTCAGCTTTCAAAATCGTGTGTTGGGTTTGTGTACCCATCTACAATACAGATCCACATGCGTCTGTCCTGATATTCAATGAAAGATTGAAATCTGTCCTTCCATGTCAAATAATTTTCCACCTTCATCATCTTAAGCAGTTTGTTGGTTGTGCCAACCTCGTGCTCCATTCTCAAGAGTTTGTTCAAATTAGACATGTTTGACATTTTAACGTAACAGACTGGTAAAACCATACAATTTTTTTTTCCGAAAACTGTTTTTACCAAATTATACCGTTAGATTCGTCTTGAAATTATGATTCCAGTGATGTATAATGTCGAAGACCTTTTCCGGGATTTTCCAGAGTTTTTTTTTGTCCTAAAAATCCAAGGAGTCCAATGGTGCAAACGGTTTACTGAGATGAGCTATGGATAATTTTCTATTCGCAAAAACGTGAATTTTTGGTTACGCTTGCCAAAGAAAATTCCACCACTATCAAAGTCAGTCGAGACCACCTGTTTCGAGTCGAGACCTCTGCTACGAGTCAAATATGAACAACTCGAGACCCCAGTCGAGACCTCTGTTTCGAGTCGAGACCTCTTTTTCGAGTCAAATATTAACAACTCGAGACCCCAGTCGAGACCTCTGTCGAGACCCTGAGTCGAGACCTCTGGTTTCGAGTAAAAAATGGACAAGTCGAGACCTGACTCGCAACCTCCAGTCGAGACCTAAGATTTCGAGTCGCAATCTCTGGTTCCGAGTCAAAACTTCACGAGTCGAGACATTGGGCCGAGACCTGAGTAGCAACCACGTTTAACATGTCAAATATGTTGAAAATCCAATCGAAATCCTGAGAAATCAGCACTTCTAAACCGTAATATCTTTCAATTGATAACTTTCCAAACAAAAATTCCTAAACTTCAGCAAACAACTTTCCAAATCACCCAAAACAGATCAAAACACCACAATTTCGAAATTTTCTTTGATGTTTTTCCTGTTCTTCGTGAATTATGACTGCAACACCAAAAATTCTTCAAGCAAACAAAAGACTTGTTTCCTGCCAATCAGTTTTGAACCATACACAAGAGCAAAAGCTTTGATACCAATTGTAGGCCCCCTATCCCATATGGATCGTCACAAAACTGATAATCTACCAAGGGTGGAATCCCCTTGATAAACTAAACAAACAGAAACAAGTAGATGAACAAGAACACTTTTCAAACCAATCTTCTATGATTATCAAACAAAACGTTTTACAATCACTCAAGATCTCCAAGAACCTCACAGCCGATTTCTGTGTATTCTCTAACTATCTATTTCGAATGCTCTCTCAATGCTCAAGATGTCTAACCCTAAAACCATAGACTAAGGTTGTTTATATAACCACAGCCAAGCATACGAATTGGGCTTTGCCCATATTACAATTATTAACATAATTCTGGCCTAATAGACTTGATGCAAACTTGACCAGATTGGGCTTCATAAACTCGAAATCCTTTAAGTCTTCATAGTCCAATCTTCTGTTTAATATCCAAAGACCAAGCTAAAGCTGTTGTCACATAACATGCACCAACAGTTGTAAATCATGAGGGTACTCTATGCAAAACAGAGCATGTTATTGTAGAAAATGGATGGCAAGATAAAGTTGTTACATCGGTTATCAAATTTTCTTTAAATGTTTTGGATTTTAGGGGGAGTAAAAATTTTGAAAATACAAAAAACATTTGAAAATTTGAAAAGGCCAAAAACATGAAAAATTGAAAATGAGTTTTTGTGTAAAAAGAGGAAATGATAGTATATCAGTAGACAATCACAACATGCTAAAGAAATGGAAAGTCAAATGTGATAAACGGTCTCACTGATGATATGTCAGTAGGTTTTTACACATTCAGTAAATTGATTTCAAGATATAAACCTAAATATCAATAGCTTACTTATCTTATGGGGAACATCTCTCGGATATATGGACTTAGTACTCCGAAATTTTGTTTAAGAGATTGCCTGATTCTGAGATATTAGGTCTTTATACTTATTGATATCTAGGGTATTATACATGGTCTTCTGATTTTGCGTCTGCAATGGCCTAGACCTCGTATAATGTTTTTGTGCTTAAAGCTTTCCCTCTGCACAAAAATTGAGAAAATATCGAAATATATAAATCAAGTGCAGTTATAAAGAAGATCCCTAAGTGGGACACACCTTTAAGGCGAGCCTTCATCTCTCTGACTGAACGAAAGTTCTAACCTGGCTCTCAAGGCCTCGCGCTACCCAGAGAACAAATATCAATATAGTATATTCACCTGTAAGACTGAATCCAGGGAATCTTGATACGGGAGTATATTCTGAGGTGGGATACATGAATAAGTTAAGTTCTTAAAACCCTAAATATCTCATCATGAAATCAGTTGAAGTTTGTGTGAAAATTTAAGTGGATCAGTATACTGACAATCTAAGTGAATCGTTTAGAGCTTAAAGTCTAAAAAGTTCAACGATGCTAGTGATTTGTCCTAAACTGATATGATCCTCTAACGCGAACTCAAACAAAAATATGTCCGTAAATATTTGTTTACTGCATTTCTTTAAAGAAAAATAACAAAAATATTTTCAGAGAGTTTTAGCAAAAACTTTGTAAAATACAAAAAGATTTTGTTTCTATTTTAGTTTCGACAACTGATGTTGGAAAGCTGAGTTTCAAAATCTTAGTATGCTGAACATGTTTCTGAAAATAAACAAGTTCATTAATTTGTAACTTGAGGTTTTAAATGAAAAATTAAAAACAGTTTATGAAATCTCCAAGGTCATTGATTTGGACTTAGATGATTAACTGAGAGGGTTTAGGATTCATTCATTGTCAAATTTATAGAGTTATTTGATAAGGGGGAGAAAGCCAGTATGAAATCCTGGAGTTTTAAAACTGTCAAAAGGTTTTCATAGTGCCAGGTTTCGATACTGGGATATAATAAGCTTAATTGTCAAATTTTTGAAAGACAGATTACGTTCCTGGTAGCTGAGTCTAAAGGGGAGTCTAGAGAAAAGCTCAAAGAAAAGGGGAGCTTGCATTGTTAGAACCAGGTGACTATCCTGAAAAGCCGGAAGCTTAAAGAAATGGGGAGCCTGGAGAGAGAATCTGACGAAAGGAGGAGCTGCTGAAGCAGGAAGCAGATTTAAGAGGAGCTTGTTAAAGCAAGAGGGAGTCTTTGGTACTGAAGATGTCAAAGCTTCTAGAAGACTCAAAGAGAGGTGATAAAGCTACGAGATTGACTGCAACAATATCCAAGGGGGAGTTTGTGAATGCAGTATGTTTATCACTTCTGTCAATCACGTATCATAGCTGAGAAATGTTCAAGACATGGTTTAGAATTGTTATTACATGTTAAATAATACCCAGTCGTGATTTGGAGTCCATCCTCACGAAGAGGAGTCCATCCTCACGAGGAGTCCATCCTCACGAGGAGTCCATCCTCACGAGGAGTCCATCCTCACGAAAGTCCATCCTCACGAATGGACATGCTAGTTGGTGAGGATAGACGTAGGCTATATATAGGACATTAGTGTTGAACATTTAAGAACTTTTGCCATTTGAGAGAGAATTCAAGGCATACTGTTTCAAGGTATTGTACACTGTTATATCATCAATAGAAACAACATTGAATTTACATTCTTGTGTCTGATCCACTCACGTACACGGATTCCGCACGTGATACGTGATCATCGCAGTCATCGGTGTTATGAATTCGATCCAGACACGAATCCATAAGGATCAGAATATATTAAAACCCATAATAAATTCGTTGGTAATTGTTGATGGGCCAAATTACCTTTATTAACTAATTGTGTTTCCTATTGGGTGTATATAAGGAGATTACTAGAGAGGGATTAAAGTAAGACATTAATAACATCACACTCAAAATCGCCCCTCCTCTCTCTCCATTACTACGAGTTCTTCAACCCTAAAGAACTTGGTACTACTATCAAGAACATACATCCTAAAGGGGAACCAAATTAAGCTGACAATCATGTCAAACTCAGTAGCTGCTTCTTTGACCGGGTTCTCTGCTGGCATGTCTGCTGTATCAGGTATTATTCCTTTTATGTTTTCCACCATGTTTAAACATAACTGATCAACACTTATGACTCCACAGTGGTTAAGATATCGTGGCTACAACAGTAGCGGACTTGCGATGGTTATCTTATTCCATTATTTCGTAAACACAGTAGGCAATTTAGATTTTAGACAATGGATTCAAAGTGAACGAAAACAAAGAGTAACGAGCGAACTCGTGCTGATAACGTGTTGTGAAACTAGCCTGATAGCAATCGATAAGAGAAGAACAAGAAAACTAATAGGGAGAATGAATCAGATATTTCATTAATCAAGTGTGTTGTTTACATTAGAATACAATATATATATATATATATATATATATATATATATATAGGATAGGAAGTCTTGGAGAACAAGTCACTCTATTTAACGGGTTGATAACCATAATATAATATATTCATAACAATTATTTATTTCTATTAATACTTGATTATTTTAGAAACCCAACTTAATATTTCTTATTTCTTATAATTTTTTTGTTATAAGTTTTTTATTCAATTAGTATAATATTATGTTTTACTCCATTCAGTACATTAAAGATTTTTTTTACCTTTTACCAACTCTTTATATTTTGTGTTACCAACTTCTTATCTTTTTATATATTAAACAGTATGAAATAAAAAACATAAAAAAGTAAGACAAACATCGTAACTTTACTCGCTACAGATCTTTAAAAAAATATCTTTTTTTTAATTTTCAATTATTTAATAAAAAAATATTTATCACTCTTATCTAGGCTAATATGTTTTTATCTTTTTTTACTAAATAAATATTTTATCATGTATTTTTGATCAATTAAACTACTTTAAAGTGTTGTCAATTCATAGAAAACTAACTCCAAATTTTATTTTGAATTAATTACTGTTTTCGTCCCTAAGGTTTGTCAAAAATAACGGTTTCAGTCCATTAGTTTGTCATCGACAGCGTCGGGCAGCGCAAAGGGCTGAAAGTCGTCCTCGTCTGTGCTGGTAACATCTGATGTGTGGACCTCGTGCTCCGAAGACTCTAAGTCGTCTGATACTATGGGTCTAGGGCCCGTGGTGTCCGAATCACCTGTGCCGGGCGAGTCCATGGTTTCTGTAACACAAACACAAATATGTACAAATAATCAATCATATAATCAGATAAGCACATTAGTCACCAAGTAAGCAATCAAGTAATTCTCCTAGTCCCACTAGCCTCCCAGCCTCTCAGACTGCTCTTCCTAGTCCCACTAGCCTCCTAGCCTCCCAGACTGACTCCCTAGTCCCACTAGCCTCCCAGCCTCCCAGACTGCTCTTCCTAGTCCCACTAGCCTCCCAGCCTCCCAGACTGCTCTTCCTAGTCCCACTAGCCAACTACCTCAGCCTCCCAGACCGAGCCTCAGCCTCCCAGACCGAGCCTATAACTAATAAATAAATGTGCTCAACATTTGTTTGTAAAAAGTTTTGGATCTGGACTTAAGTGGTATGCAGTGTAAAAATGTTTTCGTGAGAGCCCTAGTGATCATAGTCTAGACTCGAGAAGGAATCCTAGTTCGCTATGATCAGAGCTCTGATACCAAGCTGTCACACCCTGGCTTTGCGGAAGCGTGGTTATTTTGGTGTGACTTCTTAATACCATAGCTTAATTATAACAAAGCTATATGATAATAAAACAATGCAAGATCATCCATAGATTTGAGTTTTAAAACCGAAGTAACATAACATTGTCTTAGAGACTACAACACCATAACATAAAACATTGTTTTGAAAGACATAAACATCAACATGAATAAAACGCAGTTTAAGATTTGTGACTCCTCCAAGAAAAAGTCACATTTCCTAAACCGGGATGACCTCGGAACCCATATGCAGCGGGAAAACATAACATACCGCGCCAGATCTTTAATTCCCTGAAATACATGTAAGTTGAAAAATCAACAATAATGTTGAGCGAGTTCATGTGTAAGTGAGTAAATAAACCTTTGTATGTATAAAAACCCTGGTATGTAGCAAATAAGGAAAAAGAGATCACCAATGGTTTGCAAGGCCATTGATATGTGTGAAGTGCAAGTAGGAAGACTCAAACCTAGCGGATTTATGCGTTGGACACAAAGTCACCCCGAGGTCCGTTCTGTTTGGGCCTGGGGCTGGGCTCGCTACACCCAAGTAGATCTACCGCTCCTGTCCCTCGGTCCTACCTTGAGGATTAATGGCCTCAAGTTTCCGCCTACCCACTCACATGATCTTAAGTAGTAAACCTCCTTACGCTAACCATACCATGTATAAAGTATTTGTAATCAAAGTAACATGTATTTCACCCCCGCAGTTTAAAACTGAAAACAGTTAAGAGAAAAGGGGGACATGAACTCACAGTGGTGCGTCTCTACCAAGTATATCTCCTGATCAAGCAGCTGTGCGACGACCTACACGTACTAAATCTATTAGACGGACGGCCGTGCCTTAGCTTAAGGTTTAAGTTTTTGGGAAATAGTTAGACAACTATTTCGTGTTTATATTTTTGTAAATACTTGGTAATTATTCTCCTTCCCAAGGATGGGGGATTTAATACATGCGTGTTCGTAAAATTCGAAATACATTATTAAGTCTCACTTAATATATTTTATTTCTTACTTCAAAATATAAATATTATTCCCAAAATAATACTTTGACAAAAATACGCGCTCATAAATATTTTCTTAAAATGCGTAAGTTACGTTTTAAGGGTCGGGTGGTATTAACTATACCGTTGTAACTTAAATATTTATGAAGGTGTTTGTATTATTTTTGGAATCGTTAACATTCGGTAATATTATTTTTACCCTAAAAATAATATTTGTATAGTTCACAAAATAATCATAAACATTTTACAAGTGACGCTTATGAAAAATATATATATCAAATATATATTTACCCCGTTTTTATTTTGTGAAAACCCCACCTCCGATGTTTCGTAAATAAAGTCGTGGCGAAACTTACGTTTTGAAAACAAGTCAAAAATGGATTTACAACACTTGCAGTGAAAATATTCCCAAGTGTTAGGTTTTTAGAACAATTTCGCCAGAGTTTCCCCTGTAACTGGAGGTGGCCACGCTTTCAAGCGTATCATTTTCTTTTATAATTCAAATAGACAATTTTCTCATTCAACCAAAACAATATCCAAAGCATCAAACTAGTCAAAACATATATAAATCGCATAAATTACATGAACTTGTGGTTTGTCCAAAATTTGTAGAAATTTCCATTACTTTTAGTGGATCTTTGCAATAATCTACTCGGTTTCGTAAAAGCCTCGTTTTTAAAGAAATTCCAACTTTACAACTTCTTGTAAAATTTGACAAAACTAGTTCTTTGTCGAAACTTAGTGTTACACAAGTGTTTACACACTTGTGTGTTTAAAAATCATTCTTGTTCATGTAAGATCCGGTTTTAGAAAATAAGATTTCCTTGACACTTGGTCCTTTGAAAATACTGCTTGTAGATCCATAGATCTACTGGTTTTAAACACTATTTCGTAAGTAACGTCGATTTTACACAAGTTCATGTTTAGTGTGTGGTAGAGTTTCATCATTTAACCTTTTGTACACTTAAACAAACTCTATGTCATGGTCCATGATCACGACTAATCCGGGTTAGATGATGATCCGAGCTACCACATCATAGATCGGCACTAAATAATCACACAAAACAAATCTTACAAGATTTACACAACCCTTGTGTTATTAACCAACATTTTTAACATTTTAGTAGACTTTTACATATCATCTTGTAAGTTCATGAGTTTTAACCGTCATATATTATTTTAACCACTTTAAAATAGATCGAGAGTGTGTTTCAAGCAACTTACTACTAGCTCGAGGCTAGGGAAGAATCTAGTCGAAAAATGCGTGGATAAAAGCAATAGGGTGAGGTCCTTCACGTTCCGAATGCACCAAGCTTCCTTATGTGAGATCCTTAACACTTGTATAAGCTTGGAATGGCAAGATCAAAACCGAAAATGGATGAATGGTTGTGGGGGTGTTCGGCCGTGAGTTTAGCAAGGAGAGGGAGAGAGAGTTTTGTGGTGAGAATGTTATGTTGTGCTTAGTTTTGATCTTATAGGCAATTTTAAGTTCATTAACCAATGGTTCTTATGTCTAATTGATATTAGACAAACATGATTATTAAAATCAAATAAAGGACAAGGGTGTCCCCTTGGGGACGAGTTCGGTTAGAGAGGGGGGGGGGGGGGGTCCTTGGTTGGTTTCCAACTAAGTAATTAAGTTATAGTTAGATTATTAGGAGGTGTAACCATTTACTAGTATGTTATGCATTGCAGCGGGTGTTAGGGTATTCGGGGACCCTAACTGGCTCAGAAAAAGAAAAATAATGTATATGGCAATATTTTTATGTTCTGAGTAAAGTCCGGTTGTTCGGTTGGATAGAGATCCGTTAAAGTGCTTAACAAAGCTTTAAAGTGTCGTTATTATTATTTTTAGTGACACAAGTTATTCCCGACACTTTGGAAAGTGTCTAGTAATGTTTTTCTCATGTTTTGGCACTTTATTAGTTAGCTAGATGCTGAATTTTAATTAAAGTGCTGAATTTTGTACTTAAAGTACGTTTTAGGCACATCCGGTCACTGTAATCTGATTCCTAGTGACACAGTTCTACAACCCTTATATCCCTACACTCACCACTAGTGTAGCAAACTATCTCAGGCTCTTACAGGCCTTAGAGGCAGTACCTGCCTGGTGCTGGTTATGACAGCTCGTTTAATAGGTTATCCGTTCATTGTGCTACTGTGCTTTTGGTGCATCAAGTTTGTCACAAAGGTGCTGTAAGCAAAACATGGAGTGACAGCAAGTAAAGTATGATGCAAGTAAGTACATGTATCAGCATTCAAGTAGCAGTTTATCCACAAGTTCAAGTAAGCACAGTAATTAAGCAGTAATTAATTATTAATTAAGTCGTACGGATACCTGGTTTAGTGAGGGTTGTCACATTCTCCCCCCGTTAGAAAAATTTTGTCCCGAAATTTTAAGTTCTGCTTCTAGAAGCAGGGTTCTTGGGAAATAGGTGGGGGTATTTCTCTTTCATCCGGTCCTCACGCTCCCAGTTGTATTCAGGACCATGTCTGGCATTCCAACGAACCTTGACGAGCTTGACACTGCTCCGGCGGGTCTTGTTTACTTTCCAATCCATAACCTCAACATTTTCTTCAACGAAATGGAGCGTGTCGTCAACATGAATCTCGTCGGTGGGAATGACAACGGTATCTTAAGTTGGACTTTTCTTCAGGTTGGATACATGAAATGTATCGTGAACTCCATTCAGTTCAGCAGGTAAGTCCAGCTTGTATGCTACTAGCCCTATTCTTTCCAAAATTCTGAAAGGGCCAATGTAACGCGGATTTAACTTCCCACGCTTTCCGAAGCGTGCCACACCCTTCCAGGGTGAAACTTTCAATAAAACCATATCTCCAACTTGGAATTCTAAATGTTTCCGGTTTGGATCTGCATAGGCTTTCTGTCTTTCGCGTGCTGCTTCGATGCGTTTTCGAATCTGCGCAATCTTGTCTGTCGTCTCTTGGACGATTTCGGGACCAACCAGCTGCCTATCACCTGCGTCAGCCCAGCATAGGGGTGATCGACACTTGCGTCCGTAAAGAGATTCGAATGGCGCGGCTCCAATACTGGTGTGGTAGCTGTTGTTGTATGAAAATTCGACCAGTGGCAAATGCTTATCCCAGCTACCGCCCACATCCATAACACATGCTCTCAGCATATCTTCCAAGGTCTGAATAGTCCGCTCGCTTTGACCGTCGGTCTGAGGGTGAAATGCAGTGCTCAGATTTAATTGTGAGCCAAAAGCTTCTTGGAAGGATTGCCAAATCCTTGATATGAAACGTCCATCTCTATCAGAGATGATCGAGAGAGGCACTCCATGACGTGCGACGATCTCTCGCATGTATATTTCTGCCAGTTTGCTGGTGTTATCCTTCTCTTTGATTGGCAGAAAGTGTGCGGACTTTGTTAAGCGGTCAACTATCCCCAAATAGTGTCATGACCTCTTGGCGTTCTTGGAAACTTTGTAATAAAATCCATGGAGATTTGTTACCATTTCCACTTGGGAATCTCAGGTTGTTGCAGAAGTCCTGAAGGCTTCTGGTATTCCGCTTTCACCTTAGCACACGTTAAACACTTGCTCACATAAACAGCAACATCACCCTTCATCCTAGGCCACCAATAGTAATCCTTGAGATCTTGGTACATCTTATCCGCTCCTGGATGGATAGAGTACCGCGATTTGTGAGCTTCATCAAAAACAACTTTCCTTAAACCACCAAACAGAGGAACCCAAATCCTTTTCTCAAAACATAACGTTCCTTCCTTGTTTGGCACCAATAGCTTCTCCATCCCACGGAGATATTCTTCTTCAAGATTTCTTTCCTTAAGAGCTTCTTTCTACGCGGCACGAATGCGCAAGGAAAGATCGGTTTGGATAATCATTTCTAAAGCCCTAACCCTTATGGGCTTGATCCTCTCTTTTCGACTTAGGGCGTCGGCAACCACATTCGCCTTCCCTGGATGATACTTTATCTCGCAATCGTAATCATTCAACAACTCAACCCATCGTCTTTGTCTCATATTCAACTCCTTCTGGTTGAATATGTGTTGTAGGTTCTTATGATCTGTAAAAATTGTACATTTCGTACCATATAGGTAGTGTCTCCAGATCTTTAAAGCAAATATCACTGCGCCTAGCTCCAAATCGTGCGTGGTATAGTTCTTCTCATGTACCTTCAACTGACGTGACGCGTAAGCAATAACCTTCTGGCGTTGCATCAACACGCAACCCAATCCTTGACGCGAGGCGTCACAGTATACCACGAAATCGTCAGTACCTTCCGGTAGTGCTAGGATTGGCGCATTGCAGAGCTTATCCTTCAACAGTTGAAACGCTTCTTCCTGTTTGATTCCCCAATCAAACTTCTTATCTTTCTGGGTGAGGAGCGTCAATGGTTGAGCGATCTTCGAAAAATCCTCAATGAACCTTCGATAGTAGCCAGCCAAACCCAAGAATTGTCGAATCTCGGTTGGCGTCTTTGGCGTTTCCCAATTCTTGATCGCTTCGATCTTGGTTGGATCCACATGGATTCCATCTCCGTTCGCCACGTGTCCAAGAAATTGGACTTCACGTAGCCAAAACTCGCACTTGTAGAATTTGGCATACAGCTGTTCTTTCTTCAGCAGCTCCAAAATAGCTCTTAGATGTTGTTCGTGCTCAGCCTTTGTCCTTGAATAAATCAAGATGTCGTCGATAAACACAATCACGAACTTGTCCAAGTACGGCTTGCAAACTCTATTCATCAAATCCATAAAGACTGCATGTGCGTTTGTCAATCCAAACGGCATAACAAGGAACTCGTAGTGTCCATAACGAGTTCTGAAGGCTGTCTTCGGGATACTCTCCTCTTGTATCCTTAACTGATGGTATCCAGATCGCAAGTCGATCTTTGAGTAAAAGCTTGAACCTTGCAGTTGATCAAACAGATCATCAATTCTTGGCAGAGGATATCTATTCTTGATCGTCAGCTTGTTCAGCTCCCGGTAGTCTATGCACATTCGAAAACTACCGTCCTTCTTTTTGACAAACAGGACCGGAGCTCCCCAAGGCGAGAAGCTTGGTCGGATAAATCCCTTGTCTAACAACTCTTGAAGTTGTGTCGACAATTCTTGCATCTCAGACGGGGTAAGTCTATAGGTGCCTTAGCCACAGGCGCGGCACCTGGGACTAAATCGATGTGAAACTCCACTTGCCTCTGAGGCGGCAGTCCAGGCAAGTCCTCCGGGAAGACTTCCGGATACTCCCTCACGACAGGGATGTCTTCGATCTTTGGTTCTGCAGCTTTCTTGTCTACAATGTGTGCCAGGAAGGCAGCACATCCCTTCTGTAAACATTTTCGCGCTTTGAGGCAGCTGATAATACTTAACGGCGTATCGCGCTTTTTGCCATGTACCACAATTGTTTCACCATCTTCGGTCGGGATACGAACGACCTTTTCGTGACAAACAATTTCTGCCTTGTTGCTAGATAACCAATCCATTCCTACTACCACGTCAAAGCTCCCCAGCTGGACTGGTAGTAGATCCAAAGTAAATTCACGTTCTCCCAACTCGATGGCACAACCTCTGATCACATCATTGGCTTCTACTAACTTCCCATTAGCCAATTCGATTGAGTAGGGAATATCTAACTTACTAGCGGCTAAACCAAGCATATTCTTAAATTCTAACGATACGAAGCTATAGTCGGCACCAGTATCAAATAGAACGGATGCATAGCGTTGGTTTATAGGGAACGTACCAGTAACGACATTGGGATCCTGGCGCGCTTCCCTCGCTTCGATATTGAACACTCTTCCACGGGCTTGGTTCAACTCAGGGCAGTTCCTCTTAAAGTGCCCGATATCACCACAGTTAAAGCATCCAGGTCTTTGCCCGTTTCCACCTCCATTTCCAGCTTGATTATTCCTTTGGTTACGATCCACAGCGCCCGCTTGGTTCACATTGTTGCCTCGATTCCCATTACCTCCATTGTTTCCTTGTGGGCGATTTCCATTTCCACCCCGGTTATTGTTTCTGTTTCCAAATCCTCCTTGGCCTCCCTGGCCAACAGTGGCCCAACAAGAATCCTTCAAGTGGCCAGGTTTCCCACACGCTTCACATACCTTCAAACCACATCGGCCAGAATGGTGACGCTGGCAGGTGTTGCACTTGGGCCGGGCGCCCTTATATCCCTTTCCTTTCTTTCCACCACCAGCTGTAACCTGAGCTGGCGCGTTTGGCTCTCCTTTCTTAACAACACCACTAGTGCCTTGTTTAAAGTTCGAGAATTTTCTTTTGTTACCTCCGGATGACTCGACGTGAGTCTTTTTCTTCTTTGTCTCGATCTCACCAAACTTGTTCAGGCGGGTAGCCTCCTCAGTGAGAGCTACGCTCAAATCGATTGCCTCAGTAATTGTTGCAGGCTTGGAGGAGGTCACCATGCTTATGATTTGAGGAGCTAATCCCCAAATGAAGCGTTCAATCCGCTTGAATTCTGGAGTGACCATATAGGGTACCACATGCGACAGGTCGTGAAACCTCTGAACATATTCCGCGATCTTCGGACCTTCCATCTTCAAATGCCAGAACTCAGTTTCCAATCTTTGGATTTCAGCGCGAGAACAATACTTTTTGCGCATTAGTTCCTTCAGTTCGGTCCATGTTAGTGCGTAGGCAGCAGCTTCACCAAGTGTCTGTACTTGCAAATTCCACCAAGATAGGGCTCCATCCAGAAATTGCCCAGAAATGTAGGTGACTTGCTGGTCTGGTGCACATTTGCTCATGCGGAGAACAGATTCAGTCTTCTCGGCCCAACGAACAAAAGCGACAGCACCTCCGGTGCCATCAAAGTTGACAGGCTTGCAGTCTAGAAACTGCTTGTAGGTGCACCCTGCACATACGTTACAACATATGAATGGCATTAGCATCCTTGCTAGAGATATCCAATTAGATCATGGTATGTCTTAATGACTTAGTATTACCATGAGGTGGATTGTTGTTGCCATTGTTGTTTGAGTTGCTTCCGCTGGGTCCTCCTTGCGAGGCGGCGTATTGCGCGATGGCAGCAACGATGACTTGTTGGAGTTCTGCCTCATTGGTAGGCATCGGCGTTTGACGTCTCGGCGGCATCTTCTAAAAGATGGGTTCACGTCGGTCAGGCCATAATAAAGCGTACGTATATAATGATAGTAATAGTACATAACATCTCATGGTATAATCACATTAATCACACAACATCCCATGTTATAAAACATAAATAATCAATCAAAACATCACATATGATGAGAATACTGCGATTGCATTGCCAAAATCGGGACCACATGGTGGAGTGTACAAGTACATAATAGTGTCAATACATCCCATATACATGGTCAACAAAAGTCAGAATCAGAATGCAGTCTCCAAAAATGTTGTGTGGTCGGAGCAATCGCCGTCTTCTCACCAACGTATACCCATGCTGTACTGAAGATGCCCTAAACTGATGGTGGTGGAGGAGGGGAAAAATGGGTGTAGAACAAACGTCGCAAATGGAGCCAGTCCTCCTCCATGGCTCTCTGGGTACGCAACCAAGAAGCAACCTGCTGCTCAAGTGCCAAAAGGCGTGCAGCATAGTCAGGTAACAATGGTCGAGGGTGCTGCGAAGAAGCAGAGTGGGTCTGACCTTGACACTGGCACGACGGTGGCTGAGCTCTCTCAAGCTCCTGAATACGCCGTGTGAGTGCCTCCTGCTGGACAACAAACGACATCAGAACGTCCTCAATAGAATACCCCATATGGAAAGGATGGTAAGGGTCGGTCGATGGCATAACAGAAGGTGACGTCCAGAGAAATGGCTCGCTGGCTGGATTAAAAGGTGGCACAAAGAATGGTGGTGCAGGGGGAATAGCAGATGAAAACTGTGGCATAACTGGAATATATGTCGGCACATGTCCAAAGGGACGAGCCGAGGAACCCTCTCCAGGTCAAGCTGGAGGTGTGTACTGTGCAAATGAAAAAGAGAAATCAACGTGACGTGCATCGGTGGTATGAGGAGGAATAGGTGGAAGCTCATCATCCGCAGGAATCCACCCATGCTGGGCGTGCTCATCTCGTGGGTCAATCTGTGCCTCAAAAAGTGCTCGATCAAACTGTACAGGCACAGGGTCAAGGTGGGGTGCAACAAGAGGGTCAGCAGGTATATCAGCGATAAGTGGGGGATCAACATGATCAACAGCAATAACATGGTCACCCTCCAGTAGTGGTGCATCAGCAGGGTGATCATCAATGGGTGGGTCAGCAATCACAGGATCAATGGGTATGCCAGCATGAACAGGGTCATGCTCAAACACTAGGTCAGGAGCAGCTACTGGCTCAAGGGCCATGGCAGGCCCGGGGTCAATGAACTCCATATCAAAATCTGCATGATCAGCGAATGCTGGGTCAACTGGGTCTACTGGGTCAACCATAGGCTGATCCAAGTGGATGAACTCTATCTCCTGGTCCGGGTCAAATCCAGGGGGAAAAACAGGGTCTGAATCCTCATCGAGGTTGTGATCGAAAACAAATCTAGGAGCAGAGACAGCAGATGATGCCCTGTCAGGATTTGAACCGTGTGAATAGTGTTGTGCGCTCCGAGTGTGTGACGGTGCGGAGGCCACAGACTCGAAGGAGTCTGGAGAGTCTGTGGCGGGTGAGTGTGCAGGTGACTCCTCAGCTGGAGCATCTGCGAGTAACAAAAGACCACCGTCAGCTAGAAGGGCCTCGCCCTCAACATCGTCCTCCAGGGGCTCATCATCAAATAGATCGACGTCGTCGTCAACGTCGGCGTCGAGAAGCATATCGTAAGCAGGATAAACGGCCAAAGGTATGGGAGCAGGGACCTCTACGAGTGGTAGGTACCCAGCAAAAGGACCATCAGCAGGCTCATCGACAGCGTCGGGCAGCGCAAAGGGCTGAAAGTCGTCCTCGTCTGTGCTGGTAACATCTGATGTGTGGACCTCGTGCTCCGAAGACTCTAAGTCGTCTGATACTATGGGTCTAGGGCCCGTGGTGTCCGAATCACCTGTGTCGGGCGAGTCCATGGTGTCTGTAACACAAACACAAATATATACAAATAATCAATCATATAATCAGATAAGCACATTAGTCACCAAGTAAGCAATCAAGTAATTCTCCTAGTCCCACTAGCCTCCCAGCCTCTCAGACTGCTCTTCCTAGTCCCACTAGCCTCCCAGCCTCCCAGACTGACTCCCTAGTCCCACTAGCCTCCCAGCCTCCCAGACTGCTCTTCCTAGTCCCACTAGCCTCCCAGCCTCCCAGACTGCTCTTCCTAGTCCCACTAGCCAACTACCTCAGCCTCCCAGACCGAGCCTCAGCCTCCCAGACTGAGCCTATAACTAATAAATAAATGTGCTCAACATTTGTTTGTAAAAAGTTTTGGATCTGGACTTAAGTGGTATGCAGTGTAAAAATGTTTTCGTGAGAGCCCTAGTGATCATAGTCTAGACTCGAGAAGGAATCCTAGTTCCCTATGATCAGAGCTCTGATACCAAGCTGTCACACCCTGGCTTTGCGGAAGCGTGGTTATTTTGGTGTGACTTCTTAATACCATAGCTTAATTATAACAAAGCTATATGATAATAAAACCATTCAAGATCATCCATAGATTTAAGTTTTAAAACCGAAGTAAAATAACATTGTCTTAGAGACTACAACACCATAACATAAAACATTGTTTGAAATACATAAACATCAACATGAATAAAACGCAGTTTAAGATTTGTGACTCCTCCAGGAAAAAGTCACATTTCCTAAACCGGGATGACCTCGGAACCCATATGCAGCGGGAAAACATAACATACCGCGCCAGATCTTTAATTCCCTGAAATACATGTAAGTTGAAAAATCAACAATAATGTTGAGCGAGTTCATGTGTAAGTGAGTAAATAAACCTTTGTATGTATAAAAACCCTGGTATGTAGCAAATAAGGAAAAAGAGATCACCAATGGTTTGCAAGGCCATTGATATGTGTGAAGTGCAAGTAGGAAGACTCAAACCTAGCGGATTTATGCGTTGGGCACAAAGTCACCCCGAGGTTCGTTCTGTTTGGGCCTGGGGCTGGGCTCGCTACACCCAAGTAGATCTACCGCTCCTGTCCCTCGGTCCTACCTTGAGGATTAATGGCCTCAAGTTTCCGCCTACCCACTCACATGATCTTAAGTAGTAAACCTCCTTACGCTAACCATACCATGTATAAAGTATTTGTAATCAAAGTAACATGTATTTCACCCCCGCAGTTTAAAACTGAAAACAGTTAAGAGAAAAGGGGGACATGAACTCACAGTGGTGCGTCTCTACCAAGTATATCTCCTGATCAAGCAGCTGTGCGACGACCTACACGTACTAAATCTATTAGACGGACGGCCGTGCCTTAGCTTAAGGTTTAAGTTTTTGGGAAATAGTTAGACAACTATTTCGTGTTTATATTTTTGTAAATACTTGGTAATTATTCTCCTTCCCAAGGACGGGGGATTTAATACATGCGTGTTCGTAAAATTCGAAATACATTATTAAGTCTCACTTAATATATTTTATTTCTTACTTCAAAATATAAATATTCTTCCCAAAATAATACTTTGACAAAAATACGCGCTCATAAATATTTTCTTAAAATGCGTAAGTTACGTTTTAAGGGTCGGGTAGTATTAACTATACCGTTGTAACTTAAATATTTATGAAGGTGTTTGTATTATTTTTGGAATCGTTAACATTCGGTAATATTATTTTTACCCTAAAAATAATATTTGTATAGTTCACAAAATAATCATAAACATTTTACAAGTGACGCTTATGAAAAATATATATATCAAATATATATTTACCCCGTTTTTATTTTGTGAAAACCCCACCTCCGATGTTTCGTAAATAAAGTCGTGGCGAAACTTACGTTTTGAAAACAAGTCAAAAATGGATTTACAACACTTGCAGTGAAAATATTCCCAAGTGTTAGGTTTTTAGAACAATTTCGCCAGAGTTTCCCCTGTAACTGGAGGTGGCCACGCTTTCAAGCGTATCATTTTCTTTTATAATTCAAATAGACAATTTTCTCATTCAACCAAAACAATATCCAAAGCATCAAACTAGTCAAAACATATATAAATCGCATTAATTACATGAACTTGTGGTTTGTCCAAAATTTGTAGAAATTTCCATTACTTTTAGTGGATCTTTGCAATAATCTACTCGGTTTCGTAAAAGCCTCGTTTTTAAAGAAATTTCATCTTTACAACTTCTTGTAAAATTTGACAAAACTAGTTCTTTGTCGAAACTTAGTGTTACACAAGTGTTTACACACTTGTGTGTTTAAAAATCATTCTTGTTCATGTAAGATCCGGTTTTAGAAAATAAGATTTCCTTGACACTTGGTCCTTTGAAAATACTGCTTGTAGATCCATAGATCTACTGGTTTTAAACACTATTTCGTAAGTAACGTCGATTTTACACAAGTTCATGTTTAGTGTGTGGTAGAGTTTCATCATTTAACCTTTTGTACACTTAAACAAACTCTATGTCATGGTCCATGATCACGACTAATCCGGGTTAGATGATGATCCGAGCTACCACATCATAGATCGGCACTAAATAATCACACAAAACAAATCTTACAAGATTTACACAACCCTTGTGTTATTAACCAACATTTTTAACATTTTAGTAGACTTTTACATATCATCTTGTAAGTTCATGAGTTTTAACCGTCATATATTATTTTAACCACTTTAAAATAGATCGAGAGTGTGTTTCAAGCAACTTACTACTAGCTCGAGGCTAGGGAAGAATCTAGTCGAAAAATGTGTGGATAAAAGCAATAGGGTGAGGTCCTTCACGTTCCGAATGCACCAAGCTTCCTTATGTGAGATCCTTAACACTTGTATAAGCTTGGAATGGCAAGATCAAAACCGAAAATGGATGGATGGTTGTGGGGGTGTTCGGCCGTGAGTTTAGCAAGGAGAGGGAGAGAGAGTTTTGTGGTGAGAATGTTATGTTGTTCTTAGTCTTGATCTTATAGGCAATTTTAAGTTCATTAACCAATGGTTCTTATGTCTAATTGATATTAGACAAACATGATTATTAAAATCAAATAAAGGACAAGGGTGTCCCCTTGGGGACGAGTTCGGTTAGAGAGGGGGGGGGGGGGGTCCTTGGTTGGTTGGTTTCCAACTAAGTAATTAAGTTATAGTTAGATGATTAGGAGGTGTAACCATTTACTAGTATGTTATGCATTGCAGCGGGTGTTAGGGTATTCGGGGACCCTAACTGGCTCAGAAAAAGAAAAACAATGTATATGCCAATATTTTTATGTTCCGGGTAAAGTCCGGTTGTTCGGTTGGATAGAGATCCGTTAAAGTGCTTAACAAAGCTTTAAAGTGTCGTTATTATTATTTTTAGTGACACAACTTATTCCCGACACTTTGGAAAGTGTCTAGTAATGTTTTTCTCATGTTTTGGCACTTTATTAGTTAGCTAGATGCTGAATTTTAATTAAAGTGCTGAATTTTGTACTTAAAGTACGTTTTAGGCACATCCGGTCACTGTAATCTCATTCCTAGTGACGCAGTTCTACAACCCTTATATCCCTACACTCACCACTAGTGTAGCAAACTATCTCAGGCTCTTACAGGCCTTAGAGGCAGTACCTGCCTGGTGCTAGTTATGACAACACGTTTAATAGGTTATCCGTTCATTGTGCTACTGTGGTTTTGGTGCATCAAGGTTGTCACAAAGGTGCTGTAAGCAAAACATGGAGTGACAACAAGTAAAGTATGATGCAAGTAAGTACATGTATCAGCATTCAAGTAGCAGTTTATCCACAAGTTCAAGTAAGCACAGTAATTAAGCAGTAATTAATTATTAATTAAGTCGTACGGATACCTGGTTTAGTGAGGGTTGTCACAACCGTTTCGAACTGAACCCTTCGAACGGTACAGCTCGAAACGGTTCGGTTCGATACGGCACGGTTCGGTTCGAAACGGTACGGCTTGAAACGGTTCGGCTTCGAAACGGTACGGGTCGAAACAGTTCAGTTCGAAACGGTTCAGCTCGAAACGGTTCGGCTTCGAAACGGTACGGGTCGAAACGGTTCGGCTCGAAACGGTACGGGTCGAAACGGTTCGCGTCGAAACGATTCAGCTCGAAACGGTACGGACGGTTCAGCTCGAAACGGTTCGGGTCGAAACGGTACGGGTCGAAACGGTTCAGCTCGAAACGGTTCAGCTCGAAACGGTTCGGGTTCGAAACAGTTCCCGCCGAAACGGATTTTTTGGATTTTTTAGAATTTTTATTATTTTTTAGAATTTTTTGGAATTTGTTTGGTTTTTTGGAATTTTTTTGATTTTTTGGAATTTACTATTTTTTTTTGTTTTAATGTTTTAGAGTTTACACTTAAGTCCCTGTGTTTCTAAAACTGACGCAAACCGTCCCTGAATTAGTTAGTTAACTCAAAGTTAACAAAATAAATGGATGGAGTTAAGTTAGTGGACGGAAATGGTTACGAAAATGAAACTAATGGACTGAAATCGCAATTTTTAAACTAATGGACTGAAACCGTTATTTTTGACAAACCTCAGGGACGAAAACAGTAATTAACTCTTTTATTTTTATTGCCTACTTTTTTTTTACTTTTTTTGTAATCTTATATTAACAAATATACTAAAGCATTTTAGTGTCTGACTTTTTTTATAACTAACTAACTTAACACTTTTATTGTTACAACTAAAAATAACAAAATATATGTTAAAGTGAATTTAGATATAATTATAAATTGAGTAAATTATGTTAATCGTATATAAATTATTAGATAATCCAATATTAGGTGATACAATGGAGAACCTCAAGTCTTACGCAGGGTTTCAAAACGAAAAGAAAGTGTCAATATAAATAAATAATAAAATTACTAATTTAGTTTTATTGGGTTTCTAAAAAATAATAATAAATAAAGTGTTATTAGAAATAAATAATATAATTAGTAATTTAGTTTTTATTCAGTGAGACGAGAAAGGAGATAAAACACCATTTTGGTAAATATTTTTCAAGAAACACCACTTTAGTAAATATTTTTTTCACCAACACTAGTTTGGAAAAAAAACTCTATATACTTATCTGGTTCTATTTAATATTATTTTGTGTTACTTTATTTTATTTAATCCAATTACAGATTTTTAAAAAGTTTTGTTTTATTGATTTTATTTCACATTTTTAGTATTTTATGGTGTCATTTTTATTTTAAAAACAATTAAATATAAAAATGTTTAGCCACTAGCCAAAAGGGGCTTGAAGTTGAACCACATGGATGTTTGACAAAAGTAACTGGTGGCTGGTGATTGGAAGCTATTAGCTGGTGATTGAAAGCTAGTAGCTGTAGTTTTTTAGATATATTTGATGTTTGACAGAGTAGCTTGAGATTTTAATAAAATGTATAAAATGGACATAACTAAAAATTTAAAAAGTTTGTACATTAAAAAGTTCATTATCTTTAGAGCTTAAAATAGTCATTTTTCCCTAAAATCTTGTAGCTCATTCTAAACGCTACTAGTAGGAACGTTCAACCAAAAGCTTAAAGCTAATTCAACCAAACAAAGTTTTTTATTAAGTACGAGTTTTTTAAAAGCTTAAAAGCTAATAAAAGCTCCATACCAATCATACCCGATGTTTATTTTAAATACAATATCTTATCACATTAATATGATGATAAAACCTCCAAATTACATTCCCCCAATTCCACCATGCAGCCAGCAGCCCACATTACATTCCTAAAACCTCCAAACAAAACGCATACATTCACAACGAAAATCAACGTGTTTGATAATCAATCTCACCGATCGATTAACACAGGAAACCAAAGCTTCCGTTACACACACACAGAGCGAAGATGGTGAAAAAAGTTAGGTTACTGCTGCCGATGCTGTTGTTGATGTTAATTCTGGTTCAAAATGGTGAATCTGTGTGGTTAACTTTACCTAGATCGGGGAACAAATGCGTGATGGAGGAAATTCACAACAATGTCGTTGTTGTCGGAGAGTATAACGTTGTTATCTTTGAAGGTCTTATTCGTCCTAATCCAACCGTCTCCATTACGGTAATGTTTTGGATTTCAATTGGTAGATGATGTTGTTTTTCTGTGATTGATTATGATTGTTTGTAATTTGTTAATTGTTACTTTGGCATTTTAATGAAAATGATTTCATTAAAAAAAATGTTTAATTTCATCAGTTTTTGGAATAGGGATGAGAAATTTTTCTATTTCTTGACATAAAAATTGAATGTCTTATGTTAATTTCCCCTTGAAAGTTGCAAATTGTTAATTTATGTTTTTAGGTTGGATTATTTATTGGTTGAACAAAAATTACAAGAAACTGAATTAATGTTTTAGGTTAGGTTTATCTATATGCTGAACAAGAATTAGGGGGTGTTTGGGGTTGAGTTTTGAAGGAGATTTTTAGATTATTGAGTTTCGAAATCGTAAATAATCAGTTTTGAGTGTTTGGGTAAAAAAAAAATTAAAAAATCGATTATTTGCGTTTAGAAAGTTACAAAACACAGTTTTCCAAAAGCAGCTCCCCCCCTACTGCAACAAAACGCAGTTTTCCAAAAGTTGATTATTTGCGTTTAGAAAAGGATTTTCACTTGTTTATTTTTTTAAATATATATTTGCCAAACACTTAAATAGTTGATTATGTGATTATTGTGATATCAAGCAACATAATCAAATCCAAACTCTATCTTTCAACATCACGTTTTGTTATCTGATTCTGATTATTCAAAACGCATAATCTATTTTCAAAACTCAACCCCAAACACCCTCTTACTATAAACTGATGATGATAATATTTTTATTAAGTTAGTTCTGATTACAAGTCTGTGTTAGTAACACTAATATAAAGGGTTGATATATAAGGTTTGTGTGTTCTTTTTTAGTATATATTTATAACAGTTTGAGTCTAATAATTTTGTTAAAAAGAATGGACTCAAAAGGTTAAAATTTGGACTCAAAAGGACTCAAATGGTTATAAAAAAAGTGTCTAGGGACTCGGGGCAACATTTTGATTTTGGACTCAAATGGTTAAAACCACTAAAACACAAGGACTCAAAAAGTAATTTACTCTATTTTTAAATTTAATACTTTTAATTTTTTGAAGAAAAGTTGTGGGATGGGAGGGATACGAAAGATGGCATTTCTATGGTTGATTAATGTTTGTTTTTACTTGATTTTTTCTGTATGTTACCAATATAGAGTACATAATCTTGTATGTTTTCGAATACAAAGGAAGTCTAATTATAGATGTTGTTACGTTTGCAGGTTATGTCACCTTCTGGGAACATAATTCACCACAAGGAGAACGCAACACATGATGAATTTGCATTCACATCAACCGAGTCTGGGCTGTATGTTACATGTTTCTTGGATGACCAACCTGGTGAAGGTGGTAAGTTAATTGTTAATATTGATTGGAAAATAGGAGCTGCAGCAAAGGATTGGGATTCGATTGCTAAAAAAGAAAAAATTGAGGTGAGTATTAACTTTTGCTTACAATCAATTAAAGTCTTAAATATGATAAAAGTTTATATATTATTACGATGACGATCTTGGGTTTGAAATAAAATGATATAGGGTGCTTTATACATTTTGAATACAGTTAGGGCGACTTTTGACCTGCTTGGCCTGTTTTCACATTCTAATAATAATCATGTGTCGAGTTATTCGTAGCATTTTTTATTGAATTTCTCCACAGGGCGTTGAACTCGAGTTGAGAAAGCTTGAAGGAGCTGTGGAGACCATTCATGGTTATCTGGGATACCACAAGAGAAGGTGATTAATGCAACCGTGTTAATATGTAGAGGTGGCAATACGGGTGGGTAGGGTAACGTGTCAAAGCGGGTTGACTTAAATGGGCCAGGTCGGGATGTGCTGCTAACACTTATAATACTGAATTTGTCATTTCGGTTTATGTTAATAATTAAAATCGTTTTATAAGCAATTATTAAATGTAGAATGTGGATGGATGACTTTCAACCCGTTTGACCCTTGCTTGTTTTATTTTGGTTTGACCCGTTTGACATACAAATACAACCCAAATCGACCTATTAATATTTTCATCTCTGCTAATATAATACTGTTTTGTGCACATGTATCCTAATCATAAATTCATAATCTGTATTGTTTTTATGGTTATGCAGAGAGGCGGAAATGAGGGGAGTGAGTGAGACCACCAATTCCAGGGTGGCATGGTACAACATCTCGTCGTTGGGTATCTGCATTTTGGCTTCGAGTGCACAACTATGGTACTTGACCCGTTTCTTCCAAAAGAAGAAACTGATCTAGAACTTCAACCCCTCGTGGTAACGTCACTAGACCGGACTTAAATTATAGTGTTGTTCGTTCTCTTTTTCTTGATTATGGTGGATTCAAGATTTTTGTTGCCATATTCACTTTTATGATAACTTAATTATAGAATTATCGATCTAAAAATTTTCGGACATAACTTTGACCTTCTCCAACGCAAGGGCATGGCACCACCCCATGAGAGCGTATGTCTAGTGTGGAGAAGCCCATGAAAGATTGTGTGTGTGTGTGTGAGAGAGAGAGAGAGAATCATGGGGAGAGGAAGGGGAGAATCAAGCAAAGCCGACATAGAAGGTGGTCAATGGTGTCCCTGACCCCCTCGTGCTAGAGACAGTCTTAGATGTATCTTAACGAATCGACAATTGGATGTTTACGAGCATAAATGAATGATAAGCTAATGAAACGAAGTCAAATGGACAATGAGAGAGTATTCGCTTTCATATCATATTTTGCAAATCGAAGGCCACGCTTACGTCTAAGTCAAAATAAACCTTTTTTTTTAATTTGTGCACATAACCATATTTTTTTCATATAAGTTATTCAAAATCAAAACAACTCTTGTTATTAAAATCATTTAGGTTGGTAATTTATTAAAAAAAATAGGTTTAGTTATTTTTTTGCTTTTACCTTTTTTATTGTGTATTGTTTTAATTTAATTGTTATGATGTGGTTTGTAAAACCATGTTATAAAAAAAACGAACTGGTTTATCTGTCCTTACGTTTTTGCCTTTATTTCACTTTTTATCTTTATTTTATAAACCATAATGACTTCTTATATATAAATTATCTATATCTATTTTATGATATTAAGAGTACAAACATATCTAATACTAATAAAGGAGTCCTCTTAATGCCACATGTTATTTTCTTATAATAAAGATTTCAACAAAATGCCATGTGGCAATCTATCATATTAAATAATAAGTAAATTAATATAAAAACTATTAAATGATTGAATTTAATATATATATATATATATATATATATATACTATAATCTTATATTCATGATTATATCTCTTTGATATTCTTAATAATTAATATTAGTTATCTACTTACCTATACTTTAATATAATATCTCTACTTTAAAGAAGATGAGATAACTGAAAATTTATACATCCATCACTATTTGACGTAACCAAAAATTTAAAACCTCGTCATGTTTATAATTTGTTATTATCATTTTCAAAAATGTTAAACATGTATATGTGTTTAATATATATAATCTTAAATCATAAACTAATTTCATTCTATCTTCTACTTTGATAACATTTTTAAAATAAGAAAATATTAATTTGAAATAAAATATATTAATTCTTTTGTATTCAGAAAAACAAAATTCTTACTTCGTAAACGCATCATTTAAAATGAGTAATGTTATATTTTTTTCTTTAATTTTGTATGTATAATTTATATTAGGGTTATATGTATTCATATCAAAATTTAGATTTATTATTTGTGATGCAAGAAATAATATGAAATATAAAAAATAATTCAAAATTTATAATGTTATGTCATTCAAAAGCAGTCAACCTTAACAATAACATATTTATTTTAAAAAACTCATTCAAGTTTATATAAATTGAAAATACATTTTTCCAAATAATTCGATCAACTCCATTATTATCTTAAAACCTTTCATTTTCTATCCTCAAACCCATGTAGCACAATATTAAACTAACTTAAAGATAAACACCTTTACATATGAATTGCCTTACATTCTTTGGATTAACCACAAAACACCACAAGTAGAAGATCAAAATATATAACAGTTGAGGACAAATGTGGAAACAAAAGTGGTATATTGTTTCGAAAGGAGTAAAACTCATAGATGTACTTCATACCAAAACTGCATATCTTTATATATCAACATGTACCAACCACTTTCCGAGTCTAATATAAACAATAAGATCTGTTGATGTATGTCTACTTTAAATCACTTGGCTCATAAACAATAAGATTTGTTGACGTATGTCTACTTTAAATCACTTGACTCAAAATTTGTCACATCTTGCTCGTAGCAGAAGCGCATTCGTGTTACTATTAAAGGTAAACATTGCATACGACCAAGTAAACAATAAAATGAGAACGATGCCATTGATATATAGTTTGAAACATAAGTACAAAAGTTTTAGAACATGTTCACAACGTTTCCCAAATAGTATTTCAAGTTACAAAATAATTTTAACAAAACATAGTTTGCTTCATAATGTAAAACACGACTTTGACTTATATATGCACGCACGAAGACGGAATATATAAGGCAAACCCTTCAAAAATGACCATCGTTCACTACTTTTTCCACTTTCCTTGTTCTTCATTCGCGTTATACTTTCTTTCCTGAAATACATGTAATTTGAAAAGGTCAACAATAAGTTGGTGAGTTCATGCGTTTGTTTGATTTGTATCAAATGAGTCTCGAAAACATTTGAATGTTTTGTATTGTAAACCGGTATGTGAAAGCGTCTATGAAATTCGAGGATCCATCAATGTGTAGCTAATACATTAATATGTGTGCCACATAAGTAAGCAACCAAACCTAGACGATGTTATTCGGACCCTTCCGATATGCGACCACAAAAGCACCCCTAAAAGGTTAATAAACCAGGAGTGGAGCTCGCCAAAACTCAATAGATCTACACCCTTTGCACCTCGGTCGTTATGTATGCTTAATGGTTACTATTGTCATTTTCTACTTATGCGCACATGATCTAAAGTGATTTCATTCCATAGCTAAACATACCATTTATTGTAACATGTATTCCTCCTCAATTGTTTAATATAGGGATGAGCACGGTACCCATTCGATACCGAAAGTACCGGTACCAAAAAACGGGGAAAAGTGGTATCGGTACTTACTGGTGTTTTACCCGTAAATACCGGTACCGTACCGGTACCGAAAAACGGGAAAATGGGAACCGGTACCGAATATACCCGGTACGGTTCGGTACCGGTACCCGGTACCAAATTCTCATCCCTAGTTCAATAGTAAAACATTGAAAAGTTATAAACTCACAGTTTTGCATTCACGTAAATGAAGTGCTAGCAAACTTGGGCGTCTGTATATGTATTAGAACCTACAAGTGTTTTAACTTGTAGACACTTTAGTCTTTACTAGACCGTGTACACGTTGCTCATTTTGAATGTTTGTTAGATTTGTATTTATCTTATTTAGATACCCTTGTTCATGTTTATACGTTGGTAGCTTATTCATTCATTTGTTGTTAATATATATTTCATAAATATATATATATATATTGTCATGTATATTCGTTATGTATGAACGGGCCTCGCCCTTGATACTCTTTTATTGAGTTGCTCGCATTGGAGTCATCCAACCGATAGTATGTCTTTGTCACGCATGACCGGGCCTAGCCCCTTGTTTCGTGCTTGTGCCTCACATAAGTGTTGTTCATATGAAATATACATATTATGTCACACACACACATATATATATATATAGGGTCAGGATTTAGAGAAAACGGTGGAAAGTGTGAGAACGTTTATGAATCGTCCCATCAAAACAATCTATGGACTAGATTGGTGCGGTGACTTTTCGTAAATAACATCAATTTTATTACGTGGACGCGCTTCATTAAGGGTATAAAAGTCTTTTGACTTCTCCACACAAAACGCCATCTCATGAAATAAAACGCCAAACAAATAGCACACACCATTCTAACTAAAAACGCCATTAGATATAAAACGCCAAACTTAATTATAATAAAATTCCGCCAAAAAAATCCTATATATACAACATCTCCGATCTTCAATTAAAAAAAACACACAAAACCCTAAACGTCATATTTAATATATACCATTCGTTTTAGAAACGCCAAAACAACCCAAACCTCAAATATCTTCTAAACCAAAACGTTTATTTGAAATTCAGTTTGGTTGTCTGTAAGGTTTCACTTAATGTAATGGACAAAAATCCTAAAGTAAGGATATTGTCCATTTCATTGAGTAAAATCTTATTGACTTTATCCTCAACTTCCATCCAATTTATAATGCCAGAACATACAAAAACATTATTGAGTTTTGTTGTCAATAAAGTTTAGCTGTATGGGGTGGATAACATTGTCAGATATCTTTCTTAACCGAGGATTAACAATGTTGTCCATCTCATACAGCAAAACATTATTGATTTTAGTATGATCAAATTTTGAGGTTTAAGGTGCTTTTATTTAGTGACGTTCTTTTTATCGGTAAAACGCCAAAATTAAAAAATCAAACATCGTTCATTGGAAAATTCAAGATTGTTGGCTGAAGGGTGTAAACTCAATAATATTTTGCTGCATGAGATGGACAAATCTTCAAGAAAAAGATGCTGATGTCAGACTTTGTACTTCCAAACGGCGACAAAAAAAAATACTTGAAAAACAAAAAAAACAAAATGAATCATACGAAAGTCGAAACAGCCAGTTAAGATGATTCAAAAAAGAAGAAAGAGACTGGTGACAGTGAAGATTTGGGAGATCAATTGTTTATATATTCTTTTTTTTAATTTTCTTTTTCAGTTGATTGTTATATAATAAAAATGCCATATATAATAAAAACGCCAGACAACCAAATGCTTGTTAAAACGCTATCATGCCATAAAACGCCCCCAAAACTCCCAAACTATAATAAAATTACGTTGGAAAAGTATTATAAAAAACCCAAAAAATAAAAAAAATAAAAACCAAACTTGAAAATGTAACTAGAAACAGTACCGACAAAACAGTAAAAATGAAGAGACGGAAAATTTATTATATTAGAATCTAAAATGCCAAACTTGAAAGACGGGACGTGTTACAGACTTCAGAGATAAAAGATTATAAAAAACAATAATTACAAACAGTAACTGAAACGACGAATAGTTTATTATAATAATGCACCGCCTAACCTACGCCGCCAAAAGAAATCCTATAAAATAATACCTCTCAGCAACTTTCATTTAATCAAACCAAAAAAACAAACGCCAATACTACTAAATACCACTCACTATAAAACGCCAAAAAATAAAAAAAATCAAAGATAACTAATATGCTTTCTTGGATATTCAGTATTGTTCTTCGTGAAGTTTCACTGAATAGATTGTTAGGTGAGGGGAGTAACTCAGAAAGATTTTGCTGGATGAGATAGACAAATCTTCAAGAAAAAGATACTGATGACAATCGAATGCCATTTTGTATTCTTTGTTCTTGAATAAGGCTTGGATGAGGAGAAGAGATCAATGACACTGAAGAGTGGGATGATTATAAACATGAAGATCAAGATGAAGAAAAAGCGAAAAACCCACCAACACGTCATAGATCTATGTCCCCAAACATCCAAAAAAAGTCACTTCAACAGACGAGCAGGCAAAATAATCAAACCGATGTGTTTGTTAAGTTTTACATAAAACACCATATATTTGGTGACAGTACTTGTACTATTAAAGAAGAGAGAGACTGATGACAGTGATTAATATTTTATAAAATTACAATAATTCGAAATCAAAATAAACTAATAGTCTTCCGTGGATGGGATTACATTAGAGATGTACCCATCGTTTTGTTCATCACTTTCTTCAGATTCATCATCATCAAATTTTAGATTGGCGTATAACGCCATTAGCTCGTCTCTTCTTTGCTGCAGCCTATTCTTGAATATCAGTGCATCCCTGGATTTTGGATCATTCGAAGGTGCTAAATCACAGAGTTGTTCAATGAGAGATAGCCTCCCTGTCTTCAACATTTCCTCCATTTGTAATGAATATTGCACCCCGTGTTGATAAGTCACTTCAACCGTTCCTGCTTTTTCATGCATCACCCAACTGCTAAGTGTTGGTAGAGGAGTATCGTCAATATCATCATCTTCATCATCATCTTCTGCCGGAAATTTTCTCTTCAATCTTTTTATTACAGTTCGGGTTCTTTCACAATCGTTGACCATTGGAACCCTAAGGGCCAGGATATCCCTCTGAACCCCTTCATTCATACCAAGCATGGCTTTGATTGTCCTTACCTTCACCCTTCTCCTATCAGAGAACTTTATGATGAATCATTTCTTGTTGGGATTGAACCCTACCAGAGGAACAGATAATTAAAGCCAAAATTGGATCAGAGCAGTGGATCCAGAATAAGCAGATGTTTACATACAAGTCTCTCCCCTTGAAAGTGATTTCAACATCTGCTGACCTCCTATCTACTGATCGTGCAAACTGCTGACCTACAACTGCTGTTCAAGTAAAGGTCTAATAGAAGACTAAAGCCCTGCTGCTCAATCTACTGCTTTGTTTCAAGCACCGCTAATCCGGACAAATACTGTTGGGTTCACAGCAGTGGAGAGATGCAGCAGTTGTTTATTCTATCTTTATGTAATGTATTGTATTGTATTAAGCAGTAGTTAGCATAGCAGTGTTTGTATTGATCAGAGGTTAGAGTTTGTTAGGAGGTTAGATGTCACTTTCATGGTGACGTCAGCATTAGATGCTCAGTGGTTTGCTAGTGCCTATAAATAGAACAGTGCTCTGTACTGTTCCATTAGCTCTTTGCAACACCGTCTTCTTTGCACGAACAAATACTGAGCTCTGGCTGAGGGGGAGTTTGTATTCAAGCATTACTTTGTAATCGTTGTTGAAATTAAATTCAATCATTCGGTTCTTTGTTGAAAATGTCTTGATCAAAGCAATACTCTCGTTTGATTGTATGCAAAGTTTGTTTCCATATTAATTCCGCTGCACAACTCATCCATTTCCATTTCAATTCAAACAGAAAATACAATCAAAACCAAACTCAGATCCAACAATTGGTATCAGAGCCTGGACAGTCAAATTTAATTTAACAATCATTTTGACATAAATAGTTCAGCTCAAAATCGTTGATATCGATAGTTTGTTCGGTTTGTTGAAAAACAGAGTAAGGTTTAATCACCATTAAAGTTGATTAATCAGTGCCTGTAAAACAACCAGGATGACGTCACAATCACAAGATGATAAGAATAATGTTGGCTCGCTTTTTAAACCACCTATGCTTAAACGTAATGAATACAACATCTGGGAGAGAAGGATGGGTCACATCCTTGCTCAACAGAACACTGGATGTTGGAGGTCTGCTGTTTTTTGTCCCCATGTTCCTATGGTGCCAAGTGCTGAGGATCCAAAGAAGAACGTACCAAAACCTTATGAAAACTATACTGAAACTGATTTTTAAAAGTTCGAACTGGATGCCAAAGCATTTAGCATCATAGCATCTGCATTACCAAATGAGATCTATGCTGGACTGCTACATTGTAACAGCGCCAAAGAGCTATGGGATGCTTTGAAGGAACAGTTTGGGGGTACTGAAGAAGTTATTGAAAACAATAGGGAGATTCTGAATCAGCAATATGAAACCTTTTGTCACATTAAGGGTGAAACATTGACCCAACAATTTGAACGTTTCAGTTGTCTCATCAGTGAGCTAAGACTTGTTAAGGTTGAATTTCCAAAATCAACCCAAAATAGCAGGTTTCTTAGATCACTACCTGATAAATGGGACACAATTGCATTTGTGACTAGAAACTCTGTTGAGTTCAAAGATCTGACCCTGACCCAACTTCATGGTAGACTCCTGACTTATGAAAGGGAGTTGAACCAGAAAAAGAAGTTGCAAGAGTCTGGAAAAGCCGCTGATGATTACTCATTCGGTAGCACAACTCTTCTTGGTCAGGAAGAATCTGGTAGCAATAGTAAGGAACAGGGTTATGATCATTTCATTGATATAACAGCTGGTGGTAACTTTACCAACCCTGATCCTCACTCTGCAAATTATGCTTTTACTGCAAACACTGAAAACCAGATGTCAGATAATTTGTGTTTTGAACTCAATGATTTACAACATTTTGATCCCACTGACTTAGAAGAGATGGACATCCTGCACCAATTGGCTTTGCTCAGTGTTAGAACTAGCAAATTCTACAAAAGAACAGGGCGAAAATTCCCAGGTTTACATGGGAATCTAAGGGTTGGGTTGGATAAATCGAAAATCAAGTGTTACAAGTGCAATAGGCTAGGTCATTTCGCTAGGGAATGCAGGAGTCAAACAACTGGTCCTATAATCACTCATCCTATCTCAAACCCTAGACCTCAAAATCAAAGCACTGTGCATTATACCCAATATACACCTGCAGCACATGTTAACACTGCTCATTATGCTGCTGCCCCTGTGCCTGTGCATTATGTCCAAACTACTGTCCCACAAATTCAGTATGTTCAAACCCCTGTCCCCCAGGCACAAGTGCAACCTGCTGCACCTCAAACAGCTGCTCCAGCAGTGGTACAACCAGATCAGCAAAGCTTTTTCACTCAAGGCTTTGTTGACTGGAGCAGCATGCCTGATGAGCTTGGTGATGAAAATTTTGCACTCTATGCTTTTAATGAACCTTCTAATGATGAATTTTGTTTGATGGCATTAGAGTCAATACCAGAAGGGGTTGAAACTGAAGGTGAACAGCTAAGTGATGAAACAGTGGATGAGGTGACTGAAGCAGTGGTTACTGCTGTGGCTGGTGAACTACTGCTGGGAGAAAGTTCAGGAACCCTGATTGAACCACTGACAGATCCATGGTCCGAAGAGGACAAAGAAGAAAAGAAAGATGAGAAAGCAGGTGAGAAAGAAGAAAGAGCTGATGATGAAGAAAATCATCAATGTGATTGTGCAATGATGGCTGCTGCCAAGGTATCACCTCAAGTTCTTGAAAAACTGTGTTCTGACAATTGCATTATTGCTTTTGCTAACATCAAAGAGGTAAATGAAAACCTTCGGGATAAAATCTTAACTGATGAAGTCAAATTTGAAAGGTCTTTAAAAGAACTTAAAAACAAATTGACTGAAAAGGAAAAAGAGATCAGCAGTCTGAAAGAAGAACAAAGCATAACCAAAACTCAACTCCAAACTATGGTAGAAAAATACCAAGTTTGCAAAAAGGAGTTAGAGTCCACCCAGATCACCTGTGAAAGATGGGTGGAATCATGCAAAGGGTATGAGGTTATGCTTGAAAAACAGATAAAAAGCAATGTGAAATTTGGTGTTGGTTATAGAAAACATGATGATGAAAACACTGCTTTTGGAAAATCTGTTCAAACCACTGATGTAACCACTGAGTTCATCCCCACAAACAAGAATGGCCAAGAAGTGAAAATCACTGACAAACTTGGTAACAAAATCACACTTGACAGACCAATGGGATCCTCTACTTTTGAGGAGCTTGAAGATTATCAGTTAAAACCAAAATGGTCTGATGAGTGTGATATTCTTGAAAATTTCAAGCCAATGGACTTTACATCAACTGATGGTGTTAAAGCTCCAAATGCTAAAGTCATTCCTCTCAAGGACATCCCAACAGAGGTTAAAACCTCTGCTGCAAAGGAGTCTGAAAAGAGAAAGAAGAAAGAAAAAATTGATAACTTGTTTTGTGAATTCTGTGAGAAAAGGAATCATCTAACAAAAGTCTGTTTCCACTTAAAAGCTTATGATTTGAACAGAACAAGTGTCATTGTTTCAGCTGAAAGATGCATTGTTTGTGGTAAAACAAACCACAAAACTCAAGCATCTGTGTATCTCAAAAACTTTGATGTGAAAAAGAATGAGTACATTGCTAAAACATCCTTGAGTTCAACAACATCATCTGTCAAATTCACCAAGAACCAACCACTGTTTGTGCCAGTTCAAACAACTGTCACAAAACAGCTGAACCAAACATCTATCAAAAGAGATGTTCAAGTCATGAGCCTCAAGAAGAAAAGATATTGTTTGGTTATTGTTGATGACTTTTCTAGGTTTACATGGACTTTCTTTTTACACTCAAAAGATGAGACTGCAGGCATTTTGCAAGACTTTGTAACACAGGTTGAAAAGCAATTTGACCTTCCAGTAAAAAGCTTCAGGAGTGATAATGGCACAGAATTTAAAAATAAGGAGTTGGATGCCTTCTGTGTGAAGAAAGGGATTGTAAGGCAGTACAGCATCCCTAGAACACCAGAGAAAAATGGGATAGTTGAGAGAAAGAATAGGACCCTGATTGAAGCTGCTAGAACCATGCTTGCTGATTCAGGTTTGCCTTTAACTTTCTGGGCAGAGGCAGTAAACACTGCTTGCTATGTCCAGAACAGAGTTTTAATAAACCCCAGGCACAAAAAGACTGCCTATGAAATTCTGTACAAAATCAAACCACTGATCTCATATTTCAAAGTCTTTGGCTGCCCATGTTTCATTTTGAACTTAAAAGATTCTATCTCAAAATTTGCAGCCAAAATTGATTGTGGTTATCATCTGGGATACTCAACCACTGCCAAGGCCTACAAAGTGTTTAATACACGGACCAAGGCAGTGGAGGAGACTTTGAATGTAAAGTTCAATGAACTTTCATCAATGAAAATTCCAGCAAATCCTGCAGATCTGTTTGATCTTGATAAATTCACTTTTGAAAATACTGCTGTCAAGACTAACAATGCAGGTCCATCAGAGGATTCAACACCAGACTATGGGTATGAAATCATCATTCCTCAAAAGTCTGTCAAAATGGGAAGAGCATCAGATGTTCAAAACAGTTGTCAAAGCTCAACCACTGCTACCTCAACAGTTGTTGACCAAAGTAGCCCATCAACCACTGCCTCCACATCCTTAAACAATGCTGACAAAAGTCCATAAACAGTGGATAAAAGTCAGGATGTGTCCACCTCATTACCACCAATTCCACCACCTTTTGAAGCCACTGCTGGATCATCAAAGTCCCCAGCAGTGGATAGCTCAGATGATACACATTTGCAGCCCTCACCAACAAATGCCATCATACCATACCAAGGAGATTTAATCTTCTTGAGATCTCATCCACCTGATCAAATCATTGGCAACATAAATGAAGGGGTGCTCACAAGAAGCCAAACCCAAAACATTTGTCTTTTTGCTGGTTTTCTATCACTCCATCAGCCAGTCAAGTACCAAGAGGCACTGAAAGACAACAGCTGGGTAGAAGCCATGCAAGAGGATCTCCAACAGTTTAAAAGACAACAAGTATGGGAGCTTGTACCACTGCCAGAAGAGGTTAGTCCCATTGGCACAAAGTGGGTCTTCAAGAACAAAACTGATGAAAGGGGTATTGTTGTCATGAATAAAGCCAGGCTTGTGGTTCAAGGTTACAGGCAGGAAGAGGGGATTGATTATGATGAAACATTCGCCCCTGTTGCAAGATTGGAAGCCATTAGACTGTTCCTGGCCTTTGTTGTCAACCACAACATGAAGGTGTTTCAAATAGATATCAAAAGTGCTTTCCTCTATGGTACAATTCAAGAAGAGGTATATGTTTGTCAACCTCCAGGTTTTGAGGATCCATTTTATCCAGATCATGTCTACAAGCTAAACAAAGCCTTGTATGGCCTGAAACAAGCACCAAGGGCCTGGTATGAAACTCTTTCCAACTTCCTACTCTCAAATGGTTTCAAAAGATGTACCATTGATAAAACACTGTTTCTAAAATGGAGAGGGAAGGATTTAATGATTGTCCAAATTTATGTGGATGACATTATTTTTGGAAGCACGTGTAACAAAATGTGTGAAGAGTTTAGAGAACTCATGAAAACTGAGTTTGAAATGAGTGCAATGGGTGAGCTGCAATGCTTTCTTGGTCTCCAAGTTCAGTAAATGCAAAATGGAACTTTCATTCATCAAAGCAAATATGCTAAAGAACTCTTGAATAAATTTGATATGAATGATTGTAAACCATGGAGCACACCCATGGCAACAAATAAGCTTGTCATGTCTGATGAAAAGGATGAGCTGATTGACCAAACTTTATATAGAAGCATGATTGGGTCTTTATTGTACCTAACTGCATCTAGGCCAGACATCATGTTTGCAACATGTGTTTGTGCAAGAAGTCAATCAGCCCCTAGAAAATCCAATCTTATTGTTGTAAAAAGGATATTCAGATACATAAAAAGTGCTCCCACACTTGGTATCTGGTATCCAGCTAATGGAAATATCAAGCTTTCAGGATTTTCAGACAGTGACTTTGCTGGATGTCACACCACAAGGAAGTCCACATCAGGAGGGTGCCAGTTTCTAGGTGATTGCTTAGTTTCATGGCAAAGCAAAAAGCAAGCAGCTGTTTCAACATCCACTGCTGAAGCTGAATACATTGCTGCTGCAAGCTGTACAGCCCAACTCCTGTGGCTTCAAAATCAGTTGCTGGATTTTGGTATCACTGCCTTAAAGACACCACTCATGTTGGATAGCCAGGCAGTAGAAAATATCATCAAAAATCCAGTTTCCCATTCAACCACCAAACACATCGACATCAGACATCACTTTGTGAGGGATTGCTATGAAAAAGGTTTAATTTCTCTGCATCATGTCCCAACTAAAGACCAATTAGCAGATGTGCTCACAAAAGCACTTGATACAGCCACCTTTGAAAGCTTGGTCTCTAGAATTGGGATGCTAAACATGGAATAACAAGCAACATCTTGTTTTTCTATGTATAAAAGCACTGAAATGTTTTCAGAAAATCAAAAATCCATCCTTAAGAATAGCTAAAAATGGAATTTTCATTAAAATCCTTAAAAGTCTGCCATTAACCACTGCTTGTTCAAAAGTCTGCTCTGCTTCAAAGTCTGCCCACTGCTGAAAGTCAACCCCTGTTCTCTCATTTCTTTGATAAACACTGTTGTTCAAAAGCAGTGTCTTATCCACTGATATGCTATCCACTGATAGTGAAAATCATCCACTGCTTCCATAACCACTGTCTTCACCAGTAACTTTCATAAAAGTACTGTCCTTCATTTCATCAGGGTTTGTCACGTGGGCAGTACATTGTAGTCAGACCTTTTGTAACCGCTGCCACGTCAGCATTCACTTTTTCCTCTATAAAACCCCCACTTCACTTCAAAAACAGGGTTTTACTGTCGAATTGAATTCCCAAAAATTCTCTTCTCAAAACAGTTTTTCATCTCATTTCTTCACAAATTTCTTCGATCATCATCCTCAAAATGACAAAATCGAAGCCATCTGCAAAACCCTCCTCCAAATCATCGTCGAAAGCGGCCTCTCAAAAGGCCAATCCCACCGAACTTCCATTTAAACCATCTCACAATCTTCTGGGTCTTCTCACAAAACCCGGCACCACAGATGCTTTCGATTCCATCCTTGCTACCATCTCCGCATCAAAGTACAAAACTTTGTTAACAGCGGATGCACCAATTTACTTGACAACCCAAAGAGAGTTTTGGAAGAATGCAAACCTTGAAAAACAAGGAGACACTGTAATAGCCATCAATTCTTCTCTAAAGGGAAAAGCTGTCAAGATTACACCACCATCAATTTCAGAGGTCTTTCAACTCAATGATCAGGAAGGTACAATTTCTTTCCCCAAAAACGAGTTAAAAATTGACTTCATTGAGAGAGGGTATGCAGACACAATGATGAAGAAAGCTACCTTACAAAAAGGTTTCTTTCCTTCTACAACAAGATTTTTATTCCATACTCTCCTCTTGTGTGTTTCAAACAAAACCACTTCCTTTAATGAAATACCATTAAAGATTCAAAATCTGGGATACGCTATTCTTCAAGAAGAAAATTTTAACTATTCTCGGGAAATCTTTAATGATTTGGTTAATAATGTTGAAACAAAATCATTCTTACTGTTTCCAAGGTTTTTAAGTTATTATTTTGAAAAGAAATTCAGTAAGGATGATATTGCTGCAATAAAACAAGGTGATTATCTTCAAATGAACAGTTTAACTGCTGAAACTTTTACAAGAATGTTAACACCTTGCAAAACATAAGCAGAGGTGCCTGAGCAGAATTTAGCAGCTACCACTGCTCCTCAGGTATCTGCTGCTGAGCCCACTGCTCAAGGTGATCAAAGCAGCAGAACAACTGCTTTGAAACCCACACCTAAAATCACCAAAAAGCCAAAAAGAAAAATTCAAAATCCCCCAAACCCATCAAAAAGGCAACTCTGGAGGATGAGATACCAGAGCTACTGCCTGTGACAGCACAAATGTCACAAGAAACCACTGCTGCTACTTCCTCACAGCAGTTGGTACAAATATCTCAACCCATAACCGAAACTCCTCCTGCTTCTTCACAAAAAGAACAGGTTGTACACTTCGGGCCTCCACATCATGATGCTCTGAAATCACTTGGTTTCATCATCCACAGCTCAATGCCCGGAGCAAATCCTGTTTCTACACCAAACCTCACATCCACAATTCTCTCACCAACTAAACTGCTGTTGGATGCAATTGATTTGAACCAGGCACTAACCAGTCCTTCTCAATCACCTATCAATGAGAACATACCTCAACAAATGACTAGGTCTGATGTATCAATCTTTGTTAACCCACCAACACAACCTGAGGAGGTTACACCCCTTGAGTTACACGTAACTCTTGGTGGTAGTCCAAGTGAAGCAGCCACTACAACTGTTGAACCCACTGGTTTACAGTTGGACAGTGGTTACATTAATAAGACTTCCTTGGAGGCAATTCCTTACATAGCACCTCTGCCAACCACTAGTGGATTTATTCATCCTACTGGCAACATCAAAAGGTTGTCAAGTGTTGAAGGAAGAAGACCCCAGTACCAAGACAAAGGGGCATCAGTGGTTAGTGTTTGGAGTACACTCCCTACCTCAACCACTGATAAAACCACTGTTAGTGGGAAATCAGATGATCCCATTAAATTGGGTGATGATTTAAAATATCAGGATTTGACGGATCGAGTTGACAAATTGGATACATCTGTTGCAGATATTAAAAACATGCTACAGCAGGTGTTGAAAATACAAAAGATGCAATCCAATGTTGTTCCACCTCAAGCACCTGCTCCACCACAAGCTTTTGCTACAAATGAGCTCTGGAACCTTTTCCAACCTTTTCTCCAACAACAAAAAGAAATGGCTGATCAGCAACATGAACTTCATGTCCAAAAGCTGAGAAACATTATGGAGTCTAGGTACAAGAACACTCAAGCAGATATTAAGGCAATCAAGGCCCATTTATTGGAAACCACTGGCACTGCTCCTCCAACAGTACTTTTCATTGATCAACTTCCAGAAGATAATGCCAAAAAGGGGGAGAAAATTCAGGAGTGGAAGAAGAAGGGAATAGATGATGGTCTTTACATTGAACCTGAAAGGGATGCTATGACCAGAAAAATTCCTGTGCCAGATGGTAGTAAAAAGGTTGATGCTACTCAAGAAGCACTTGATGAAGGAGTAGCAAGTGTAAAGAAGGATAGATTGGCAAAGGATATTTCAAGGTGGAATGAGGAGAAAAGAGCTTTCATGGAGCTGTATGCGCAGGGTTGTTCTGGGTCAAAGGATACTAAAAATCCTAAGACAAAAAGGAAACCTAAGTCCACCCCATCCAGAATTCCAAAGCATATTCCAAAACCACCATCCAAAAGCCAACAACATCAAACCTCCACCCAAGCAGTTGTTGTAACTCCTGCTGTATCAACTACTGCTGGTACTTCAGAGGTTTCAACATCTGTTCTCACTTCAACACACACCTCCTCGACACACACCACATCTACTGCTTCACCACCATCACCACCAAAAACAACATCACCTGCTGACAAAGAGCAGAAGACAACAGATGTTATAACATCTGTTGTAATGACAACAGTGGTTGAAACACCAGTTGTTTCAACAACTGTTAGTCAATCACAAACCACTGCCACCCAATCTACCACCACTGTTCCATCCAAAACATCATCAGTCCCTCCTCAAACAAAAAGGAGAAGGCTAATTCTTAAAGATGATGACAATTCACCACCACCAACATCTTCAAAATCCTTATCACTTGTCACAATTCCAAAACCCATACCTCTCTCTTCAGCTCAAATTCTAAAGCCATTACCTCCTGCTGGTGTCTCATTTCCTCTGGAACTCATTGCAGTTAGGGAAGAAATCAAATCCTTTTACTATGAGGATGACCCAGCTAAAAGGAGTTTGCCATCAGTTAAAGGATATCCTAGGCCAAACAATATCAAAGAATATTTGAAACTCAAGGCCAAGCAAGCAGAGGATATCGCAATCAGAAACAGACAAGGAAAATTTGATAGAGAATTTCAGCAAAACTATCAGTTTTTACTCTCACAGGTCAGTGCTATGGAGCGATTTGCTAAAAATGTATGTCAGCAAATTTCAGAAAGGGCAGATGAGTCCTTGAGAAAAGACTACATTGAGAACATCATGACCTACAAGAAATACAAGGGGGAGAAACACATGTAGAAAAACTGGACCATTCCTGAGCTCGAAAAAGAGGCAGCCAGGATTCAAGAAATGATCAAAAATAAGGTCAAGCAGACTCCTCCTTAAAAATTTAAACAATTTGAAGCTGATAAGATTTTAATGTTGAAGAGAATGAAAGAAGAGCTGATAGCAGCTGATTATGGGTCAAAGAATTCAGTGTTAAAGTGGGGAGAAGATAGGGTCAGGGCTACCTACAAAAGGTTAGAGGAACTTAGAAAGAAAGATCCAAAAGTTCCACAAAAGCCTGACTACTCCAAAGCAGAGGTCTCAAAAAGACCACCAAAGCTGCAAGTTAAAAGAACCACTGCTCTGGCTGGTGCTGCCATCTACAAAAGAAGGAGCCAAAACCAGTCAGATGCCGAAACAGTTCAAGATCTAAAAGCTGGAGATGACATTGTTAAAGAAGGCATTAAATTGATGATAAAAGAAGATCTTGAATTGGAACAATCTGCAAGTACTGCTCAGCCAGTCATGAATAGGCCAACCTCACCAAACTCCTCTGCAAATAAACATCTCCCAAGAAACCCACCAGACTCAAAAATACAAAAGTGGGAAACTGACAAACAGACCTACGTATTGACTTTGCTCAGGTCTGGTGGAGATGTGAAGAAAATATCAAGGGAACAAGCTCTTGGCCTGAGTCTTGAAGATTTGCAGGATCTCCTTGATCTTCCACTTAGCAGGGATGATGAAGACACAAATTCCCTAGACTTTGAACTACAATTTAAAGGTTAGATAAGGGAACTGCTGATGAGGCAATAAACACTCCACAATAATGAAGAGTTTTGGCATTATCTGTTCCAGGGGGAGATTGTTGGGATTGAACCCTACCAGAGGAACAGATAATTAAAGCCAAAACTGGATCAGAGCAGTGGATCCAGAATAAGCAGATGTTTACATACAAGTCTCTCCCCTTGAAAGTGATTTCAACATCTGCTGACCTCCTATCTACTGATCGTGCAAACTGCTGACCTACAACTGCTGTTCAAGTAAAGGTCTGATAGAAGACTAAAGCCCTGCTGCTCAATCTACTGCTTTGTTTCAAGCACTGCTGATCCGGACAAGTACTGCTGGGTTCACAGCAGTGGAGAGATGCAGCAGTTGTTTATTCTATCTTTATGTAATGTATTGTATTGTATTAAGCAGTAGTTAGCATAGCAGTGTTTGTATTGATCAGAGGTTAGAGTTTGTTAGGAGGTTAGATGTCACTTTCATGGTGACGTCGGCATTAGATGCTCAGTGGTTTGCTAGTGCCTATAAATAGAACAGTGCTCTGTACTGTTCCATTAGCTCTTTGCAACACCGTCTTCTTTGCACGAACAAACACTGAGCTCTGGCTGAGGGGGAGTTTGTATTCAAGCATTACTTTGTAATCGTTGTTGAAATTAAATTCAATCATTCGGTTCTTTGTTGAAAATGTCTTGATTAAAGCAATACTCTCGTTTGATTGTATGCAAAGTTTGTTTCCATATTAATTCCGCTGCACAACTCATCCATTTCCATTTCAATTCAAACAGAAAATACAATCAAAACCAAACTCAGATCCAACATTTCTCTTTCCTTTCAAACCTCCATGCAATAACCTTAGCCATTTTTGAAGTTTTTGGCGTTTTGGACAATATGTGGCGTTTTTAGTCAATGTTTTTGGCGTGTTTGAGCTTGTGTTATCATGGTCTTCTTTTATATTGACTTTTTTTTTCCCGCGCATGACAGATAATTATGACGTTTTGAAAAAGATAAATAAATTCAATTCCCCAAGTATTTGGCTTTCAATATAATAAATGTTAGTAATTACGTTTCCGTCGTTTCATTTTACTGTTTTTTTGCAGTTACCGTGTTTCGTTTTCAGACTCGTCTGTTTTTATGGTGTAACACGTCTAATCTTGACGGTTGTAATTATGACGTTTTGTTTTCCAATGGCGTTTAGATAACGATGGGACTTTTTTGTTTTATTTTCTTTGCACATTGTTTTAAGCTTTTTTTTATAATAGTACTTGTTCAAAGTAATTTTGCGTTTTTATGGCATGATGACGTTTTAAAAGCATTTGCTCGTTTTGGCGTTTTATTATATTTTTCATTATAGGATTAATGTACTTTGTTGTTTCTTAGCTGAAATTACAAAACAAACAATCGATAAAGAAAATTAAAAAAAACAAATAGAAGCAATTTATGATTTAAATATTCAGTGTCATCAGTCTCTTTCTTCTTTTGAACTACAAGAACTGTCACAAATAAATGACGTTTTGGGTTTGGCGTGGTTTATTTTCTTTGTTCATGTGTTGAAGTGTCTTTGTGAATGTTGGAGACATAGGTCGACCCCGTGTGGGTGGATGCTATCTGCCCGTCGTCTTCATTATAATCATCGAGGCCAAAGTAGCATTTACACTGGGATGGGTCTCTTCTAATCATCCAAACCTTCTTCAAGAACAAATATGACAGAATGACATATGGGTGTCATCAGTCCCTATTTTTTGAATTTTATCAATCTCATGTAGCAAAATTTTACTATACTCACCTAACAAATAATTCAGCGAAACTTAATCCAGAACATTACTGAGTATCAAAGAAAAGATGTTTGCCATCGTTGTATTTTTTGGCGTTTTACATTGAGTTGTATTTTTTTTAGGAACCACTGTGTTTTTTGTGTGTTTTTTTGGTGTGATAAACGAAAGGTGGTGAGATGTTTCGATTTATAGGATTTTTTTGGCGCGTAGTTTAGGCGGGATATTATTTTTATAACAAAAGATGTAATTAACATTTAACCGGATGTAAGGCTTGGCGTTATATATTATGGCGTTTCACATTTTGTGGCGTTTTTATAGCCTAAGAGCTTAAATAAAAATAAAGAAAAAACTACGCAGTGATAAAATTGGCGTTTTATATTTTCAACGGCGTTTTATGTGAGAAATGATGTTTTACCTTTTTTACCCTTAATGAAGCGCGCCCACGTAATAAAATTGATGTTATTTACGAAAAACGCCACCGCGCCAATCTAGTCCATAGATTGTTTTGATCGGACGATCCATAACCGTTCTCACACTTTCTACTGTTTTCTCTAAATCCTGACCCTATATATATAGGAGAAGGATCCGTTAGGAACCACCCTTTATTGCGAGAACCGCGAGAACCAATGTGAACACAACCAAAAATACATAAAAATAGCTAAAAAACACACAATTTTTTTTTAATATTTTTTATAAAAAAAATCGTTGGATTTCGTTATAAAAAAAAATTGGCTACTAAAAGTAGCGATTTTGATGTAAAAAAAATTGGTGGGGGGGGGGGGGGGGTGGGTGGGGGAGGGGGGTTTAGGTTTTTTGGGGAGGGGGTTAGGTTTTTTTTTTAGGTTTTGGGGGGGGGGGGGTTAGGTTTTTAGCATTTAGCTTGGGGGGTATGTATATATATATTTATCTCAAATATATATATATATATATATATATATATATATATATATGTATATCTCATTGGATACATTGTTAAAAATAAATATTTTTAACCTTGAACTTGTTATATGTACATGTATTAAGTTCCATTGTATATGTACACTTCATCAAGTATTCGTTGTACATCACTTGTACTTGTATCGTTATACGTATATGTATACCATGTATATATACTTCACTTGTATACTTTTGTTGTAGGTATTTATGTTGTATTTATACGTATTTTTGTACATGTACATTACTTGTAATTCTTTCATTTTACTGTCTTGTACGTATTTCATACGTATAAGTATACTTATATACTCTTATTCTTACACTTAGAAATTTATATATAACTTTCCGGGTTTTGTCATTTGTGAAACATATATATTAACTAAATGTCTAAAAATATATTACTTTTAAATCTTATCGTCGTAGTCGTTTATATATATATTTTCGTTGTCGAATCGTCAAGATGTTGCTGGTGGGATGCATAAGCTCCTCGTGGTGACGATATGAACGGTCGTTGTCGGTGAATTATATATATTCATTTCTTGCCAACTTTTCGAATATCTTAATTTGTTGGTTTTGTATATACACGAGTTGTATAAGTGTAAATTTATATAATAAATAATAAAAACGATCTATCTTTAAAAAAAAACCGTGTATTGAACGTATCGAACTAAATATAATGTCATATATTAATACATACAGTCATCATGATTTATCTTTCAAAAATGAAATTTGAAGTACTATTTACTTATTATAACATTTTACTTTGTTTTTTTATATTTACTATTAGCTTAAAAACAGATGTATTACATGGGTTGAATAATATTTTTATGATGCATTCAAATTATGTGATACAATTATTTTAGTTAGTTTTAAGGACCTTCGTGCTTGTTTGTTTATTTTGATAGATAAAACACTCGTCTCAATTTTGTATTCAGAGAGTTCATGGTACAAAAAGGTGGAGATCGATCCCCACATTTTTATGTAGTTCATCTTTTTTTTTTTTTTCTGAATTATACCGTAAGAAATAAATTCTCTTTGAATGTTGTATAAAATTGTTATATTTTTAAAAATGATGTTCTTTCTAAATGTTGATGCAATGTGCGTGAATGATGGGTGTAAACCAATTATAACCCCACGTTTAACATTACAAAGGTGAAACTAATTTGTCTAAATTTGACATTTGAAAGAATTGTGCGACTATAACGGTGAGTCCAAACCATTATAGTGATGCATCTAAAAACACTTATAGTTTGATAAAAGCATATGCCCTGGACCTAGAATTATTTAATTCTAGCGAAAGAAAAAACAATAATGCAATCTAATCTAATCTAATCTAATCTAATCTATTCTAATAAAGGATTCCAAATAATGTCATGTGGCGCTCTCTCCTTTAATTTAATAATAATATTATTGATAATGATATACTCCCTCCGTCCTATTAATAGTGTCATATTTTGAATTTTCAAAGTCTTTATTTATAAACTTTGACCTTAAATAATTTTGTTTGTGTTAGATAATACTTGATGAAAGTTATATGATTTGAGTGTGTTTTACAAGTGTTTTTATCGGGTTAATTTTCATCAAGTTTTATTTAACACAAAAAATATATAATTAAAGTCAAAGTGTATAAATAAAGACTTTGAAAATTCAAAATATGACACTTTTAATGGGACGGATGTAGTATTAGATTATTATTGTTATATCAAACTAATCTTCCTCTACTAATTAACAAAAAAAAATTTTGGACACATGTCACTTCCTCATGCTTTCTCAACTTATTTTTCTATTTATCTCTCATATTAAATAACAATAATAGTTTTAAACAAAATGTTATATAATAATAAATATTTAGATATATTAAAAACTCTATATTTGAAAACTCTTTATTTGAAAAAGATGATATCGAATAACAACATAATTATAATCTTTTTGATACATCATAGGGTTATATCTACATTAAATTAAATAAAGGTTTAGTTTTGTATTCATATAATTTAAATTATGTTCATTATGATAAATATAACACAACCTAAATTTTAGAAGACTATAAGAAATTAGTTGTATTTTTAGTTCTATTTTTTAGATGTTACACACATTTTTGTTTAAGTTAATTACATAGTAAGTCCCTTTGGTTTGCACAAAGTAACATACTTAGGTACTAATAGTTTAAAATCACATTCTAGGGTATTAACTTTTCATTTTGTAACATTTGGAGGTATTAACGTTATTTGTAGGTTTAAAATCACATTCTATTAATACCTAAGTATGTTATTTTTTGCAAACTACATGGACTAACTATGTTAATACCCTAAAAGTTAATACCTTCAAACGTTACAAAATTAAAAGTTGATACCCTAGAAGATGATTTTAAACTATTAGTACTTAAGTATGTTATTTTGTGCAAACCATAACCACATGGACTATAACTATGTAATTAACTCTTTTTGTTTTATCTTATTATACATGTACTATATCTCATGTCTCAATTAGAAAGATTATTATATATAAAAAAACCTTTATTGTACCCTTCTTTACCCTTACGATTTTTACTTATATTTTATTTTATATAAATTCATTCAATAAGTACAATACATGAGGTTTTTAAAGATATAACTTTTTTATTATTTAATATATAAAATTACATTTATTCAAATTATGTAATAAACAAGGTTTTTAAAGATATATTGCTTTTATTATTTAGTATATATAATAACATTTATTCAACCCGTGTAATACACGGGGTTCTAACCTAGTATTGTTAATATATAATCTTTATCTTTTATCTTTATTATTATTATTTAAGGTTATTTATTTATTTATTTAATTATATTGCTAATGATAAGCCGTAAAATGTTTTTAATCTTTTATAGAAAAGGTGTATCCTTATCTGAATTTTTCTTTAAAATTATTTATAGATAAACAAATATTTATTCTTATCTAATTTTTAGTTTAAAATTATTATTGTTATTTAACATAGATAAAAAGGAAAGTAAGGCGAGAAAGCACGAGAAAGTGACACGTGTCAAAAAAGATTTTTGTTTATTAGTTTATTTATAGAAAAACAAATATTTATTCTTATCTAATTTTTAGTTTAAAATTATTATTGTTATTTAACATAGATAAATAGGAAAGTAAGGCGAGAAAGCACGAGAAAGTGACAGGTGTCAAAAAAGATTTTTGTACCCTTACGATTTTTACTTATATTTTATTTTATAAAAATTCATTCAATAAGTACAATACATGAGGTTTTTAAAGATATAACTTTTTTATTATTTTATATATAAAATTACATTTATTCAAATTATGTAATAAACAAGGTTTTTAAAGATATATTGCTTTTATTATTTAGTATATATAATAACATTTATTCAACCCGTATAATACACGGGGTTCTAACCTAGTATTGTTAATATATAATCTTTATCTTTTATCTTTATTATTATTATTTAATGTTATTTATTTATTTATTTATTTATATTGCTAATGATAAGCCGTAAAATGTTTTTAATCTTTTATAGAAAAGGTGTATCCTTATCTGAATTTTTCTTTAAAATTATTTATAGAAAAACAAATATTTTTTCTTATCTAATTTTTAGTTTAAAATTATTATTGTTATTTAACACAGATAAATAGGAAAGTAAGGCGAGAAAGCACGAGAAAGTGACACGTGTCAAAAAAGATTTTTGTTTATTAGTTTATTTATAGAAAAACAAATATTTATTCTTATCTAATTTTTAGTTTAAAATTATTATTGTTATTTAACATAGATAAATAGGAAAGTAAGGCGAGAAAGCACGAGAAAGTGACACGTGTCAAAAAAGATTTTTGTTTATTAGTTTATATTTATAGAAAAACAAATATTTATTCTTATCTAATTTTTAGTTTAAAATTATTATTGTTATTTAACATAGATAAATTGGAAAGTAAGGCGAGAAAGCATGAGGAAGTGACACGTGTCAAAAAAGATTTTTGTTTATTAGTATAGGAAGATGTATAAGTTTGTCCGTCTGTCCGATTTGTCCGTTGTCCGAAATAATGTATCACACAAGGAGATGGCAGTTATGGTTAATAAGATTAAGAGGCTTATGTATTTAGTTAGAAGGGGCCACAAGCTTGATTAGTTATGTCTAGCAAAGATGCTTCCTGCGAATTTGATACGAAAAAAAAACCCTACATAAATTATGTGACACATGGGACCCGAAAAACAGTAAATTACATGCTTGCATAAAAACCAAAAAGTGTGGAAGTATCCTTTATTGTGAAATTAAGTTCATAACGTGCTGCTAATGAACGGGTAATTTCATCTAATACAGACTCTTTAAGCTTAAAAACCGTCGGTTCCTGTTGTTTCCTATGAACCTGTAACAAAGAGAAGAGCAATTAATAACATCCAGCACTAAGATTCGATTTAAGTTCATTCATGATCTTTGATGAGTAAACTTTCATATAATCATATATCATAATAAAAACTTAAACTTCCACCTTCATATTATACACTCACATAGACCAAATATTCAATATTTCAGCATGAACTAACAATCAAAATTGTCACCCTTAACAGGTAAGAATGGATCAAATTTAGTTCACAACAAAGTAGATCATATTTAACTATGTACGTTATAGTTTTGGCAACAACATGAAATCTCAACATTATATCACTTGCACGGCTTTCACGCAAAACTTGATGATTTCATGCTCCAAGTTTTCGTTAAAAGAGGCTTATGTATATAGTTAAAGGGGCCCATTGAAGTTTACTCCCGTGGTTGTAATCTCGTTAGAAATGACGACTTTAAGGAGACAGGGTGTAAATGAAAGTTTACTCTATAAATATGGGTAAGATTACAAAAATGCCCTCTGGTAAGATTGCAGGTTTACCCCATGAGGGTGAACATTGATGCAATTGGGAAACATCGGGATGTAAAATAGCAAGATCTTCATTTTACGGGGTAAAGTTGATCCCGTCTGTAAACACCAGGATGTAAAATTGTAGTTTACTCTATTTTTTATTGTTTTCCTTTATTTTTATAAAACACTAGTTACTTTATAAACATATTATCATAAAAACATTTGTTTCAATGATAAAGATTAATCAATAAGATAAAGTTTTATCTAGTTTTTCTCTTGATACATTATAACTAATAAAAATTTCCGCATTTTGCGGCGGAAATTAAATTGGTATCGATACGGTTCCGGCACTCAGTATAATAACCTACAGAGAAAACCAAAAAAAAAAGAAAATAAAAATAAAGTCATTATACCTAAAAATATATCAATATGTGTTTTACATCGATTGGAAACCATAAAATGAATATCGGTATGTGACTGACAGTCGCTATAACTTTTAATACAAAAGAAAAAGCTTTATTTCGAATAAACTCCATATGTAACATAAGTTATACCGAGATGTAGGGAAAAAGTAAAATGCAATTACGTATTTAGATATAAAAAGTTGAAGAACGAAAATTATCAAATAAAAAAAATAATAAATAGATATGAAAATGACAAAATAAATAAACCAGTTAAACTAACCGAGTAAGCCTGTAATTAATACTAACATGTAATTTAATAATATAATATATAATAACAATAATAATAATAATAATAATAATAATAATAATAATAATAATAATAATAATAATATAACATCTATCGCATTAATTTGATTTTTAAACCTCCAAATAATAATAATAAAAAAATGCTGGCATGCAATCCAAATCACATTTCAAAACTCCCACACAAAGTAAACCCTAAAAACCCGATCGGAACAAAACAACGTGTTTGTTCATCAGAACTCAACGATCGATTCATACAGATTTCGCTACAATCAATAGTATTCTTACATACAGAATGAAGTTATCCAGTTTACCGGTGCTATTGATGCTAGTTCTGGTGCAAAATGGTGAATCTGTGTGGTTAACTTTACCTGAATCGGGAGTCAAGTGTGTGAGGGAAGAAATTCACAACAATGTCGTCGTTATCGGCGAGTACCTTGTCATGACATTCGAAGGTCGCCTTCATCCTAATCCCACAATATCCGTCACGGTAATTCTTATATATTTAGATTTAAGTTGTTGGAAAGCTAGGGTTTGTTACTTGTGTGAGAATTGTCTTTTTTTGGATGGTTGAATGTCGGTTAACTCAACCGGGGAACCGACCCGGAACCGCTAGATCCGAACCGTATTGTTGTATTTCGGGTCCGGTTCCGGATCTTAAGTATGGGAGAAAATGGTTTCCGGTTCGGTTCCGGTTATAACCGACAGTTCTGTTTAAAGAACCGCTAGAACCCGTTTGGGTTTAAACTTTAAATAATATATTTAAAAACCCTATTAATTCATTTAAACTTAAAATATTATATTTAAAAAATGTATCTAGCATTAAAGATTATTAAAATAGTTTTGACATAATGTTTGAATGAAGTTTTTGTGATGGTTAACTAAAAGTTTTTTAGTTAACTTTTGGTTTTCTAAATTGTATACTTTGGGTTTAAAACATTTTATTGTTGCTACTTTTACTCTGATTATTTTGTTAGTTTTAGGATTTAATTGACAACCGGTTCCGGCAAGAACCGTTTACGCTAGAACCGTTTAACCCGGTTCCGAACCGAACCGGAACCGTTAGAATACGGTTCGGTTCCGGTTCAGTTTGGTCCGGTTCTGAACCGTTGCACAGCAATGATTTGTTACTTTTGCAGGTTACATCACCTAATGGAAACATTCTTCATCATAAGGAGAACGTAACACATGAAGAATTTTCCTTCACATCAAGTGGGTCTGGTTTGTATATGGCATGTTTCTTGTCTGACCACCCTGATATAGGTGGTAAATTAAGCGTTAGTATTGACTGGAGAGTAGGAGTTGCAGCCAAGGATTGGGACTCCATTGCTAAAAAAGAACATATTGATGTGAGTATTAACTTTTGATTACAATTATCTGAAGTTTGTTTATATCTTTATACTAATGATCTTGGTTTGAAATAAAATGTGCTTTATGGTTTTTATTACAATATGAATTCTTTCTAAATATCTGATGGTATTGATTTGGGTCTGATTGAAGGATATTTTTAGAAGTTTGACAATAGCCATACATTCTAACAATAACAATGTGTCGAGTAAACATAGCAATTATGATTGAATTTTTCCACAGGGCGTTGAACTCGAGTTGAGAAAGCTTGAAGGAGCTGTAGATGCCATTCATGAGAATATGATATACCGCATGCGCAGGTGATTACTGCAACCGTGCTAATTTGTGGAGGTGGCAATATGGATGGGTTGGGTAATGTACGGGTTGACCTTATTTGTCCAATCTACAGAGCTTTCTATACAGTAGAACTTTTTATACACGAATTCGTTTTCTCAGAGAATACATCAATATTTAAAAAAATATTGAAGGATTTTAAAAATGTAGAATATGGACAGATGAATTTCATCCCGTTTGACACGCTCCTTTATTTTGCCAACTTTTTATTTTGGTTTGACATAAAAATACAACCCAAATTGATCCGTTCGTACATAAATGAGTTGAATTTTCACCTTTGTTAATATGATATCGTTGATTTGAAATTCACAATATGTTATGTTTTTATGGTTATGCAGGGAGGCGAAAATGAGGGAAGTAAGTGAGACCACGAATTCTCGGGTGGCATTGTACAGTATCTCTTCGTTGAGTATCTGCATTTTAGCGTCGTGTGCACAACTATGGTACTTGACTCGTTTCTTCCGAAACAAGAAACTGATCTAGATTATAAGCCCCTCGTTGTAATGTTGCGAGACCAGACTTATATCAAAGAATTATTGTTCTACTTTTTTCTTGATTAAGATAGCTTTATGATTCATCTTGGCTATCATGACCCATTCTTTAATGAACAGATTGATTGGGGGAAAAAATGCAAATTGGTTTATTTGAATCAAATTAACAAATTGGTCTGTTCAAAGTTTATAACGGGTAAAAACTAGCCATTTTTATGAAACTCGTTAACTTAAAATGGATTTAAATACGTTTGCACCACCAACAATCAATGTTTGTTTCCGCCACCTACTAGTCATCGATGACGTCACCGCATCGCCACCACCGTCGATGTTATCCACTGCCGACACTAGCACCACCGCCGTCGCCATCTCTAGTTGTCGCCAGTAGACGCCAAAAATATAACGAGTGGTCTTTCTTATTTGATAGTTTTTTTGTTTTTGTTAAATGACTGTTAACGCGAGTCAATTTGGTCAGAATCCGTTTTGAATATAACAAAATTGTTACTTTTTTAAACAACTGTTTCGATCCAAATTCATTGTTCTCCAAACTCGTTCTGACTCGAACCATTTTGGCTTGTCACTCAATCCGAAACGAAAGTAAACATTAAAACATTTCAAACAGCTAAACAATAAACATGTTTGGAATGATATGCACACAAAGTGAAATGAAGTCAAATGCAGAAAGGGCAATGTGGCATTGGCATAGCCAGAGTTATATGCCAAATTTTCTTTTATTGCAAGAAGGTTTGGAAGCTATTGAAACCATTTTGAAAGTTTGATTATACAACCCTAACTTTATACAAGGGATATTCATGTTTTTTACGGATGAAAAAACTAAATCCAATACACTATTTTATATTTGTTTTACATGTACGAATTTCGCAAGACAATACAAGGAATGACAAACGAAGTTTCAAACAAAAGAAAAGAGAACGAGTCAAACCAACAACCACAACTACACAGATATACTTAGCATAGTTGTGCTCCTTTGGCATAGTCAGATGTAACTACCTAAAGACATACCTTTGAAACTCCAAGTTAAGAAAGGAGTTTGAAGTTGGAATTCTTTTCAGTAGGTCAACCATATGAAGGCACGACTATGTTACAAACGTTGGCACAACCATGTTACCATCATGCTTTTAAAGATCGAAGGCGTACATCCAAAAGACGCGGTGTGCTTATTGAACCTCGCATTTACCAAATGAATGCAACTACTTATAAAACCATTGCTTAGGTCAATGCATAAGAAGTTTTACAATGCACGACCTCCTATGTATATATAGGAGCCTGGAAATACAACTAAAAACTAACACTCTGTAACTGCAAAAACTAACTGTATAATCTGCATAACCAGCTATATGACTATTTGCTCTAAGAACAAAGAAATATAAACTTAAAACCCATGGGAAATAGGTGCATGTGATCTCTACACCTTAAACCATCAACTTGTAACACACCGTGTTTCGAAAGTCAAAGTCAAGATTGAAGTCAAAGGAAGAAAAGATTGCTAATTGCGATCTGTCACTCCTTGCTCAACTACTGTTTTGACTTCTTTGACTTGTAATCGAATCTATTTATTTAATCGCTTTAGTTGTATTATGTGGAGTATCTATTAATAATCGAGGTTTAATCGCTATTTAATCGATTTATCGCTTATCGCTAACGCAATCGCAACTCGAATTATGTGTTCTGGATATTGTTTTACGTGTGTGTGCTAATTATGTGTTAACTGTGCATGTTATGTTTATGTTGAGGTGTTAGTCGCAATCGCAAATCTATCGCATCGCAATCGAATCGCAAACGCTAACCGCAAGTTAATTATAGTGATTGTATGTTAGATATAGTAGTTATGATATTTGTGTAACTAATGGGTAATACTATCGCATCGCTCCCCCGAATCGCATCCCAACGCTCGACACGCGAATCGAAACGACAAAACTCGTCGCGCCGAATGCTAGGATCGAGTGGCCATCCGATCGGGCTGCCACCCGATCGACCAGCCACTTTCCTCATTTTCCTTTTTGGGAAACCTTATAAATACCTACCTGTCACATCACTTGTGATGTGACGGCTCCCTTGTTCGACCAGCCGACTTCAAGCCCTCATTTCTCTCGATTTCACTCGATTCTTGTAAGTTTTCAACCTAAATCTTGTACTTCTATGATCTACACATACTTCTACATCATTTTCACCTTTCAATCTCAACTTTTAACCGTGAAATCACCGGATTTGAGGTGTTCTAGGATGATGTCATCATGGAGCTCTTAAGAACTTCAATGTTTAGCTTCGTTCCACCAAGAACAACTTAGATCTGAAGGATTTCCACAAGATTAATCAATGTTTTCGCATAGATCTACACATATTCATGGTTAAAAGGATTGAGAGAAGGTTTTCCAACTTTCTTTCAACTCTTTTACACTCAATGCACTCAAACCCGATAGAATCGGAACTCGTTCTGATCTTCTACTCCTTCTTAGTGATGTATCAGTTCCATATCTGAATTTTATCTAAGAGACTACTGATTTCGGGTTTGAACATGAACAACCGTCTCAAACCATGAACCGGTCGGACTAGGGTGATTCTTGATCGGTCGGGTCACTTGGGTCGAGATAAGGTTTCTGTTGTTCAAGCAAGATATCAAAACGCCTCGTTCAAAACTACAAAACTTCAAACGAAATCAAGTGTCAAGACGATCTGACAGTTGGGACGGATTGTCGTCCGATCGGATTGCCATCCGATCAGATTGCCATCCGAACGACTGGCCATCCAACCGGGTTGCACTTGGTCCCACACTTAAACTTTTTATTCAAAATCCTAAGGTTCTGAACGTCGAACAGATTGTCGTCCGATCGGATTGCCATCCGATCGAACGACCACCCGAACGAGTGACGTCTCGGACTTTGGTACTTGAATCAATTTTCAAAGACCATCAGTAACTAACGGATTGCCACCCGATCGGATAGCCATCCGATCGAGTGACCGTCCTGCTGTGAACTTGTTCTCAACTAAGAAGACTCGCCAATTGGATTACCGTTCGATCGAACGACCGTTCGACCGACCGACCTGAAGGGTAGAGATACTTCTCTATTTTTAAAATGCTACAACGAAAACTTCAAAGTACAAACCATCATACACAAACACATCCTCACCAAACGAGGTGTCAATCCAATCGAATGGCCATCCGATCGGATGACCATCCGAACGGATTGCCACCCGATCGACTGGCCATCCGATCGGATTGCCATCCGATCGGATTACTATCCGATCCTTGATACACTTGCATCGTTTTGCGCATCGCTCATCGTTATGCTATCGTTAACTGTTCAGGCTAATTTCTCTCAGTGCTCCCTTCAATCCAAGGCAATGTTTACTAACTTAAACGCTATCTGTGAGTATACTCGATCCCTTTTTTGCTTTATGCACTGTTGGGTGTTACATACGTTACTTATTCTAAATCACATCGAACACACAACGCAACATTATTTATACGTTGGCCTCTAATGCATGATCTACGTGACTCGATGAATGCCTGTTTGTTATGTTAACACATTGATTGCTGTCTACCTGCCTTAGCAACGATAGTACTATAGTTTAGACTCAGCCCCTGTTTACTCAGGGGTTGTTAAGGACAATTACTTCACGTGTTCGCAGTGGTGAACATGTGATGCACACTCGCTATTCGCAGTCAACTCGTAGTCATTGGTATTGATAGGATCTTTGTCGATAACTTACATGCTTCACATTATACGTTATACATGTTGGTTATGCATAAATGATTTCGAACTCTATTATGCTATTATCAAACTTGTATACTCACCTTTACACTATGTGTATTGACCTCTATTTTAACGTATGTGACAGGTGTTTAGGATGATATCTGCTAGGATGCTTGCGGTGTGGAATCGAGTTAGGAAGAGTCTAGAAACAAACAATTTATTTTTATTTGAAATCTGAGTTGTCGGAACAGTTTTATTTGTTTTGGAGATACTATGTCTGTAATAACTTGCTTGCCTAATAGGTTACGGTATGGGACGTGATGTTTAACTATTCGGTAAAGTAGTTGTTATGGAATTTCTCTCGAACAATCTGTTTCGCTCAGTGCCGCTGATGTGTGTAAAATGCAACATATAAATTACATCAAATGAGGCATAAAACTAACCCTTTTTAAGTACTAATATTGGAAAAAGAGTGTTTTTGTCTTCCTTTTGTATTTTCAGGATTAAATGAGCTCAAAAACACAAAAGAAGCAAAAAGACAGCTAAATCCAACATAAATACAAAGAAAGGAACATTAGTGGACTGCCCGACCGCTCAACGGCACCTTCCAAAGCAAAAAGGAGAAGACATAAGGCTGAACACGCCCCGTGCTCAGCCAGCACGGGGCCGTGCCCAAGAAGCAGCAGAAAAGACAAATCCATAGAAGCTTCTATTGCCCATCACGGGGCCGTGCTCAGCGGACACGGGGGCGTGTCGAAAGTACAGCAGGCGCATTTATTGTAATTGCGAATTACAATTAATGAGGAGAGAGATTGTCAGACGGACACGGGGCCGTGCCCAGCGGACACGGGGCCGTGTCCAGCTCTCTGTTCAGCCTATAAATAGGAGTGCTTGGATTCATTTCATCTCATCCCTTGGCACACCACCTCTCTCACACTTCATCCACCACCCACAACCATCACAACACCATCATCCACCACCATCATCCATTGTCCATCGTAGAGTGTGTGAGTCGTCTCGGGATCCAAGATTGATCGTAAGAGTTCTTGACAATCAAGGCCATGTTTGCCTAAGTCTCTTACATCACTTGGTGAAGACAAAGTGTCTAGTATAATACTTTTTATTTCTAATCTTTTGCACTTTTTATTTGGTTTTGTATTAATGACTTTAATAACTAGTTACTTATGTTGAAGGTGATCTTTCCTTATCGTTTGTCCGTGGTGTCTTGGCATTATTTTACTGTCTATATAAAATAAAGGATTTTCACCATTCATATCTCCACGGTCTATATGGAGGTATGTTGGCTACCTGGTAGGGGGTTAAGGGAACGGTTTGGTAAAGGTCTTGCCATTGTTCAGCGTTTAGAGGTCCTGCAATGGACCTGGGTCAAATTTAGTAGGACCTCCTTCAATACTTCACGGTATTGGATGGCGGGGGTCCAAACTCTTTGATCCCCTCATAAGTTAACTACTATTAATACTATAACCCGGCTACTTAGGACTGTATCCCTGCTGACTCAGACTACTTAGCCGAGGGTAACGTCACCGCCAAAAGTGGGGCCTACCACAATACTGCATTAATAACTTAATTCATTATCTTCCAATAATCCACCCTTTTAGGATTGTATCCCTGCTGACTCAAACTACTGGGGTGAGGCTAACGTCGCCTTCAAAAGAGGGGCCTACTACAATAACTAAGATAATCTCTTAATTATGTGCAAAAGTGCAGAAATAATCAAAGGTTATACTAGATACGAGTCGGAACCAAGTGATTCATCTTGTCTATCTGTTTTTTCTTTTATTTTCATTTTCAGCATTTTAGTTAGTTTTATTTTTCTTAGTTTAAAACATTTTTCTAAACTTTTGTTTTGGTTAGACGTTGAGGATAAACCGGTACTAAAAGCTCTTGTGTCCTTGGACGACCTCGGTATCTTACCAACACTATACTACGCTCAACGATGGGTGCACTTGCCCATATGTGTGTTTAGTGTTAGTGAAATATCGTGTTTTATAAATTTAAAACTTGGCTAAAATAAGTGTTAAAAAGGGCTTAAAATATACACCTAATATATATAACACTTCGCACGCATCAGCCGCGCCCCGATGATTCCGCCATCGGTTGGGGTGTGACAGATTGGTATCAGAGCCATAACTATATGGAATTAGGTAAGACTCGACCTAGTCCAGGACGATGTTTTAGAACGACCTAGTCTATAGTCTAAGTACCAACAGACCGACTTGTGCATGCCCAGTAGGGTTTTGTACAAGCTTACTCGCTATTTCTTGCTCGAACTTGCTGTACACTACACTTGCGTGAACATCGCATACTACAGTTATGCGCAAGATCAGCCTTTCCTTAGGCTGATTACACACACAAACGAATGATCTGGTTAAGACTAGGTGTGAAAACCGCAAACTCTCGACCAGATTACTCGTTCGAATTGCTATTTTTACTATAAAACAAGAGAATTTGCGTTGAATCAGGAGTGAAATCCATACTTCGACGCAAATCTCCTCATCTATCTCGTGATTTCATCACACAAGCAGGAACGTAGTCGCTAAATTAGGGGTGAAACCCGAACCTTGATGACTCGTTCTACTCCTTAATAAGGTTTTACAAAACTCCCACCAAAGTCTCGACGGACTCCAACGACTTGGGTTACACTGTACCTGGAAGGAATGCGTGCCGACCGGTCAAATCGAAGCGAGAGCACAGTTCCGAAGGCCAAAGTGTGTACATAAAGTCCTTGTGAATAGTCGAATCACTTTGGATAGTTAACGTCTACCAGCCGTAGACAATCTATTCTCGATTTCTATGTGTTTCGATCCTAAGCCCGTAACTGCTGACTTTGATATTTGTCGATTTTATGTGGAATTTATGTGTTTTATGTGATTACATATTTCGATTTTGGTGATTTATTCGTTTTCGCTGTTCACTTCGATCGACACGCATAACTCACACTGCACACATCTACCTCAACACGCTAACAAATCGCTGGTCATTATTCGCAACCGCTGCTCTTTACTCGCAATCGCTGTAATTAATCACTATACACGCTATGAAGGATATGGAATACGTGCAACATATAGTTAGGTTTTTGTATTCTGGCTACCTCATGTGCTTCTGTGCCATACGTACTTATGTGTTTCTGTGCTCTACGTGATGATGTGCTTACGTGTTTATGTGCCTATGTGATTATGTGTTTATATGGATACGTGTTCCTGAGCCTTATGGTGAATCGATAGACTATACTAGGAATGATCGAATAGTGTTTTGAATCCTATGGTGCTGTCTGTTGCAGACAATGTCGTCATCTGGATCCCTACACTCACGAGCTGCTAGGCGTAAGCACGCCGACAAGCGACTTGCTTCTCTCGTCGCCAACTAAATCGCTAAAGTCATCCCTCAGATCGTGAGTGAACTGAACGAGAATGCAAGCAAATCGTCTGAAGAGTCCCGAACTGATTCGCCAAAAGCTGCTTTTAGCTTCAAGCAGTTCAAAGCCTGCGGACCGAAAGAGTTTACTGGTGAAGATGGTCCTACGGCGATGTTCCAATGGTTTGATTCTATCGAAGTCACCATGCGTCAGAGTGGTTGTCCTGATAATCTCCGCACTCTCAACGCAACTGGCGTCTTCCAGTCCCGCGCTTTAGACTGGTGGACGGCCGAGAGAAACAAACGCGGAAATGATGCAGCTTACGGGCTATCATGGGATGAGTTAAAGGAATTGATGATGGAAGAGTTCTGCCCTCCCCATGAGCGCCAAAAGTTGGAGGATGAATTCTGGCACATTAAGCAGAAAGATGGTGACAACGCTGGTTTGACTGCATGTTTCAAGCAGTTGAGTATAATCTGTCCGGACCAAGTCAAGACGCCCGAAATCGCCATCAAGAAGTATATCTGTGCTCTTCCGGATTGCGTGGCTGATTTTGTTCAAGCTGCGAAGACGTCAATGATTGAAGAAACATACTTGCTTGCAGCTGAGATCAATGACAAGCGAGTCAAGTCTGGTGTCTGGGATAAAGCTCCCAAGAATCTGCATCAAGCTACCACTGCTTCAACCGCTGAAACCGCCACCACTCCTCAGTCATCCAAGCTCTCAAGACGTAAGAGGAAGAACAACAGCAGTTCCAGCAGCAAGAACTGCGCCGTGACCAATGTTGCCCCGCTCCAATCAGTTCCAGCTCCTCATCAACAACAACACCGCCAAGTAGCGGCCCCGGTTACCAACGCACCGTCGGCAAAGCGTGCATATACTGGTCCTCATCCGGTCTGCCCTACTTATACTTATCACCACCCAGTGGGAATCGCCTGCAGATACTGCGCTCATTGCAACATGTATGACCACTTCACCGCCAACTGTCGTACAGGTCCACGTCAAAACCCTGCTCCAACCCAAGGTCAAGCTCCTGCTCATCAGGCTCTCCTTGCTGCTCCTCAAGGCCATCAAGCGGCTTAGGCACCCGCGGTCAATGCTAGAGCTTGCTATGCGTGTGGTGATCCCAACCACTTCGCCAATATGTGCCCGAACCGAGTGGTCAAGCAAGAGCCACAACAGCAGCAGCCCCAGCAGTAGCCTCAGCAACAACAGCAACAACCAGCGGCCCACGGACGTGCGTTCAATATTAACGCCCGCCAGGCCCAAGCCGATAACAATGTGGTCAATGGTACGTTTCTCGTGAATGGTATATATGCTACGTGTTTATTTGATACTGGAGCAGAGAACTATTTTGTATCGTTTGAATTCGAAAAGCTCCTCAATCGTAAGCGCGCTCATCTCCCCTCGACGTTCGATGTTGAAGTTGCCATCGGAAGAACCGTCGCCGTCAATTATGTTTTCCGTGATTGTACTCTCGAGCTCAACAATCACGTCTTTCCTATAGACCTTATTCCGATGCAGCTCAGAAGTTTTGACGTCATAGTAGGCATGGACTTTCTTCGTGAAAACCATGCTGAAGTTGTTTGCTTTGATAAGATGATTCGATTCTCGCTCGCTAATGGTGACCAATTGTGTGTTTATGGTGAAGTCGCGTCGAAGAAACTCCAACTCATGTCGTGTGTTCAGGCTAGCAGGTATCTCCGCAAGGAATACCAAGATTTCTTGGCACACATTGTAGTAGTGGAGAAAAAGGAAGTTAAGGGAGTGAATGATGTCCCCGTGGTTTGTGAATTCCCTAACGTGTTTCCTGATGATCTACCCGGACTACCACCCGCTCATGATATCGATTTCCGAATCGACCTCATTCCTGGAGCCAACCCTGTTGCTAAAGCGCCGTATCGTCTCGCTCCTTCTGAAATGCGCGAACTCTCAAGTAAGCTCCAGGAACTTCTTGATAAAGGCTTTATTCGCCCTAGCACCTCTCCAAGGGGCGCGCCTGTCCTTTTCGTCAAAAAGAAGGATGGTTCGTTCAGGATGTGCATCGACTTTATGGAGTTGAATAAGTTGACAATCAAGAACCGCTACCCCTTGCCTCGAATCGATGATTTGTTTGACCAGCTACAAGGTGCCACGTGTTTTTCTAAGATTGATCTACGTTCAGGCTACCATCAATTACGCATTCAAGAGGAAGATATCCCCAAAACCGTGTTTCAAACCCGCTATGGTCACTATGAGTTCGTTGTCATGCCTTTTGGTCTGACTAACGCTCCTGCAGTCTTCATGGACTTGATGAATCGAGTGTGCAAACCCTTTCTTGATCGCTTCGTAATCGTATGCATCGATGATATCCTGATCTATTCCAAATCAAAAGCCGAACACTCGCAGCATCTACGTTTGGTTCTTGAGTTACTCCAGGGAAACCGTCTCTCTACCAAGTTCTCCAAGTGTGAATTCTGGCTGGAGGAGGTTCAATTCTTGGGTCACATTGTCAATAGTCAAGGTATCCACGTTGACCCTGCGAAGATCGAAGCTGTTAAGAGTTGGGTTACACCCAAGAATCCGTCTGAAGTTCGTTCTTTCCTCGGACTGGCAGGTTATTATCGCCGATTTATCGAAGGTTTCTCCAAGATCGCCGTGCCGTTAACTTCCCTTACGCATAAGGATAAATCTTTTGTTTGGGGAACCAAATAGGAGGAAGCCTTTCAAACCCTCAAAACTATGCTTTGCAATGCTCCCATGCCCTCATTGCCCGACGGAAACGACAATTTCGTAGTTTACTGCGATGCCTCAAACCTTGGTCTTGGTTGTGTTCTCATGCAACGAGACAAGGTTATCGCGTACGCTTCTCGACAGCTCAAGATCCATGAGAAGAACTACACCACACATGACCTCGAGCTTGGCGCAGTTGTTTTTGCGTTAAAAATTTGGCGACACTACCTTTATGGTACCAAGTGTACTATCTTCACCGATCATAGGAGCCTACAACACATCTTTGACTAGAAGGAACTGAATATGCGTCAACGCCGGTGGGTAGAACTACTCAACGATTATGACTGTGAGATCCGTTACCACCAAGGCAAAGAAAACGTCGTTGCCGATGCTCTCAGTCGATGAAGCTACTTGCTTAGCGTTCGTAACTCCCAAGCCCAGCTTAATCTCGAAGCTCTTATCCGTGACGCGCAACATGCTTGTTTTACCGAGCGAACTTTGAAAAAGGAAAGAATTCTAAACGATGGCGCCCAACTTGAGAATAAGTCGAATGGTATCTTTCATTAGTTAGATCGAATCTGGATTCTCAGGCGTACGAACTTGCGTCAACTTCTGATGGACGAAGCCCACAAATCTCGATATTCCATTCATCCCAGTGCTGATAACATGTACCAGGACATGCGCTACAAGTACTGGTGGCCGGGCATGAAAAAGGATATCGCTATCTATGTTTCAAAATGCCTGACCTGTTCCAAGGTCAAGGCTGAGCATCAAAGACCCCCTAGCTTACTCGTACAACCCGAGATCCTGATGTGGAAATGGGAGAGTATAGCTATGGATTTCATCACGAAAATTTCGCGTACTCAATCTGGTCATGATAGCATTTAGGTTGTGGTTGAACTTTTGACTAAGTCAGCTCACTTCCTACCGATACGAGAAGACTTTAAGGTAGAAAGATTAGCCCGAATCTACACCATCGAGATCATTAGTCGACATGGGACGCCTCGTGACATCATTTCTGACCGTGACAGTCGGTTTACCTCGTGTTTTTGGGAATCATTTCATTCTGCTCTCGGTACTACTCTTAATCTAAGTCCCGCTTTCCATCCCCAAACCGACGGTCAGACTGAAAGAACGATTCGCACCCTTGAAGACATGCTCCGTTCGTGTGTCATAGATTTCGGTGGTAATTGGGACGCGTACTTACCTTTGGTTGAATTCTCGTATAATAACAGTTATCATTCTAGCATACAAATGGCACCACTTGAGGCTTTATACGGAAGGAGATGTCGATCGCCTATTGTATGGCACGAGATCGGAGACGCACAAATTACCGGTACCGAGCTGTTGCAAGAAACGACAGAAAAAATCCTCCAAATTCGAGACAATCTATTGAAAGCTCGGAGCCGACAGAAAAGTTACGCTGAAAGATGCCGCAAGCCCCTTGAATTTGACGTTGGCGATCACGTACTCCTAAAGGTTGCACCTTGGAAGGGGGTGATCTGATTCGGCAAGAAAGGAAAGCTCGCGCCTCGATATGTTGGACCCTTTAAGATTCTGGACAGGATTGGAAAAGTGGCCTACAGACTCGAACTACCAGAGGAACTGAGTAACGTCCACCCGACTTTCCACGTTTCGAACCTCAGAAAGTGCTTGGCCGACCAGGAACTACATGTCCCTCTTGAGGACCTGCAAGTGGAAGAAACATTACACTTTGTGGAAAAGCCTGTCGAGATCGTGGGACGAGAAACCAAAGTACTCAGACGCTCACGCATTCCCATTGTGAATGTTCGCTGGGAAGGCAAACGCGGTGCCGAGTTTACCTGGGAACTCGAAAGCGACATGAAGGCGAAGTACCCGCAGTTGTTTGTTACGGCTAAAGCCTAATTTCAGGACGAAATTCCCTTAAGTAGGGGAAGCTATAACACCCCGTGTTTCGAAAGTCAAAGTCAAAGTCAAGATTGAAGTCAAAGGAAGAAAAGATTGCTAATTGCGATCTGTCACTCCTTGCTCAACTACTGTTTTGACTTCTTTGACGTGAAATCGAATCTATTTATTTAATCGCTTTAGTTGTATTATGTGGAGTATCTATTAATAATCGAGGTTTAATCGCTATTTAATCGCATGTTTAATCGATTTATCGCTTATCGCTAACGCAATCGCAACTCGAATTATGTGTTCTGGATATTGTTTTACGTGTGTGTGCTAATTATGTGATAATTGTGCATGTTATGTTTATGTTGAGGTGTTAGTCACAATCGCAAATCTATCGCATCGCAATCGAATCGCAAACGCTAAACGCAAGTTAATTATAGTGATTGTATGTTAGATATAGTAGTTAAGATATTTCTGTAACTAATGGGTAATATTATCGCATCGCTCCCCAGACTCGCATCGCAACGCTCGACACGCGAATCGAAACTGTGACAACCCGAACTCTCAAGGTTAGTGTCGTCTAGTTTAGTGACCATTGGTTCATTATTATTTTCTACGTCACAGTCTACGTTATAGTTAGATGTATGATATGTTAAACGTGTTATGTTAAATGTGCTTGACTACTCTATCTCTATTTTATAAACTCAAGGGACTAAAGTGCAAAAGGTTGAAAGCTATTTAAAAATAGTTTATCAAAGATGGGGGACTATTAATGCCAAGTGGTTGAAAGTTGGAATTAATTCATTCCATGGTGAGATAAAAAGAAAGCATCTGATTGTTTTGGTTTTGAAATTCGTAGACATTTTGAGCCGGAGACCGTACGCCCCACTAGAACCCCACATTAACCTGCTTATGCATTCTCGGCCCAGCTCCCTTAAGGCCCAAGATCTGGCCGGTTCCTTTGTTTGAGCGCATATTTACACACGGCTTTGTGTGTGTGTGTGTTCTTTTTATAAATTGCATGGCACACAAAAAAAAATATATGAAACCCTAATTCTTTCTACTTGGACGACAACCTCATCCCCTCAATACTCCGCATCTTCTGGTTAGTTTCACGCCCCTAATTAACTTATGTGCTCGCTATGTGTATTGTTTTGGACCGAGGATCATGGGGGCTCTCAATGATCATAGGTGGTATAGGATGTCTAACAATTAGTAGTTCGATGATTTGTATGAATCTTAAACTGATTTGTGTAATCTGGGAATCATCCGAACTGTGAATCAATGATTTCGGCTTGCAGGTATACTAGGTTTTGACAACGGTTGTATGATAATTGAATTATGAATCCGTTATGTTATGTGAATCTAGGCCTTGTGTGATAATTAGAACAACGATTCCGTGCTTGCGTAAAATAGGATTGAAGGTTGCATGTGTTAATTAAATGTGGAATTTTAATAATATGTGATGATATATGTTCATAAACTGGCTAAATGGGTAGTAATTAGGAAAGCAATTTGGTGGAGAATAATGTGATTTTGGGTGCTACGGTAAAACGGTTACAGGAATGGAATTAGATCCTAAAATGTTGGAGTGATGCACGCATGAGTAGGAGGAGGCTGACAGGTCAGCCGCACACCACTATCATGATCGCACATCCTGTTGCAATTGCACATTGGCAATATGTTATACACTCACTTGGGCTTGTATTGTTATTTTGGGCTGCACACTTAATTTAATCAATGGATCCAGTAAAGGTTTGGGCCGCAAACCAAACCGGGTCACAATATGATCAGATCATAAGGCCATATTGGATGACACATTAGTTGATAGGCCCAATCGCACAAATCAGTTGGGCCGTGAAGTCTTTTAGGCCGCACCCGAGTCAGTGGGCCGCGGACATAAACGAATCGCACATCCGGGTGAGCATCGCACAAACCCGGAGTCAATCGCACATGTCTTTTGGGCCTGAACTTAGATGGGCCGCACATTACGTGATGAATGCTTATTTACTGTTACGACATGTGATCTATGTGTGTAAATGCTTGTACGACACTTGTTTAATATAAGTGAAAAGAACGTGATTTATTACATAGGAAACTGATTATTATTGATGACCATATTGGAATCTTGGTGTAAACTTATATGAGAACTGAATGCACGCTATGAGACTACTTGATGAGAATGGGCTGCTATGTTAACTATTATGACGTGTTATACGAGTGCTTCTTGTACACAACATAAATGTGGAATACGTGATCTATGTACATGTAAACTAATTGTCTTTGGTAACCACGGTAGGGTTTGATTGACTAACACGGAATGGGTAACATAACATACCGAGCAATCTAAGGTGAGTTCATTCCTCTTGAGCATGCGTCCCGGTGGTTGGGACAGTCATTGGGTATCCCTGAGAGGGATAGGTTTTTGGGTAAATCATTTGGGTATTCCTAAGAGGAATACGTCTTATGGGTAAAATCTAGAATGTTGGATAATATACTCATCCTATCACCTTTAAGTCCCATCTTGTTTGTTACCTGAGAGGTAACGGGGTATTGGTTGGTAGCACTATCTAGGTTTGGCACCCTCACCCCATACCTGAGAGGACGGGTGTGAACTAATGACCCAGTCGTGCCCAATGCTTTGATATGAGCATTGGGGAATGGGCAAAATAAATCAGGAGCCGTCTTGTATTCGAGGTATTATCAACTTTATTATCAATGAACTGGTCTAAACACTTGGTAACTAACGTTTTTGAAAAAACTATGAACTCACCAGCGTTGTCTGATATACGTGTGTGCATGCTCGCAGGTTATTGATATGTGTGGATGTGGAACTTGCTGTCTGGAATGCTGGAGTGGTCATGGGTCGAGATACATGGGAACTTGAAACGAGACTAGTAGATTACCACTTGGGTTTTGGTTAAACTTTGTATTATGCTTGTGTTGAATACAACGAGTTATAAATAATGTTTTGTAACACTTATCTTAATGAATGAAAGCTTTTATTCAAAATCTTGTTATGAGTTCTGATGTGCGTTAGGTGTGATAGGTTTTTAATGTATATTTTAAGCCCTTTTACACTTTTTAGTCAAGTTTTAAATTTATAAAACACGATATTTACTAACACTAAACACACATATGGGCAAGTGCACCCATAGTGAGCGTAGTATAGTGTTGGTAAGATACCGAGGTCGTCCAAGGACACAAGTGTCACACCCCAACCACGTAAAACAACAAATCGTGGCGGAAACGTCGGGGAGTGTTGTAACAGAATTATTGTTTCAAACCATGGATACAAAGAGTTTCGTTTTATTAAATATTAGACATTGTCTTAAAGTTAAACAAGCAAATCAAACATAGTCTATCATTGTTATTAAATCACTAAGGCCTCGTCCAGTCCTAAGTGAGCATGCATCCTATTCGCAATCAACATTAAGCAACTTCACCTGAAACATATGTAAAAACAAAGTCAGCAAAGAAATGCTGGCGAGTACATAGGTTTTATGAGAGTGTCAGATTCATGGCTCGTTTATACGTTGAAATAAACCGTACAACTTCGTTAATTGTTATTAGAAAACTTTGTTTTATAAAATATTGGTATTGTAAAAAGAATAACCAAGTCAAAAAAAAAGATTGGTCATAATTTATAAATCGCGTTGCCATGAATCTTAACCCAAAACATTTGTTTATGTAAACCAAATCATAAATTGTTCTCGTAATAAAACTCGTATGATTTATATAGTTTCGTAAACGTCGTTGTGTGACATCGTTTAAAATCGTTTTTGTTATAATTCATCGTTCATTTGTTTAAATCGTTCCAAATCGTTCACTCGTTCAAATCGTTCTTGTTTTAATTGTGAAAACTACTTTTGGTCGTCTCGCTAATAACATTCAAACCTTCGTGACTCGTCCATCGTTCAAATCGTTCTCGCATTAACAAACCCCCAAAGGGTAAGTTAACAATCATTTGATTTAGTCGTTACCCACCTAACCCACACATAACCATGGGTGCGGTCTGATAACGGGATTTGTCAGATCCTATGGTACCATAACCTAATACTGGTCGGTTCGGCCAAAATTAATGAATGTCATTCGTTATGTAACTACAACCAACAAGTTCGTTCACATTATTGAAATCGTTATTAGTTTAGTATAAACCATCTTACTCGTTTTGAAACCATCGTTAAAATCATCGAAATCGTTTTGATACATATGAATCACCCCAAAACAATCGAAAACAGTAAAAGAGGGGATCTATGTACTCACCTTTGGGTGCGTTTTTATATGTTAACACGATCCCTCAATTTATTCGTCCTAAATTAAATAAGAATGACTTAATAATCAAAACTCACAAAAATACCGAAGTTTCTTCGATACTTAGAATTTTCACATAACTTTGAGTTTTCTCGAAAAGTTATTATTTTTTTATTATTTTGGTGTATATGTATATATATACTCAAGCGTAATACACATAATCTCGTCAACACTAGCACATCATCATACACATATTGTAAAACACATAGCACATTGTAACACATAAAATTTACTTATGAACAACCCATTCTAGTTATGTCGAAAAACACTTATTTTAGCGTTTCGGTAACATTTTAGGGCGTCGGAAGTCACGTATGACCAACCAAACACCAAGTAACCTTAATATAAGTTAAAATACTTGTTTTTATATCAAAAATATTAGTTTGGTTACTGATCTAAAACAGTTTTGTAAAAGTCCTCCGAAAAGGCGATTTTTGACTGTTTTACCGCATAGTTTTGCATCAAACGTTACCCGAACCATCCCAAATCGAAATGACTTGAAATTTTAACACAACCCATGTTATTTACTGAATAAAATAATGGTTATACTCATGATAGTGCAGGTCTTAAACAAAGCACATAAATCATGCAAATTTCACATAATTTACCACTTTTTAAGCTATATGTACAACATGCAAAGCTATTAAACCTATGTCAAAGTTTCATGACATTATAATTTACCAAATAAATGTTATTTTTGTGTTTATAACCTGTTCAAAAATTATTTTTGTCATATAGCCATTTTTCATCACTTCTTGAGCTTTAAACCAACATATATTCACATGTACAAGTGCCTAAAGCATACTATCATAGCAACATCATTTTTTATGAGTTTAAAAACATCTAATATGAGATTTATTCAGATTTATTTGCTGAAGTAATTTACATTTAACATATCATACATAAATCACCAAATACTTGCATTTTTACCACCATTCAAGAACATGTAACAACATAAACAAGTACTTAACAAGATAATAAACTTCAAGACTCATATATACACATACATATGTACGGTTATACATACATATATGTACAACACCATTTTTACTTGCAACATGACCCATTTCATTTTAGATTTCAAGTTTAGTGAAAATCCCAAGATTCAAGAGAAACTTCAAATCATCAAGAACAACCAAGAATCAAAGTAGGTTGTAGGACGAGATTTTGATGATAGGAAGCTTGTAATCACTTGACAATACCTTGGAATCACCTTTGTATCTTCACACTAACTTGAAGGTTGCTAGGAATGGTGTTTGAATATGAAGAACAAGGTTTGAAGATGATGAAGATAGAGAGAGAAGATGGGGACGGTTTTAGAGAGAGGAGAGAAGGAGGGATGTTGAGTGTTCTTGGATTGCTTGTGATCTTATAGGATTATGTTAGATATGGGAAGATTCATACATGAGCATGCAACAACACTTGTCACAATAGGATCATATATGATATTTGCAAATATTTGATGGGGTCCATACACCTATTATAACCGTATAAGCATATGGGGGAGGGGGTCCATCTGTAATTTTTATATAAATATGCTATATGTAGGCTAAAACGGGTGTTTAACTGGATACCGGGTATTTTATCTAGCGTTTAAACCCCGGTTTATGGCGTTCTAAATTATTTTTAATATTCTATAAAAATAATCTTGCCAAAATATTACTGAAATAAATTTCAGTTGCCGAGACTGGCTGCGTTATCTGCGTTTTGCTGTAGAAGCACTGTGTTGCGCAGAAACACACGGTACGCGCTTAAACTTGAAAAATAACGTTTTTAGGCGTTTTAATTTATTTTTCAACACGGACCTGATTAAAATAAAATTTTAATCATAACAGAATATTTTTGGGATTTAAATATTATCCGGGCGGTCACCAACGTTCGTTTCGCAGTGTTGTCATAATTAGTTCTTTTAGTTCAACTAAACATGTTTTTGCCATACCGAATCCTTCGAAACTTATTTCTAAGTTATGTAAAGGATACTTAGGGTATGTTTAGCTTACGTCACAGTTCCGGAGTGTACGTCGCGTTAAACTGATTGCGTTTATGCACCAGTTTGCGTATAACCTTCCAGAAAGTGATTTAAAGGTTGAAATCGTAATCGAATCAAATTGTAAAATCATCAAACACAATTGCACATATAATAACACCAAAACACATATAATAACACCAAAGCACATTGTTTTATTGATAACTGACATTGTTTTACATTATGCGATGATTACAGAACACAGTTGCCACAACAAGAGCTTTTAGTACCAGTTTATCATCAACGTCTAATCAAATCAAAAGTTAGAAAAAAAGTTTTAAACTAGAAAAATAAAAACTAACTAAAATGCTGAAAGATAAAATAAAAATAAAAACAGATAGACAAGATGAATCACTTGGATCCGACTTGTGTATAGTGTAACCTTAGATTATTTCCGCACTTTTTAAGAGATTATCTTAGTTATTGTAGTAGGCCCCTCTTTTGAAGGTGACGTTACCCTCAACCAAGTAGTTTGAGTCAGCAAGGATACAATCCTAAAGGGTAGGATTATTGAAAGATAATTAATTAAGTTATTAATGCATATTATGGTAGGCCCCTCTTTTGAAGGTGACGTTACCCTCGGCTAAGTAGTTTGAGTCAGCAGGGATACAGTCCTAAGTAGCCGGGTTAAAGTATTAATAGTAGCTTACATATGAGGGGATCAAAGAGTTTGGACCCCCGCCATCCAATACCGGTGGGTATTGAAGGAGATCCTACTAAATTTTACCCAGGTCCTTGCAGGATCTATACATTGAACAAGGCAAGACTCTTACCAAACCGTTCCCTTAACCCCCGACCAGGTAGCCAACATATCTCCATATAGACCGTGGAGATATGAATGGTGAAAATCTTTTATTTTATATAGACAGTAAAATAATGCCAAGACACCATGGACAAACGATAAGGAAGAATCACCTTCAACATAAGAAACTAGTTATTAAAGTCATTAATACATAACCAAATAAAAAGTGCGAAAAGATTAAAAATAAAAAGTATTACACTAGACACTTGTCATCACCAAGTGATGTAAGAGACTTAGGCAAACATGGCCTTTGATTGTCAAGAACTCTTACGATCAATCTTGGATCCCGAGACGACTCACACACTCTATGATGGATGATGGTGGTGGATGATGGTGTTGTGATGGTGGTGGGTGGTGGGTGAAGTGTGAGAGAGGTGGTGTGTCAAGGGATGGTTTGCAAATGAGCCAAGCACCCCTATTTATAGGCTGAACAGAGGCTCGGGCACGGCCCCGTGTCCACCTTCCTTCTCTTTCTTCATTAATTGCAGCTTGTCTGCATTAGTTGACCACGCCCCCGTGTCTGCTGGGCACGACCCCGTGTGCAGAAGCGTATCTGTACTATCAAGATTTCCTCAGATTCTGCGAATCTTAGAGTTGACCACGGCCCCGTGTCCGTTGGGCACGCCCCAGTGGTGGGTGATAGAAGCTTCTACAGCTTTGTCTTTTCTGCAGACACTTGGGCACGCCCCCGTGTTCACTGAGCACGGGGCGTGTTCAGCCTCCTGTCTTCTTAAGTTTGCTTGGGAAGATGCTGTCAGGGGTCGGGCATGCCACGTTTGATCCTTTTCTTGTATTTATGTTAGATTTAGCTGCCTTTTTGCTTCTTTTGTTTATTTGAGCTCATTTAATCCTGAAAATACGAAAGGAAGACAAAAACACACTTTTTCCAACATTAGTACTAAAAAAGGGTTAGTTTTACGCCACATTTGATGTAATTTATATGTTGCATTTTGCTCACATCAGTTCAATGTGATTAGTGGCTATATCCGGGTACGTCACATGCCTCGCGGGGGATTCCGCATGTGGTATTTTGGGGGTGTGACAGATTGGTATCAGAGCCACTGGTTATAGTGAACTTGGTTTTAAAACGTTTTTGTAAAACCAGACTATAACTGAACAGTTCTGAATACGTGAATACGACCATGACACTCAGCTCCAGATTGCAAGGTTCGTCTTTCTCACTTGTTGCATACATTACATGACTAGTACACATTTGTTTATGACGTAATATACGAACACACACTCGTCACTATAGCATGATGGCATGGATTGCTTGCTTGCTTTATGATGTGTAGATAGTATGCCATAGTCCTTGGATTTTTGTGATCTTATTTCTTTGACAACCTCCGTTGATATCTGGGTTTGAAGAACCATTTGACACGAGTTAGGAGGAACTGAGATGACCATGCAAATCACAATATTATTGTAGGTGCACACATAATAATAATGTGGGGTGCATGTGAGTCCTAGGGAGGCCTAACAAGCGAAAAAGGGGTTCTGTTCTGTTATTTAATCAGTGAGAAACGTAACAAAATCTATTGGAGTCCTAGCAATGATTGCCTTCTACTTGAACGTGATCTTCTCACTCCTCTCTGAATCCTTACGAATCTCGATGCTATCGAGTGTTACCTGAACACCCATCTGAACGCCTAGTAAACTGTGTAGAATGTTAGGTGCTAGTACGAATGTCTATGAGTTGGATGTCGCAGTGTCGGACGATTGATCCATACCTTCTCACTTATCTTAGTTTGCTGGAACGTAACGCATCGATGCCTTAGATCCCGAAGTGCGATCACTTCTGCAACACTCTAGCAACATACCTTGTATTACTCAATCGACTTGCAAGATCGATGGACAAGAGGATGAGCTTAGTACTTTACCGACCTCAGTAGTCGGACGACCCTGATTACCGGCAACGAACGCCGGAAAATTGACTTCAATCGAGTCCCTAACCCTAGTAAGAAACGTTTGGGAGTCAACTTTTATGAATCAATCGGGACATGAACGATGACAATTGACTATAGAGTGGAATGTGTAACTTCCCACGCAGTGAGTAGTGCCTTAGTACGTGACACGGAATGTGAAAGATGTACCCTGTTGGTGAAATGTCACAGGACCCCGTTACAAGCAGCGACATTAAGGGCAACAGTCACGGCGACATCTAGGCGCTCGTAATCGTAGTTTACAGTATGAAAACGAAGGTGACTCCGACAAGGATTGACTGTTGTTAAGTCAAAATGTCAACAACCAAGGGAACAATGACAGAATTGGGAATCCACGTGATCGTAATAGCAACACTGGAAATGATGCTCGTGGAAGAGCATTTAGGATTGGCGTGGGTGACGCCAGGAATATAGCAACATGGTGGCCTGCACTTTTTTGGTAACTAATCGCTTCGTCTCTGTTCTGTTTAACCCTGATGCTTCTTGAAACCAAACCTGTTGTGGAATCGGCTGATGGCAAGTCAATTGAAATCTCATATGCTCGTTGGGATGCAAACTCGACCTTATGGGACAAGTGTTCGACATCGACCTTCCTTCTACTATCCTTGATGGTTTCGATGTTGTAGTTAGTGTGGATTGGTTATCCAAATATTGCGCAGATATACCCGGTGAGGAGAAAATTATGCGTATCCCTCTCCCTAGTGGAGAATCCTCGTCTGACCTAAAGTGTCAGAGTGGTGTAAAGGTTAGCATCATTTCAGCAGTGAAGGCCCAGAAGTGTCTACGGAGGGATTACCCCGCTATGTTAGCAACCGTTACCGATGTTAAGGCTGAGAAAAAGAGGATCGAGGATCCACCAATTGTTCGTGATTCCTCTCAGTGTGCTACTTGAGGACCTTTTAGGTTTACTTCCACAACTGATTTGGTAGATTCCCAGATTGATCTTACGAACAGAGGCAACCTTGATTACTCGTACTCCTCATCATCCAATCAACTTCAGGAAACTACATGATAGGAGTTTTATATATCTAGCTCCTCGTTTTGGGGAAACGCGCTCTGTTGAGGAAACGAAGGACGAGTCCTTTCGTACGTGTACAGACTACCACAAGGTGGCAATCATAGACCGTCACCCCCTGTCTCGCATCGACGACCTGCTTGACCCGTTGCAATAATCAAGATTCTATCCGGAAACTGACTTAAGACCGGACTGTCATCTGATGGAAGACCATGGGGATGATGATTCCTAACACGGCGTTACAGATCCGGTATGGCCACTACGACTATCTGTTCAAGTTATTTAAGATATCCGACACACCAGCAGCCTCAGGGATCACATGAGTAGTATGCGTCAACCTCGTTTCACCAGATTTATCGACCGCATTTATCTGTGAAGTTTAGAATCACTACCAGTGGAAAGGAACACCATGAACGGCGCCTGTATTTTGTCCTAGAGCTCCTAGGGGAGGAGCAACTCCACGCGAAGTCTACCTAAGTGTGACTTCAGGATTTGCGAGGAACACTTTCTTGGTCACGTAGTCAACGAAGTGGGGATACATGCAGATCTCGCTAAAGATCCATTTCATTAGATATTGATCGACACCAAATAATCCATCGGGGATACAGTAATTTCTTGGTCCAGCTAGATACTATCGTAGATTCATCACAGGATTTTTGAGGATTTCGCAGCTTTAATCTATTTAGCACAGCAGGGTGCTGTGTATTCGTGGGAAACAAACAGGAGAACGTCTTTTCAGCTTTTGAAACCCAACACTACAATGCACTGAGCATCGTCTTTACCCGAGGGTACGGGTGATCTAGTGGTATACCATGATGGTTCAAATCAGAGTCCCAGTTACACGCCGATGCAACACGAGAAGGTGATGGATTACGTGGTGGATTAACAAGAAGGATTGCACGACTCACAAAATGCGGTGGAAACCATGGTCTTTGGATTTAAGTTGGAGGCACTACTTGGACGGTACCAAATGCACTACTTAGACCGATCACAAGGGCCTCCCGTGTACCTTTAATTCGAAAGAGCTAAAACAGGTAATGGCATCGCTGGGTGGAACTTTTAAATGTTTACGACTGTGAAACCTGAACGTACACGAGCTTTGCAGTTCACTATCGATTCTAACCTACCTGATCAGACTCGCTCTGTTCAAACAGAAGAACTGAAGAAAGAGATTTTTCAAGATTAACCCATGTGGGGCATGGGGAAGCAACCTTTGGCAGATCGAATGATATTCGCTATTTCACGGAACGAATGTGGGCCTCACTATACGGCAACCATAGGGAACTTGTGTTGAGCAAGCACACCAGCCTTGACATTCTAGTCATCTGGGTTTTGATGAGAGATATTAGGATCTATAAATCTTGTACTGGTCATCGGGCATGAAGGCCCACCTGGTAATGTACGTGAATGATGTTGGACTTGTGGGGAAGTCAAGGTGGAGTATCAGAAACCTTCTGGTTGGGTCAGCAACCAGAAACACCCATATGGAAATGAGAACGGGTTGCCATCTAGTTTACTTACAACTTAAAACGGAGACAATATCACCTGGGTGATCGTTGATTCTCTCATGTAACCAGTACACTTTCTTGCAACCAAGGAAATTGACGAGTCTCCACAACTTGTGTATATTCCTCTGAGAAAGGCGGTTTTTTTAGGCACGAGGTGCCAACTTCTGTTACCCCTGGTTTTGATCTATACCTGAGTTATGACAGGAACTACACAACACTCTTGACTCACGTCTAGACATGAGCTTTACTTATCACCATAGGACAAATGGTCAGAGTAAACGAACCCCCTGACACTCGAAGACATGCTGCGAGCATGTGTGTGATTGACTTAGTGAAAATTTGAAGGACACATACCTTTGGCTGAGTTCTATTGTAGCAGTTATCATTCTAGTATTCAGACAGCTCTGTTTGGGGCATTGTATGGATGATAATGCCAATCTTCTTGTTGGGCTAAGGTGAGTGACAACCTAATCAAAGGTCCAAGACTTGTACTCGAAACTTTTGGGAGGATTGGTTAGATCGGAAATCGCGTGACGATAACGCGTGACCGCCAGGAAAACCGATAAGCTTAGGAGACGCTAGGAGTTCACTGCAGGCGAACATGTCATAATTGAAAGGCGGTGCGGTTTGGGAAACGCGGTAAGCTTAATCCGCGCTATGTTGGGCCATTCAAAATTCTGGAACGTATTGAAAAAGTGGCGTACAAGCTCGAGTTACCTGTCGAGTTGGGAAACGTCCATGATGTTTTTCATGTTTCGCAACTAAAGAAGTGTTTGTCCGATGAAACACTTGTCGTACCACTCCAAGAACTGAAAATTGACGACAAATTGCAGTTTGTCGAAGAACCAATCGAAATCGTAGATCGGGAAGTTAAGGTTTGTAAGCATAGTCGTATTCCAATCGTGAGAGTTCGTTGGAACTCAAGACGTGGACCGGAGTTCACGTGGGAGCGCGAGGATCAGATGAAGCTCAAATATCCTCAACTCTTATCTGATGACCAATCTAATTCTGGTATCGCTGGTGAATTTCGGGATGAAATTCCACTTCAAGTTGGGGATGATGTGACACCTGAGGAAAATCTGCAGCAATATTAATTTATCACTTCACTTCTTTGTGCTTACTTATCAAATTTCGGGACGGAATTTCTTTCAAGTTGGGGATGATGTGACAACCCGAACTCTCAAGGTTAGTGTCGTCTAGTTTAGTGACCATTGGTTCATTATTATTTTCTACGTCACAGTCTACGTTATAGTTAGATGTATGATATGTTAAACGTGTTATGATAAATGTGCTTGACTACTCTATCTTTATTTTATAAACTCAAGGGACTAAAGTGCAAAAGGTTGAAAGCTATTTAAAAATAGTTTATCAAAGATAGGGGACTATTAATGCCAAGTGGTTGAAAGTTGGAATTAATTCATTCCATGGTGAGATAAAAAGAAAGCATCTGATTGTTTTGGTTTTGAAATTCGTAGACATTTTGAGTCGGAGACTGTACGCCCCACTAGAACCCCACATTAACATGCTTATGCATTCCCGGTCCAGCTCCCTTAAGGCCCAAGATCTGGTCGGTTCCTTTGTTTGAGCGCATATTTACACACGACTTTGTGTGTGTGTGTGTTCTTTTTATAAATTGCATGGCACACAAAAAAAATATATGAAACCCTAATTCTTTCTACTTGGACAGCAACCTCATCCCCTGTGAAGCTCTTCTATTCCATCGATCCAAGCACCCTCAATACTCTGCGTCTTCTGTTTAGTGTCACGGCCCTAATTAACTTATGTGCTCGCTACGTGTATTGTTTTGGACCGAGGATCATGGGGGCTCTCAATGATCATAGGTGGTATAGGATGTCTAACAATTAGTAGTTCGATGATTTGTATGAATCTTAAACTGATTTTTGTAATCTGGGAATCATCCTGAAGAAACACAGAACTAATTAAGGGACTAATCAGTTTGGTTTATGTTCCTACCATAGTGGTTAATCTTCTTTATGGTTTCCTGAGCTCCTTAATGACTGGGTTATCTGCAAAATAGAACACCGTTACTCATTAAGAGGGGAATGTGGAGGTTTCCCTCTTAACCGGGCTCCGGCGTGAGAATAAGCGACTGCTTTGGGAGATAATTAAGTATTAAGTGTGAGAGTAGAGGGAATGGAATGTTTAACCTGTGAAGTGAGGTCTCTATTTATAGTCGGAGAGGTGTAAGAGGATGTGGGCTGATGGGCCTTGGGCCGGAAGGCGACAACATGGAGGATATGCTCCTTGTCTCACTGGTGTCGACCGTTAGTGGCTTCTAGGAGCTTTCTGGAGCTGGCGCAATGTGATTGGAGCCACGTGTCACTGTTGTCGGCCTGGCCGCCCTTCTGCCATCAGCAGGTAAGTGGAGATCGTGGGGCAGTTGCCTCTGCCTTATGATTGGTGCCATGTAGGCGTCCTTAACTACTTTTTGTCTCCTGGATGACAGATGATCGTGGAGCACGATTGAGCAGAGCCAGAAGGACGTTGATTGGCTCTTTTCTTCTGCCACTTGTACCTTGTGTACTATCTGGAACAGCCTTGCACTGCTTCGCTGCGCGATTCTTGTTGGGCACGTAACTAACTCGCGCGGGGGTTGGGTGACTGAGTGCTCTTCCAGTAAGCTAAGTGTTGCTATTGGAGCTTCTTATTGTGTAGGTCTCGCGCGACGTAAAATAGAAATATGGTGTAGCTCGCGCGAGGCTCATAATAGGAAGTTTGTTGAATAAGGAGTAGGGTCCCGCGCGCAACCTTGATGGAGGTTTGCGCGGCTTTTTTGGGACCATGCCCCTTCACATCCGAACTGTGAATCAATGATTTCAGCTTGCACGTATACTAGGTTTTGACAACGGTTGCATGATAATTGAATTATGAATCTGTTATGTTATGTGAATCTAGGCCTTGTGTGATAATTAGAACAACGATTCCGTGCTTGCGTAAAATAGGATTGAAGGTTGCATGTGTTAATTAACTGTGGAATTTTGATAATATGTAATGATATATGTTCATAAACTGGTTGAATGGGTAGTAATTAGGAAAGCAATTTAGTGGAGAATAATGTGATTTTGGGTGCTACGGTAAAACGGTTACATGAATGGAATTAGATCCTAAAATGTTGGAGTGATGCACGCATGACTAGGAGGCTTGGTATAGGACGCTTACTGCCACCCCAAACCGAGTGTTTGGTGAGAACGTCTTGGTGGCGGCGCGGATGAGTGATCAATGGCTGCCTGACAGCAAGGAAGTTCTCATTCTGATGATCGACGATAGAGGTTAGTAATTCTTAGTTTTGTTCATTTCCAGTTTCGTACTTGTGTTTATTTTTATTATTTGTCGTGTAGAGGTGCATCTGTATCAAGCTGCCTTCGCCACCTTTGGTGGTTCCATGGGCGTGCGTCCGCTCCAGGCTGGAGAGGAGTACTGGTATTAGCAGATTAAGGGTAATTTCATGTACCCGGTTGCTGATGCATTCGCCTCGCCGCCTACTGCAACCGAAGGTGCGCATATACCTAACCCTCGACCCTTGCGCTCTGTGACTTCTGCTGGGAAAGAGATTGTCTATCTTTCCAGCGAGGAGTCTATGGGATCATCAAATGGAGATCTAAGTTCGTGGTCTAACATCTTTGCAGGTGTGTTGTGCGACTTGGGGATTGGCCCTGAAGACAAGAAGAAGAAGCCTGTGAGAAAGAAGAAGGTTATCACCTTGGATCCTGAGGTGACCAGCAAGGGAGCTGGGAGTAGTCGCGCAACCGCTAGCGCTGCTGACAAAGGTACTTTCCGCCTTCGTCAAAGTAACTTGGAGGATTACGTTATTACCAGTGATTCATTTGAAGGTTTGTCGCGTATAGGCGAGAAAAAATCTGGAGGAGCCGGCTCGAAGAGCTCCGGAAGCGCGGGTTCCCGCAACACGGATGCTGGTGCTACTCCTTCCTCTGTTGCTCATGAAGAAGAGGAAGAAGAAGAAGAAGAAGAGGAGGCTGCTGAAAAGTTGATCAGCAGAAAAAGGAATAGAAGCGAGACCACAGCTAGTGTGGTTGCTACGCCGAAAGCTGGTGCGGTTCCCTTGATCGGGAAAACTAGCAACTTGCGCTCTCTTTATAAGTTTTCTCCTGGTAAGCTTTTTCTTAGTTGTTCCTTTTTGTTGCTTTCTTTTCTTAATCCCTTAGCTTCTGCAGAGGCCAAGAAGACCCCTGAGAAGAAGGGTGTCGTACTCACAGAGCCCACTGAGCCGGCGCAAAAAAGGCCTAAGGTTACCATCAAACCTTTCCAGGCTGCTGGGGCTGAGTCTGCAAAGGGTAAACAAGCTGCGGAGCTTGAGAAGGCGAAAACTACTGAGCTGGAGAAGGCAAAAGTTGAGGTAAAGAAGAAAGATGAGGAAGACAAGCGCCAGGCTGATGAGGCGCGCAAGAAGAAGGCTGAGGAGGATAAGAAGAAAAAAGCTGACGAGGAGAAGAAGAGGCGGGCTGAGCAAGAGAGAGAGAAACGGGCTGCTGAAAAGCCTATTTCTGATGTTGAGAAGGAGAAGGAAAAGAAAAAGGCTCCTGAAGAGCCTATTGATGATGCTCTAAAGTATACTGGAGCTGCTTCTATCACTGCTCACGAAGAGACGAGGAAGGGACCTGGGGTGGATAAGCCTACCCACCCTGCGCGGCCTGATGCCTCCCGTCGCTTCAGGGGAGCTACTGGGGGATCAGGTCCGTACGTTTCTGGTGGGGCGAGCTCTGGCGGTGCGGGGGGGGGGGTATAACCCACAAGTTATTGGGGCGAAGGATACCCTTGGTGACATCTATTATAAGACTTATACTGAGGAGGAACGTGGTAATGCCCCCCCCCCCCACCAAGCTCCCTGGGGTTTGAAACAAAAGGACACCTTTCAAGAGTTCGGCCCTTGCCGCGATTGGTTCTTAAACTCCTTTCCTCCTGGTGAGGTTAATCGGCAGAAGGCGAAGACTCATGAAGGGTTATATCGCACTTATGTGATCGGGGAGGCCAATACACGCGCTGCTAACCATCAAATCGTTCGTAAGTGGCGGACAATGGTTAGGGAGCGGTCGGATTGGGAGAACTACCGCGAGCGCCTTGTCAGGCAAGTTAAGGAGTTTGAGAAGGCTAATGCCAAGTTTGAGGAAGAGAAGGCAAAGTTTGATGCTGATAAGAAGGCGGAGGAATGGGGGCGCGAGGGCGTGAAAAACAAACTTCAAGCTGCCGAGGATCTGTTGGCAAAGGAGAAAGCTGAGTGGAAGAAAATTTGTGCCAAAGACAACGAGCGCATGTATGCGGCTCGAGCTAAAATTACCGATCTTGAGAGCCAAGTTATAGAGTTGAAGGTGAAGGTTGAAGAAGCGCAAGCTGCGCAAACTGCTAAGGAGCAGACTGAGGTTCGGGACACCTCTGTTCCAGTTTGTGCTTTTGTTTAGTAGGTTAACTTAGTCTTTTATCCCTTGCAGGTTGAGCTGGCTGAGGTGAAGGTGCAGTTGTCAAGTAAGGACAGGGATTTGATTGCCAAGGATGTCGAAATCGCTGAGCTGAAGCGCCGTTTGCAAGAACAAGTTTACCAAAGCGAGTCCCTGGAAATTGACCTTGAGGCCGAAAAGTCAAAAGTTGCTTCAGCTGAGGAAGCCAGGCAAAAGGCCGAGGAGGCGCGGGCCATCAGCTCCTCTGCCTTGAATGAGGCGCAAAATAATAATGCTGAGGTCCAGGGCATTGTTGACACGCTGTCCTCAGATACTGAATGGCTGCGCGGCAGGGGAATAGTTCTGGTATTTATCTCTTTTCAACTTAGGTTTTCTTTACTAAGTCAGTTCCTCATTTGCTCGTTCTGGTGTAGATGGCCAACTCGATTTTGAATGCTGGGGAACTGGACGGGACTGTTGCTGCTCTCATAGATGCTTCTCGCGCGGTTGGTCATCGCGGAGGCTATATGGAGTGTGCGCACCATGTCGAAGAAGTGTTTGGTCAGGAGTTTGATACTAGTCATTGCTCGGTGACCGATGAAGCTGATGCCGAGTTGGCTCGTGCTGAAAATGCTTACCATCATCTAGCCTTGCCTGTGATGGACTTGGTTTCGAAGGCTCTAGAACATGATGACTGGTGCGAACGTGTAAAGGGCATTCTTGACCCACCAGAGCATGTTGAACTATCTGACGAAGATGAAGCGGCGGGCAATGATGGTGATGGTGAAGGTGGTGATGGTGGCGATGCTGGTGATGATTTGGAGTAGGTAGTATTGACAGTCTTTCTGCCTTGTAATTTTTCTTTTATCTTTGTAATGTCAGTAGTTGCGCGGTTGCGCTTGTTTCCGATCAAAGGAATGACACTTTGTTTTAATGTAACTGTTGCGCGGTCGCGCTTGTTTTAAATATGATGCTTGTTTATTCTTTCCCGTTACAATTATTGCACTGTTGTTAGAAACTTTGGTTAAGTTAGCGCGAATAAATGTAAGTGTGGCTCTTGTGTGAGTGTAATTGCCCGGTCTCGCGCTGTGTTCGCGGAGGACCTTGGAGGCATAACTCAAGAGCTCGTAAGTTACTGGAGTGTTTTCATCCTAATCAGAAGTTTAACATGCATTTGTAACGAAAGAAGTCATCGTGATAAAAGAAAACATGTCGTATGCTTTCATTGACTAAGAAACAGGCGCTTAGGCCAACATACATTGCTTGTTACGTAAAGGGAGTTTAGCCAACATAGGAAAGTAAAGAGGCGCATGGCCAACATCATTGGGTAAAGGCGCAAGGCCGAGAGCAATTACATATAGCATTTGCGCAGTTGTTGCGCATTCCACGTTCGCGGGATGATGTGACAATCCATGGTGCGCAATTTGTAAGCCCCTTTTCCTAGCACTTCGTGAACCAAGTATGGGCCTTCCCATTTGGGTGCTAGTTTTCCTGGGCGTTCAGCATTTGAAGCTTCGTTGTCTCGGAAGACGTATTCTCCTGGAGTGAAGGTACAGATGCGGACTCGCGCATTGTAGTACCTTTCCAGTTGTGTTTTGTACTTGGCTTCTTTAATTCACGCAATTTCGCGCCTTTCTTCTAGCAAATCCAAGTCAAGACGGCGCTCTGCCTCGTTGTCGATTGCGTTGACTGCTGTCAAGCGCGGAGACGGCAGGCCAACTTCTGCCGGGATAACCGCTTCTGAGCCATAGACTAGGCTAAAAGGGGTTTCGCCTGTACTTGTCTTCGGCATGGTTCGGTGAGCCCACAAGATACTCGGGAGCTCATCCACCCATCCTCTTCGCTTTGTGCCCAGTCGGGCTTTTATCCCATCGACGATACACTTGTTCACACTTTCAACCTGCCCGTTGCCTTGAGGATGCGCAACGGAGGAGAAAGTGTGTTCGATTTTCATCTCTTTCATCCACTTCTGGAGGTCCTCAGACGCAAAGTTGGTGCCGTTGTCAGTTACAATCTTGAGTGGTAGGCCAAATCTGCAGATAATGTGTTCCCAAATGAACTTACGCACCATCATGGCTGTAGTTGAAGCGAGGGCTTTGGCCTCCACCCATTTCGTAAAGTAATCGACAGCCACAATTATAAACTTGACGACGCCCGGAGCCTCTGGGAAAGGTCCCACCATATCAATTCCCCACTGCTGAAAAGGCCAAGCAGTGGATACAGGGATAAGATCGTTTTTAGGGCGCAGGGTTTTTGGAGAGTGTCGCTGACAGGAGTCTCACTTGCGCAGTTCCTTCAGGGCGTCGACATGCATCCCTGGCCAGTAATATCCAGCGTTCATAATCTTCGCGACAACCATGCGTGGCCCTGCATGGATGCCGCAGATCCCTTCATGAATCTCCCTTATCAGATAATTCGCATCTTGGGGGTCTACGCAGCGCAGTAGTGGCCCCAAGAAGGATTTTCGGTACAAAATACCACCATTCATCTCGTAATGCAGGGCCTTGTTTTGAATCTTCCTTGCCTCTGCTTTGCTCTCAGGGAGTATTCCTTCTTGCAAATATTGAATTATAGGGGTCATCCAGGATAGCTGCCCTATTTCGATCACGTTGACTTGTCGTAGCAGAACTGATGGGTTCTTGAGTACTTCAATCCTTACATCTTTTGCTAGATTTTGAAAGGAAGTTGAAGCAAGCTTGCTCAAAGCGTCAGCTGGTTTGTTTTCAGAGCGATTGATGTGGACTACCTTGTGAGACTTGAACTGTTGAAGCAACTCTTTTGCTTGCTCTAAATATAGGGCCATAACTTCACCCCTTGCATCGTATATACCGTTAATTTGGCTAGCTATCAAGAGTGAATCAACGTGTGCTTGTAAATTTTTAGCTCCCATTTTTATGGCGAGACGCAAGCCTGCCAGAAATGCCTCGTACTCCGCCTCGTTGTTGGTATTCTTAAAATCCAACTTGATGGCGTAAGTGAATTCATGCTTTTCAGGGCTCACTAGGCGCAATCCAGCTCCCGCGCCGTCCTCATTTGAGCCCCATCAGTATAAAGCATCCAAGTCTCATTTGTCGTGTCCTTTACGGGAGTCTCCACAAGCTCACAATCTTTGATTTTACCAATTGGGACCTCTGTGATGAAGTCTGCTAGAACTTGACCCTTGATGGCTGGGCACGGCCTGTACAAAATGTTGTTGCCCCCCAGCTCGATGGCCCATTTTGCTAACCGCCCGGATGTTTCTGGCTTTTGCAATATCGTGCCGATGTGGAAATTGGTAAGTACGGTGATCACATGCCCTGTAAAATATCTACGCAGCCTTCGGGAGGCGTGTAGCAGCGCAAGCACCAATTTTTCCATCGTGGAATATCTCGTTTCTGGGTCAGTGAGTACCCTGCTGACGTAATAAATTGGAGTTTGGACTCCATTTCTCTCCACCAGTAATACCGACCCTACTGCCTTATCCGAAGAAGATAAGTACAGTACGAGTGGCTCTTTTTCAAACGGTGCAGTCAGGGTAGGGAGCTTAATCAAACACTCCTTCATTTGCTGAAAAGCCTTCTCTGCTTCAGGGGTCCACCTGAACTCTTGTTTCTTCACACAATTGCGCAGAGTACTGATAAAAGGGTATGACTTCGCGGCGTGATTTGATAGAAAGCGGTTAAGCGCGGCTAGGCGGCCGACCAACCTTTGCATCTCTTTGATTGTTCATGGCGATGGCATTCGCTCTATTGCCTGGACCTTTTCTGGATTCACTTTAAAGCCGCCATTTGTGACTATGAAGCCTAAGAACTTCCATTCTTCCATGCCAAAAGAACACTTGGCTGGATTCAACTTCATATTCACGCTACGCAATGACTTGAATGTTTTTTCGATGTCCTTCAACATTTGGTCCTCTTCGGGACTTTTGATCACCAGATCATCGATGTAAACCTCGATATGCTTCCCGATATCTCCAGCGAAGGTCTTATCCATCAGGCGTTGATACGTTGCTCCAGCATATTTTAGGCCGAAAGGCATCTTTGTGTAGCAGAAGATCCCTAGATCGGTTTGAAAAGTTGTCTTATCTTCGTCTTCTAGCTTCATTTGAACCCGATGGTACCCTTTATAGCAATCTAAGAAGCATTTCCATCTGTATGGCGCGAGAGAGTCTATCTTTTTGTCAATCTCAGGCAAGGAGTAGCAATCTTTAGGGCATGCCTTGTTGAGATCGGTATAGTCAACACACATTCGCCATCCTCCACTAGACTTCTCTACCATCACGGGGTTCGCAACCCAACTTTGATAACGGACCTCTCGCAAGATTCCCGCTTTGAGTAGTTCGCATACTTGCTCATTCATGGCCTTGGTTTTGTCTGCCCCTAAGCTGCGCCTCCTTTCGACTTTCGGCTCAACAGAGGGGTAGGTGTTTAAACAAAGTTCCGTAATGTCGCGCGGGACACCGGTTATGTCGGCCGGGGTCCAGGCGAAGATATCCATGTTCTTGAACAGGAGTTGCTTGAGATGAGTTCTAATGTTTGGTGAGATTGTCTGGCCTATCGTCACCGTTTGCTCCGGGTACTTGCGGTTTAAAACCCATTTTTCAGGCTCGGTTGTTGAATCCTTTGCCGCTTTTGTTGGGCGCATCTCTTCTGTGGACATTACTTCCTTCTTGGCATAGATAATCGCCACCCCTGTCTTGGTTGGAAACCCTAGTGCTGAGTGGGGTGTGGAAGTTACCATGTTCAATTCGCCTTGGGTTTCTCTTCCAATCAACACATCATGCCTCGATTTGACGGGCATCACCATGAAGTTTACATTCGTTGTTCTCGAATGCTTCCCGTCAGAGAGCGTGACGGGGAAGCTGATTTGGCATAGCGGGAAGACCATTTCGTTGCAAAATCCAGACAGTGGATAATCAACTGGCTCGAGCCTTGCTTTATCATCCTCATCAACCTGATTAAAACATTGCTCATAAATGATGTCAGCCGTGCTTCCTGGGTCAATGAACACGTACTCCGTTTCATAATGGCCGATAATACCGGTAATGACGACGGGTCGAGTGGCGCGAGGACCGCCGCGCACTACCGGGAAGATGACCTGTTGCTCTTGCCATGAGGGTTCATAAGGGCGCTTACCTTTCTCTTTTGCGCTGTATCTTGGTCCGTTGACCATATGGGTTTCTAGGCGTCTGACTTTCTTGTGATTCCCCTCATCGTGGCGTTGGAGCTGTCGAGTTTCCTTGCGCATGTTTTTCACCAGGTGACTTAGCTTCCCGCTTTTTAGCGCTCTTTCTATCTCTTGATGTAAACTGTAACAGTCATCTGTCAGGTGTCCGATATCTTTGTGGAAGTCGCAGTACAGGTTGGGGTCCTGGCCCTTCTTGTTCGTCATAGGCCTTGGAGGCTTGAAATCGTGATTCTCCGTCATCAGTACCTCTTTAGGTGTTTTTATGAGCGGAGTCCAGTGCTTTTCTCGATTTTCATCCCTGACTGCTTTCCGATAACCGATGCGATCAATAGTATCTCGCGCGTCTTCTTTGTAGCGGGACCGTTCTTCATAACGAGGTCGTTCACTATAACCGCTGGAGTGATTGGCTTTCCACCCAGGGTTTTTGCCTTTGTTTCGTCTGTTGTTGTCGCGCGAATAACCCCTTTTGAAAATCGATCTTCGGCATAATGATTCTTGTTTATGGTGAGTGACTCTTCAGTTTGCGCGACTATCTTCGCGGCTTCCATGAGCTTATCCCACTCTTTGGGCATTCCATCTTTCCCCGTGATAGTTCTGATGAGACTATCACAGCGAATGCCTTTCTTGAAGTGGCAACACATGAGTTGTTCACTTACACCACCAATTTCCAAGCACTCTTTGTTAAAGCGAGTGATGAAATCTTCCAGACCCTCATTATCTCTGCGCCAGATGTCTTCAACCTCGGCTGTGTCGCGCTGGTATCGTCTTTGTTGACTGAAGTGACTCAAAAACTGAGTCCTGAAATCCACCCATGACTTTATATTTCCCGGAGGAAGGCTGTCGAACCAGGTGCGAGCAGCCCCTGTAAGCGTTTGAATAAATAGATGGCACCACATGGGCATATTCCATCCTCCCATGCAGCCCACGCTTGTGAAAACTCTGACGTGATCATCAGGATCAGTCATTCCGTTAAACTTTCCGACTGTCGGAGGTAACTTCTCTCTTGAAAGTGGTGCCAGCGTGATCTTTGGAATGAACTTCGAATGTTCTACAGCTTCAGCTGGTTGGTAGGCGAGGCGAAAGTCGCGCTCCGCTTCTTCGGTGTACCCGACGTGTTGTCGTGGTCTGTAATTTTCATGGTTCCTTTGTAAACGATTGAACACTGAAGACTCTTCATCGTTTTGCCAAGTTGGATCATTTGGGTCAGTATCGTCCCATTCATTGTTCATGTCGCGCGGCGTGAGCCGGCTATGAACTGGGCCTCTTTGGACGTTTGACGGATAGTCATAATAGCTTTCTGTTTCCTCCTGTGTATCGCGTGTGTCCTGCACGCTTAGTCTTCGGGTAGGGGGAGGTCTGTTAGCTCTTCCTTGGATGTTTTGCGGTGGTGGTATCTGGCGCGCCCCGTGACTGGGGCCGGTTGGGGTAACCAAGGACGGTTCTGCCGTTAAGACTGCTTGTTGTGCGCTCAAAGATTGATATGCCTCATTAATGGTGGCAAGTTGCTTGGCGTACCATGAGGCTGGGGTTTCGCCCTCTGGTAGCCCTAGTAGGGCCGAAATGTTCTGAGGTGGAGCTGGGTTTGAAGGTCCAGCGCCGTTGTTTCCTGGGGTTACCGTTTGAGTGATGCGGGTGATGCTCCCGCGCGGTCCCCCCGTGTTGGTTACTTCGATTTCGCCAATTTCTTCGATGTGTTGAGGTTGGACGTTCTGATTACCAACGTTGCATTAGAGTTTGCTCTGAAACCAACAAACTCAGGAATGATTCCTTGACCAGCCATGGTCGAAGGAAGAGAAAACAACGAAAACTCAGGAAAAAGAAGATGAAAGTGATTTGTAAAAAACCGGTGGGCGCCAATGAAAAACCACAGAACTAATTAAGGGACTAATCAGTTTGGTTTATGTTCCTACCAAAGTGGTTAATCTTCTTTATGGTTTCCTGAGCTCCTTAATGACTGGGTTATCTGCAAAACAGAACACCGTTACTCGTTAAGAGGGGAATGTGGGGGTTTCCCTCATAACCGGGCTCTGGTGTGAGAATAAGCGACTGCTTTGGGGAGATAATTAAGTATTAAGTGTGAGAGTAGAGGGAATGGAATGTTTGACCTGTGAAGTGAGGTCTCTATTTATAGCCGGAGAGGTGTAAGAGGATGTGGGCTGATGGGCCTTGGGCCGGAAGGCGACAACATGGAGGATATGTGTAACACCCCAAATTTTGTATGATATAAAATAATATTATATTTGTTTTTGTGATGATAAATAACAGAAAAACGGTAACTATTAAATGGTACCGTAAGAAAATGATAGTAAGTTTAAATTATATGTATGTAACTAAGTTAACCAAAGGAAAGGTAACCTAGTTAATGTGAAAAGAAAGAATGTGACATGTATTAAAAGACAAGGGACTAAAAGTGTAAAGGTGTAATGAAAAATTTGTAACACCCCAAAAATATTTATTTCAATTAGGATAAAATGTAGAAATAAAAAAAAGGGTAGTATTTAAATTTAATAAGTGATTGAAATCAAGGGACTAAAGATGTAATTGCCCAAAAGTTAGTTTACTAAAATGATATATGACAAAAACCCACACACAGTACGTGTGTGGGGTTCTGGTCGATCAACAGAAGGGAGCAAATGGGATTGAACCCTAGTTTATCAAAAATCCACAAGAATCAAGTGAAATCTTGAGAAAATCGAAAATATAAACAACGAATTCTCAGCTCCTACATCGGTTCTTCGAAGTGGTAAGTTCAATTTTATGATTTAGCAAATTGTAGGAAATGGGTCTTGATCAAATCTGATTTGCATGATATGAAATTTATGAAATTTAGTTAAGATTATGATATAGGATCAGAATCATGTCTGATTTCTAGCAATTTTGTTGTTTATAGCCAAGACCCAAATTGATGAAAAGTTACTAGGGTTGGAATGATCAAGTTTTGATATATGTGTGTGTGTGTTGATGAGGAATAACCTTGTCTATGATGTAAAATCATTAGATAATCTGATATAGAGCAAAGCTTAATTGATTGATGTTGAATGATTAAAGTAACTAGCTTAGAAATATATGTTAGTTAGATGGGTAAATGTCCCGAAAATGTGAAACCCGCCATGTGTTCGATGAAATGCTTGAATGAACAACTATGTGTAATTTAGAAAATAATGGAACGAAAGTTCGGGTACTAAACGAATGAACGGATGTGTTAATATATAGGCGTAAAGGAAGATGGCTCAAGTATTAAGAAGTCGGAAGGCTCGCAGGATCGAGGTATGTTTCGTTGCATACAAACCTTATTTAAAATTTTGTTTATAATATGATAAACAATCCTTGTTAAAATGTTATGGTGATTAGTAAGTAATTAGCAAATCCCTTGCGGATTTGGTTATAATGAAAGTTATAATAAGCTATGCAAGTCGACCGGTTCTAGTTGAACAAGTCGAGTAAGAATAAGCTACCAACCGTTTTGAACGGGTGGTTTTGAATGCTATGATGAATGCTAAAAGCTTAATCCGTTATGCGGATAGAAAGAAGGATTTATGTTGAAAGCAATTAACCCAATTAAACGGGTCGAAATTGTATGCTTAACTCCCATTAAGAGTGTTTATGCCAAACCCAAGTACTTGGGTAGTCGAATGTGTAAGAAAGATGAAAGCTCATATACGAATGGAACTAAAACGAAGGATTTATGATTTAACAAGTGTGATGACTAACTTTTAAGCCTTGTTGTTGAATGTAGGTAAATCTTCACTTTAGGCGATTTGGAGATTTGGAGCGAGCACGTATCCATGTCTTGTTATACCAAACGCTTCCGCTAGCTTATTCGCATCTTTTTGGTCCATGACTTGTTATTTTGTCCAACTTTGTTAGTAGTCGTACATTTGTAAAACTTGTTATCTTTGTTTGTGGTGGTTTTATGTCAAACGGATCGTAGAATGTTATTTAGTGGATCAAGTTAAAACAGGGGGCATGTTCGTTTTTCGAATGGGTCATGCCCAATTTTCGTAAAAATTTTAATTATGTATCAAAGTTGGTATTTTTGATGTCTATTAAATTACTCTAGTAAGTAATTTTATAATTACGGAAAAGCGGACCTTACAAGTTGGTATCAGAGCCAAGGTTTGAGGGATTCGAGCATATGAGGTAATGCTTGAACTCAAACCGACGGCTCGTTCAAAAGTGTGCTCGCTCCAAGGTCGCCAATGAGGTAAAGTTTTAAGTTTTTGTTTAGTACAAGTATGTGTAGTGTGTTTATGATAAATATTTAAGTTAAAGTATGTGGAGTAGTAATAATGGAAGTTAAACATTAGGTTATATCAGATCTGGCGCAGCACACAGTTGTGTCGTTAAGTGACACAGCTGTGTGGACCATTGATGCTTATTGCTGAGATCAGGGTGTGTGGCAAGGCTGACACAACTGTGTGACATTGTACTCAGATAATCAACACAGCTGTGTCTGGGCGAAATTTCCACAAACTTCATATTTTTCTTGAAGGGCCGTCGCCGACGGGCTGTGAGCCGTCGCCGACGCCCTCATGCTTGCCGACAGCCTATCTTTCTGTCTACGGACATTGTGGGCAACGCCCATTTACGTAGCCCGTCGCCGACGGGGTATGATGTCGTCGCCGATGGCTAGTGGAAACCGAGTCCGCTGGGGGTTTTTGTTTTGTTTTGCTTTTCGTATTTTGAGTTTCCAAACCGTCCGAAGGTCTATTAAATGTTCGTTTAGGGTCTATATAAGGCCTAAAAGATATATGTAACCACGACTAGTGGTTACGATAGAAGGAAATGTATAAAAGTCGAAAGTAATATGTCGAAAGGCACGAATGAATGATGAAAGTTTAAGAGATGAGTAAAGTTTAAAATTTAAGAATGCGAATGAAGTAAATACGGACTAATGAATTATGAAGTATTGAAAGCTTGTGAAATATAATTTAATTTCCATACTTCTCAGAAATGCCCGTCTTATGTTCCTGCCAAGTTATTAGAAGATATAATAAGTTATGTAAAGTTATGTAGATCGTTGGCGATAAAGTAAAATTTATAAAAGTCGAATGTAACGTATGGGATGGCATGAAATGAATGACGAACGTATAAAGTGGAGTTGGAAACGTTTGATAATGAATAATAAAGGTAGTAAATATAGACTGAAGTACTTGGATATGCGAAGGAACCGGAATTGTAATAAATGAATGTAAAAAAAATGATGATGAGAATAGTGGTGAAAATAATTTGAAGAATGTGAATTAGATGGAATTCGTATGAAAATTCGGATGAATGTATGTTTTGATAGAATTGTGCACTAGAGGCTTGTACCTTGTACATGAATGGTGTGATGCTTATGTGTATTTAATGATTTGCCTTGTTATGATTAAGAGGCGAATATGAGCCAAATGCAAATCATACGAGCTTATTAGTAAAGAATGTGTTAGAATTATGTTATATAGTTAACTTGAATGATATTTATTATTTGTAGAATCGTGAAGCATTAGCATGAGAAGTTACGCGAAGGTGAATGTATACATGTGTATTGTTTGGAGGATTACGTAAATTGTATGTATAAGATACGTAGAGCATTAATATTACGGTCTATCATATTTAAATGACCACATGTTCAAAAGTTTGAAGTGTGTAAGCAAAACAGTGACTAACTAAAAGTCAACAATATAGGAATATCATGGAATGACCCTTTAGACGCAAATGTTAAAGTAAAAAGTTAATGTGTTATGTATTAAGTAATATACGTATTATGCTTGACGATAAGTTTGGTGGTATGGATTAGAAATGAGATAACTGATAATAAATGTCTCGTTTATACAAGTCAAATTTCGTATAAACAAAAAGAAAATGAATAATAGTATGTATGCTCACATAAGCTAACAATATTATGAATGTAATAATAATATATGAAAGTTATGGAAAGAATATTAGTTGGGATGTTAGCTAAAGACATTATGTAATATGTTCGAATTGAAAGTAAGTACAACGCGTACAACAATAAGTACTAAGTGTGATTAACTTTAAAAGGTCAAATCGTAGAAGTCAGTAAATAATAATTATTTACAAATTTTTGGAAACATTACGTAAGAATGCAGCGTGTAATGTAGGATACTCATTTGTAAGAGACATGTTAGAGAACGTAGGTGAATTAACACCAAATACGGTGAACGAACAAATGGAAATGGTATGTAAGGGATGGTCATATATTGACCGAAGCTCGAGAAAAACACGAGAATCATCTCACTTATGTCCAGTCAAGCTAGTAATAAGGGGTCTAACGATTCTTAAAGGATCGGATTAATAAAAGAAAGAAAGATAAGAATGAAAAGTATAAGCCTGCGATTGAATGTAAAACAAACTTAAGAAAGAAGGGTGAGAACACCACTAGAAATAGGATGTAGAGTGTCGCGTTGAAACGCGCTACATGAATTAGGACATGGAATTAAGTGTTAGGACCCAACACTTGAAGTTGAATTTAGAAGATTAATACGGAAACGATTCATAAGAAATTACATGGTAAATGATATGGCAGAAGAAAGAAAGGTTCGGAGGAAAATGTTTGAATCTGAGAAATTGATTCAACCATGTAAGAATGAAAGATAATAAATTAAAAGTTCAAATCCGTAAGTGAAGACGGATTAAACAAGTAAGAATAAAAAAAATTAATTAAGCACCAAACTCAAATAAGTTATACGGGTCAAACGGTGATCGCCATTTGAACCCGGTATTTAATGTTCGGTTTGTCAAAGTTTATTACTAATAGGTGAGGGGGTGTTAGTCTAACCTTGAAAGGTTAAACTGCGAAAGTTGGAGAAATAACCAATAAAAAGAAAGGATTGTATGTAAGAAATGGAATGTATGATATATTTTAGCATGTACGTAAGAAAATTGTGAAAGAGGCAATGGGCGAACAAACACCCCGCAGGACGCAGTTATGAAGGGTTATGTGCTAACTGTTTATTTATAGACAAATATGATGGAATTCTTAGTGAGATGTTAGTAATGAAGCTAGTGGAAGGATGCCCACGAGTGGGAGCATATTTCATGAATGAATGAGACCAAGTCTGGTACGGAGGGTACATATAAAGAAGCGGATAGATCCGGCGCACGGATAACCGACTTATGCATTAAAGGCGAGGTTAGTAAAATGTTCAATTCTTGATTAATGATAAGAATCCATAGATTTATTTGTAAGTATGAACAAAATGAATGGTAGAATAATTATGGTATGGTATACAATGATTGACCTGTAACGGTCAGCGTGAGAAGGTATGAATGTCATTAAGAGGGAGATCTAAAGGCCTTAAATGAAAGTTTGAGCTGAATTAGTTAGATGATCGTATGGTGCTCGTACACAACATACCTAGTTGTTATCATAAAGTAGTTCATGCAAGGAACTAATAATAAAGTGTGCGAAGGATTAAAATTAAGGCTAAACTCAAAACTGGTGATTAGTTCAAGTGACAGTAGTAACCGTAGAATGATACCTCATACTCGTATTAAGTATGAAAAAGTAATTAGGAAGTGGGTAGCTTTGTATTAGTACCACAAAATCATTAAATGTTTATAGTATACGTATAATGCTATGCTAAGCCCCCATATGAACAAGAAAATAATTAAGAAGAATGTTAGTAATGGGATGGTAGGGTTTTCTCATGGTTACAATAAGGAATTGCATTGTGTATGATACGTGAGTGGAATGAAATAAATCAATTTATTTTTAATTAGCAAATGTATGAATATGTTATGCTTGACTAGAAAGATAGAAACAAGCCGTAAACGTAGGCTTGTACGACCAATAGTATACATTTGGAATAAAATTTCAATGAACGAACCGCTAGTGATGATGTATGCTAGGAACTAACATTATAAAGTAAAAATGACACTAATAAGAGCTCTGGATCAGATTCTGACTTATATGTGATTATGAAAGTAATTTACTTAATTTAAGAACGGAGGGACAATGTGTACAAATATGTTTATGCATGAATGAAACTTTTGCTAAGATCCCGATTGCATCTATGTGTAGTAGGCATCGTGAATGAATAGATGAAAAAGTAAGGGTAAAATTGGTCTAGTTGGAATGAGAAAGGTTTCGGGGACGAAACCTCTTTTAAGGGGGGTAGACTTGTAACACCCCAAATTTTGTATGATATAAAATAATATTATATTTGTTTTTGTGATGATAAATAACAGAAAAACGGTAACTATTAAATGGTACCGTAAGAAAATGATAGTAAGTTTAAATTATATGTATGTAACTAAGTTAACCAAAGGAAATGTAACCTAGTTAATGTGAAAAGAAAGAATGTGACATGTATTAAAAGACAAGGGACTAAAAGTGTAAAGGTGTAATGAAAAATTTGTAACACCCCAAAAATATTTATTTCAATTAGGATAAAATGTAGAAATAAAAAAAGGGTAGTATTTAAATTTAATAAGTGATTGAAATCAAGGGACTAAAGATGTAATTGCCCAAAAGTTAGTTTACTAAAATGATATATGACAAAAACCCACACACAATACGTGTGTGGGGTTCTGGTCGATCAACAGAAGGGAGCAAATGGGATTGAACCCTAGTTTATCAAAAATCCACAAGAATCAAGTGAAATCTTGAGAAAATCGAAAATATAAACAACGAATTCTCAGCTCCTACATCGGTTCTTCGAAGTGGTAAGTTCAATTTTATGATTTAGCAAATTGTAGGAAATGGGTCTTGATCAAATCTGATTTGCATGATATGAAATTTATGAAATTTAGTTAAGATTATGATATAGGATCATAATCATGTCTGATTTCTAGCAATTTTGTTGTTTATAGCCAAGACCCAAATTGATGAAAAGTTACTAGGGTTGGAATGATCAAGTTTTGATATATGTGTGTGTGTGTTGATGAGGAATAACCTTGTCTATGATGTAAAATCATTAGATAATCTGATATAGAGCAAAGCTTAATTGATTGATGTTTAATGATTAAAGTAACTAGCTTAGAAATATATGTTAGTTAGATGGGTAAATGTCCCGAAAATGCGAAACCCGCCATGTGTTCGATGAAATGCTTGAATGAACAACTATGTGTAATTTAGAAAATAATGGAACTAAAGTTCGGGTACTAAACGAATGAACGGATGTGTTAATATATAGGCGTAAAGGAAGATGGCTCAAGTATTAAGAAGTCGGAAGGCTCGCAGGATCGAGGTATGTTTCGTTGCATACAAACCTTATTTAAAATTTTGTTTATAATATGATAAACAATCCTTGTTAAAATGTTATGGTGATTAGTAAGTAATTAGCAAATCCCTTGCGGATTTGGTTATAATGAAAGTTATAATAAGCTATGCAAGTCGACCGGTTCTAGTTGAACAAGTCGAGTAAGAATAAGCTACCAACCGTTTTGAACAGGTGGTTTTGAATGCTATGATGAATGCTAAAAGCTTAATCCGTTATGCGGATAGAAAGAAGGATTTATGTTGAAAGCAATTAACCCAATTAAACGGGTCGAAATTGTATGCTTAACTCCCATTAAGAGTGTTTATGCCAAACCCAAGTACTTGGGTAGTCGAATGTGTAAGAAAGATGAAAGCTCATATACGAATGGAACTAAAACGAAGGATTTATGATTTAACAAGTGTGATGACTAACTTTTAAGCCTTGTTGTTGAATGTAGGTAAATCTTCACTTTAGGCGATTTGGAGATTTGGAGCGAGCACGTATCCATGTCTTGTTATACCAAACGCTTCCGCTAGCTTATTCGCATCTTTTTGGTCCATGACTTGTTATTTTGTCTAACTTTGTTAGTAGTCGTACATTTGTAAAACTTGTTATCTTTGTTTGTGGTGGTTTTATGTCAAACGGATCGTAGAATGTTATTTAGTGGATCAAGTTAAAAACAGGGGGCATGTTCGTTTTTCGAATGGGTCATGCCCAATTTTCGTAAAAATTTTAATTATGTATCAAAGTTGGTATTTTTTATGTCTATTAAATTACTCTAGTAAGTAATTTTATAATTACGGAAAAGCGGACCTTACAATATGCTCCTTGTCTCACTGGTGTCGACCGTTAGTGGCTTCTAGGAGCTTTCTGGAGCTGGCGCAATGTGATTGGAGCCACGTGTCACTGTTGTCGGCCTGGCCGCCCTTCTGCCATCAGCAGGTAAGTTGAGATCATGGGGCAGTTGTCTCTGCCTTATGATTGGTGCCATGTAGGCGTCCTTAAGTACTTTTTGTCTCCTGGATGTCAGATGATCGTGGAGCACGATTGAGCAGAGCCAGAAGGACGTTGATTGGCTCTTTTCTTCTGCCACTTGTACCTTGTGTACTATCTGGAACAGCCTTGCACTGCTTCGCTGCGCGATTCTTGTTGGGCACGTAACTAACTCGCGCGGGGGTTGGGTTACTGAGTGCTCTTCCAGTAAGCTAAGTGTTGTTATTGGAGCTTCTTATTGTGTAGGTCTCGCGCGACGTAAAATAGAAATATGGTGTAGCTCGCGCGAGGCTCATAATAGGAAGTTTGTTGAATAAGGAGTATGGTCTCGCGCGCAACCTTGACGGAGGTTTGCGCGGCTTTTTTGGGACCATACCCCTTCACATCCGAACTGTGAATCAATGATTTCAGCTTGCACGTATACTAGGTTTTGACAACGGTTGCATGATAATTGAATTATGAATCTGTTATGTTATGTGAATCTAGGCCTTGTGTGATAATTAGAACAACGATTCCGTGCTTGCGTAAAATAGGATTGAAGGTTGCATGTGTTAATTAACTGTGGAATTTTGATAATATGTAATGATATATGTTCATAAACTGGTTGAATGGGTAGTAATTAGGAAAGCAATTTAGTGGAGAATAATGTGATTTTGGGTGCTACGGTAAAACGGTTACATGAATGGAATTAGATCCTAAAATGTTGGAGTGATGCACGCATGACTAGGAGGCTGGCAGGTCAGCCGCACACCACTATCATGATCGCACATCCTGTTGCAATTGCACATTGGCAATATGTTATACACTCACTTGGGCTTGTATTGTTATTTTGGGCTGCACACTTAATTTAATCAATGGATCCAGTAAAGGTTTGGGCCGCAAACCAAACCGGGTCACAATATGATCAGATCATAAGGCCATATTGGATGACACATTAGTTGATAGGCCCAATCGCATAAATCAGTTGGGCCGTGAAGTCTTTTGGGCCGCACCCGAGTCAGTGGGCCGCAAACATAAACGAATCGCACATCCGGGTGAGCATCGCACAAACCCGGAGTCAATCGCACATTTCTTTTGGGCCTGAACTTAGATGGGCCGCACATTACGTGATGAAGGCTATGAATGCTTATTTACTGTTACAACATGTGATCTATGTGTGTAAATGCTTGTACGACACTTGTTTAATATAAGTGAAAAGTACGTGATTTATTACATAGGAAACTGATTATTATTGATGACCATATTGGAATCTTGGTGTAAACTTATATGAGAACTGAATGCACGCTATGAGACTACTTGATGAGAATGGGCTGCTATGTTAACTATTATGACATGTGTTATACGAGTGCTTCTTGTACACAACATAAATGTGGAATACGTGATCTATGTACATGCAAACTAACTGTCTTTGGTAACCACGGTAGGGTTTGATTGACTAACATGGAATGGGTAACATAACATACCGAGCAATCTAAGGTGAGTTCATTCCTCTTGAGCATGCGTCCCGGTGGTTGGGACAGTCATTGGGTATCCCTGAGGGGGATAGGTTTTTGGGTAAATCATTTGGGTATTCCTGAGAGGAATACGTCTTGTGGGTAAAATCTGGAATGTTGGATATTATACTCATCCTATCACCTTTAAGTCCCATGTTGTTTGTTACCTGAGAGGTAACGGGGTATTAGTTGGTAGCGCTATCTAGGTTTGGCACCCTCACCCCGTACCTGAGAGGACGTGTGTGAACTAATGACCCAGTCGTGCCCAATGCTTTGATATAATCATTGGGGAACGGGCAAAATAAATCAGGAGCCGTTTTGTATTCGAGGTATTATCAACATTATTATCAATGAACTGGTCTAAACACTTGGTAACTAACGTTTTTGAAAAACTATGAACTCACCAGCGTTGTCTGATATACGTGTGTGCATGCTCGCAGGTTATTGATATGTGTGGATGTGGAACTTGTTGTCTGGGATGCTGGAGTGGTCATGGGTCGAGATACATGGGAACTTGAAACAAGACTAGTAGATTACATACACTTGGGTTTTGGTTAAACTTTGTATTATGCTTCCGCTGAACACAACGAGTTATAAATAATGTTTTGTAACACTTATCTTAATGAATGAAAGCTTTTATTCGAAATATTGTTATGAGTTTAATGTGATTAGTGGCTAGATCCTGGTACGTCACACGCCTCGCGGGGGATTCCGCATGTGGTATTTTGGGGGTGTGACAGAAACGACAAAACTCGTCGCGCCGGACGGTAGGATCGAGTGGCCAACCGATCGAGTGGCCATCCGATCGGATTGCCATCCGATCGGGTCGTCATCCGATCGAGTTGCCACTGTGACAACTGGCACCAAACCGGTAATTTCCGTACAATTTAATTATTACTTAATGACTGCAATTATGTGCTTAAATGTCAACGTTATCTAATTGGATGCTATACTTGTGAATCCATGCACGTTTTATACTACAAATATTGCTTTATGCATTAATAATAGCGTTGCGTCATAAATAATACTAGTAAACTCACCGGTAAGACACATTGTGTCAACAATTCTGCAGAAAGCAGCCCGACAATAGAATTGGAGCCTAGGTATAGGTCCAATGACAAGAATACCTTAAAACCCAAGAGTATATACAAGGGTTAACATATAGACTTTTCGGAAGCTAGAATAGGCACTAAAAAGCACCCGAAACGCACTAAAAATGCAGAATTCTGCACAAATCATCTATAATCAGCTTTTTTTTAACACATAAATATTATGCAGAATTCATGTTTTGTTATCCAGAATACCCTCCTAAGTGTTGGGAATTAAAAGGGTCACAAAAGGATACATAAAGGACACTAAACGGGGCAATTTAGCACTTTAACGAACCGGTATTTAACCGAACAACCGGACATTACCCGGAACATAAAAATATTACTAGAAGTATTGTTTTAATGTTTTTGAACTAGTTATGGTCCCCAAACACCATAACACCCCTTATAACATAATAACACATCAAGTCCTAAATCAAGATACTTGAAACTTAATTTATTTATACAGAAAAGTGAGATTATGTCCCCACTTTTAAACTTTTACATACTTTTTAAACTTAGGGAAAATACATGAGTTATGGTATGATGGATACAAGAAATAAGGAATGATACTAGAAATCGTGTCACGAATAGGGTACCAGAAGCACCATTAATCATGTACATACTAAGACCGCAGAATAAAAGGTTAGATCTAATGGGTTTTCGAGCAGCCACACTCTTGGTGAAAACTAGTACCAAGTAGTGCTTTTGTGTCTCAGTCGTGAATCGACAACTAGAAAAATGCCTATGGTTTGGATTGCTTCCTATGTCGTGTCACACGTTAATGGCCTTGCAACCCATTAACAATCTTGATACATACAGAAATACTTGATACATACAAAATTACATACCATGTTTTCATACAAAGTGTACAAACGTTCAATACAAAATTGCATGAATTCACACCAACATTATGTTGACGTTTTTCCAAAAACTCACATGTATTTCAGGTAACTAAAGTGGATGTGCGCGCGGTCTTACTCATGCTCTTGGATGTTGTTTATGTTGATCTTTGAACAAAGTTGTAAACTTTTCAGACAAAATGCTGTCTTGTGATGTAAACACTTAAAACTATGTTTTCAGTTATGTAATGTTGGCATTTGAAGTTATTTTTACGAGCATGTAGTATGTTTACCATTCGTATGCAATGAGAACCTTTCATGATCACACCTCGTGCTTCCGCCTTAGAAAGGGGTGTGACAGCCACCCGATCGGGCTGCCACCCGATCGAGTTGCCACCCGATCAACCAGCCACTTTCCCCACTTTCCTTTTTGGGAAACCCTATAAATACCTACCTGTCACATCACTTGTGATGTGACAGCTCACTTATTCGACCAGCCGACTTCAAGCCCTCATTTCTCTCGATTTCACTCGATTCTTGTAACTTTTCAACCTAAATCTTGTACTTCTATGATCTACACACACTTCTACATCATTTTCACCTTTGAATCTCAACTTTTAATCGTGAAATCACCGGATTTAAGGTGTTCTAGGATGATGTCATCATGGAGCTCTTAAGAACTTCAATGTTTGGCTTCGTTCCACCAAGAACAACTTAGATCTGAAGGATTTCCACAAGATTAATCAATGTTTTCGCATAGATCTACACATATTCATGGTTAAAAGGATTGAGAGAAGGTTTTCCAACTTTCTTTCAACTCTTTTACACTCAATGCACTCAAACCCGATAGAATCGGAGCTCGTTCTGATCTTCTACTCCTTCTTAGTAATGTATCAGTTCCAGATCTGAATTTTATCTAAGAGACTACTGATTTCGGGTTTGAACATGAACAACCGTCTTGAACCATGAACCGGTCGGACTAGGGTGATTCCTGATCGGTCGGGTCACTTGGGTCGAGATAAGGTTTCTGTTGTTCAAGCAAGATATCAAAACGCCTCGTTCAAAACTACAAAACTTCAAACAAAATCGAGTGTCAAGACGATCTGACCGTTGGGACGGATTTCCGTCCGATCGGATTGCCATCCGAACAACCGGCCATCCGACCGGGTTGCACTTGGTCCCACACTTAAACTTTTTATTCAAAATCCTAAGGTTCTGAAAGTCGAACGGATTGCCATCCGATCGGATTGCCATCCGATCGAACGGCCACCCGATCGAGTGACGTCTCGGACTTTGGTACTTGAATCAATTTTCAAAGACCATCAGTAACTAACGGATTGCTACCCGATCGGATAGCCATCCGATCGAGTGACCGTCCTGCTGTGAACTTGTTCTCAACTAAGAAGACTCGCCAATCGGATTACCGTCCGATCGAACGACCGTTCGATCAACCGACCTGAAGGGTAGAGATGCTTCTCTATTTTTAAAATGCTACAACGAAAACTTCAAAGTACAAACCATCATACAAAAACACATCCTCACCAAATGAGGTGTCAATCCAATCGAATGGCCATCTGATCGGATGACCATCCGAACGGATTGCTACCCGATTGACTGGCCATCCGATCCTTGATACACTTACATCGTTTTGTGCGTCTCTCATCGTTATGCTATCGTTAACTATTCAGGCTAATTTCTCTCAGCGCTCCCTTCAATCCAAGGCAGTGTTTATTAAGTTAAACGCTATCTGTGAATATACTCGATCCCTTTTTGCTTTATGCACCGTTGGGTGTTACATACGTTACTTATTCTAAATCACATCGAACACACAACGCAACACTATTTATACGCTGACCTCTAATGCATGATATACGTGACTCGATGAATGCCCGTTTGTTATGTTAACACATTGATTGCTGTCTACCTGCCTTAGCAACGGTAGTACTATAGTTTGGACTCAGCACCTGTTTACTCAGGGGTTGTTAAGGACAATTACTTCACGTGTTCGCAGTGGTGAACATGTGATGCGCACTCGCTATTCGCAGTCAACTCGCAGTCATTGGTATTGATAGGATCTTTGTCGATAACTTACATGCTTCACATTATACGTTATACATGTTGGTTATGCGTAAACGATTTCGAACTCTATTATGCTATTATAAAACTTGTATACCCACCTTTACACTAAGTGTATTGACCTCTATTTTAACATATGTGACAGGTGTTTAGGATGATATCTGCTAGGATGCTTGCGGTGTGGAATCGAGTTAGGAAGAGTCTAGAAACAAACAAACAATTTATTTTTATTTGAAATCTGAGTTGTCGGAACAGTTTTATTTGTTTTGGAGATACGATGTCTGTAATAACTTGCTTGCCTAATAGGTTACGGTATGGGACGTGATGTTTAACTACTCGGTAAAGTAGTTGTTATGGAATTTCTCTTGAACAATCTGTTTCGCTCAGTGCCGCGCCTCGATGATTCCGCCATCGGTTGGGGTGTGATACAACTCAAGTACAAGAATCATATCATCACCACCACCACCACACCAAACCCACCCCCACCTCCCTCTCTCGCGGCCTCCCTTCTTTAAAACCAAACCCAAAGCACCCCAAGACCACACCACACTTCAAACACCTTACAAACTCTCTCTAAAGTTCAAGTAGTATTCCATCCATTATCTCTAGAAAAACCTAAGAATTCATGTCTTCCATGAAGCATTTGAAGCTTTCAAATGATGGAGGAACATGGTCATGCTTCAAAACAATCCACAAACCACACTAAAAAAAGGCACAACATTGTGTAAAAATCCAAATAGGCAACTTTGTTCGATAATATTAGGGTTTTGGTGATCAAATATAGGATTTTATGTGGTGATAGAGGAATCATCCATCATACATGTGTACGTGCAAAGGTGTTACTCAATGATTCACCCAAAACATGAAAATACATTCAACACACCAAAACTAACATGTTCTATGTATCACATCTTGTGTTTAGATAAACAATTTGAAAGATTCTTGAACTAATATCACCAATAAGTTGTTATAATCATAAAGATATACCTTTTTATGGAAATGGTGTTCACAAATTTGGAAAATAACGCATGAAAACAGAAAGTGTTAAAAATAAGATTGGAATAAACACTAGGCTACAAGATGTGTTCAATAGGGCTTAGATTCACCAAGTTTTGATGAGTCCACTAAGTCTATATTTAAACCAGGCTAGGATAGTGGTTTAATGAGGAAAAACTGGTGAAAAAGTTGTTGGAAATAACAAAGAGAAAATCAATACCAAAAAACCAAAAAAAAACCCTGAGAGTAGAAACCCTAGCTACCGATCTAAAAAATTATAAACTGTTAAAGTATCTTTAGGATATCAAAATAAGGTTTTCGGCCAAAAATCATGAGTTTTTGAAGTGTCTAGCACGAAGGAAACAATCACTCGCACGAGTGGGCATTCCCCTTCGCACAAATGGACTGTGTCACTCATTTACATTTTTGATTTGTAACCTGTTCGATTCGAATTCATCAGTACTTCAAATGTTGAAGTCACCTCAGATTCACCATCTTCAATATGGATGAATCTGAGTCGTGACAGAAGTGTGAACTATGGGAGCCTTGGCTTTCCAACCTAGTTCCATCACCTCATTTGCGTACCATACGAATGAACACCCAACAGTTTGCTAGAAAAAAAGTAAGCAAACCCCGCCTCGCCTCCAACATTTTCTGTGTTGGGTATGACACGCCTGAGTTGTTCTTATTTGATTGTTTGGATATTTGATTTACTTTTTTTATTCCTATGACAATTACTATTACCGTACAATGTTAAATCAATTTACGATTAAAATTTTAACGCATGAATCCTCGCATAACAGGTCCAGTCGCACGAAGGGAAAACCCATTCGCGCGAACAGAGCTTCCATTCGTACGAAGGGTCCTGTAACTTAAATTATTTTATACCTTTTCGTATTTAAAGTCTGATCCGAACCCTTCATCACATCAGAATACTCACACCTTCGTTTACCCATTGTAGGGTAACCTCTGTGTACCAACCCTCATCTATTGGGCTCCCGGTTTAGTGGAAACTACGCAAAACCGTGAGTATACTCGATCCCATTTTCAATTTTATACACTTTGGGTGCAACATGTACACTTATACAAAAACACGCAATCACAATTAAACTTGTTACAAATCACACTCTATCCACTTTAAAATAAGACTTGTGTTATTCTTGTTAATCTCACATGCTATGTATACTTGTGTCTATATTCTCACTAACTTTGCAAGCCTACCTTAACAATTATAGCGCTGTAGGACTAACGCCCCACCCGTATTCTAGTGGTATTGTTAAGTAAACTATGTTACACCATTGTCGTTTCGACGATATTTGGTAATCACGATTGCGTTAAACTCTGGTTTGACATACACCTTACACTTGTTTAGTATGTTAGTAACAGTATGTACATTTATCATGTTGGATTTAACGTAACTCTTTTCACTATTATGCTATATTATCAAACTTGTATACTCGCCAACTTTATGTTGATCATTATTTTAACACATGTTGCAGGTCGCTAGCTGATGATGTGAAGAAACTTGTTTAGGGTGGATTTAGATACACACCTTAAAGTTGAACTTATAATTTTGTTTCATGTATTTGAATTGGTTTGCAACTTGATGTATTTTCATTTTGAACAATGTATTCCAATTTAGTATTTATGCAATTCGAATTAATTATATATTGTCACATTTAGTGTTATGATGTCTCGAGGAATCTTGTTTTCGTCTCACTCTGATGTTTCCGCTATCGGTTGGGGTGTGACAATTTTCCTCTAAGAAGTCGTCGACGAATTTTGCCCAAATATAAAATGTTGGCAGCAAATTTTATTTATATATATTACACATACATGTCCAAGTCACGTAAAAAAAAATACTTGTTTGTGTACATAACTTACACATATGTAAGTCATGTGTATGTTATATTACTTATACACGTGTAGGTAAATCGATAAAAATACGAAAACATATGAAAAATTGTTTTGATGGCTTTTTTATGTACATAAACAACACATTTATGTGTAAGTAGCATCAAATTTAAGAAAATATAAACCATTAATCAAACAACTAAACGATTTAGGTTTAACCTTTTAGTGTTCTTGCAAATAGATTCGTATTGATCTTATATTATCAAGCGACTATTCTTTATCATCTTTGACACTTCCCAGTGGAGGTAGAACATGCGAATCTATTTTTTTCTTTTGGCTTAAACATACCCCTAGTCTAACACGACTTATTTTTCACTTATACATTAGGGCAACCCATGTACACAAACAATATGACTGGCATGTGACCAGTGTTGAAAGAATCGCTAGGCGCTAGTCGGGCGGTGAGGTATCGACTAGCGATTAATCGGGATTAATAGGGATTAATCGGATTGAGATTTTTATATGTAATTTTTAGTTACATATACACACATACATTTTTATATGTAGTTTTTTAAAGTAGACATGTTTTAACCCCTCATTAGCCTATTTTTTAAAGTAATTGGAAGGAATTTATATGGTATGGTCAAAATTTGGCCGGCATCTAGCCAAAATTTGGCCAGAATAGGACCGCCATTGACTGCCTAGCTATTAATCGCCACTAATCGGTGAACCTCCGATTAGTGATTAATCGGAGACTAGTCGGGATTTTTACAACCATGCATGTGACTTACACTAGCAGGGTCATTCCTAGGTTTTTCGATGCCCTAAGCAAACTACAAAGACGGGCCCTTTCGAATTGGTATAAAGAAAACATCGGTTTTGTTTTCTTCCTTTTAAGTCTCAATCGCAAGCACAATATCAAAAATCAAAGATTCAAAGTATCAATTAGGGATTTGGGGGAAAACAGTGATATATAGAGATTACTATAAAAATAGTTGTTAACCAACTTGGATTATCCATGCGACACCACCTATTTCCCCTAATTCGCCTCTAATTTTCCCCAATCGGTGACACCATTAAGTGGAACGCGCATGTGCGACGTTATAGTTAGTGAATGTGACGATGATGACATAAATTAAATACAAACTGCATATTGCTTGGAGTTGGAATTGGGCCTCTTTAATTTTAAAATTGGTTCTTCTGTTCAGTCTTGTAATAAAAATAATTTTTATTTTGTTTATTTGGGCGTAGTAGAGTAATACATGTATAATATATAAAGATTTTTAAATTTTTGAAGGCCTCTCTTTTTCTAGAGGCCCTAGGCCGTTAACTTGATTTGAAAGCCTTTAGATACGGCTCTATACACTAGTATACTGGTTTTTCTGTTATTCTTTATCAACTAATTACTACTTAAATAACTTTGGATAATGAAAGAATCTATAACAAAAACAAATAAATTAACATAGTGACATAGTAACTAACCAAGTTAACATAACAACACATATAGTTAATGGTATTTTGATGTTTTAATGTTGTTCCTCTTAATTTAGTAGATTAGATGAGTGTAAGTTGTAAATATAAAAACAAGTATGATCCTTAATTTCTGTTTCAAAATACACTTGTAGTTGTTTCATTAGATGGCTGCCCAAATAGTCAAAGTCAGAGCCATCCCACATCAAATCCCACCAAACCGTATAAAATACATGTGTTATTCCACACACCATTTTCATTCTGTTAAAACCCAAAATCAATTATTATTATTATTCTTATCATCAACTTATAACCAAATATAATAATAACATTTAAAACCCAAGAAAAGGACAAAACACCGCTAGTGGTACAAAACTGATGCTTCCTCATCAGCACTAGTAACAGTTGTTCAAATCACACAGATAGATTGTATGAATTCCATGAATTCTCTCAAAACCCCATCCAATCTTTCACCATAAAGCACCGATCTTTAGCGCCCAGATGCGTTGCGAATGGGGAAATCCCAACCCCAATTGCCGATTAACCACCGTCAGAACCACCAGAACCAGCAGAATCGAAATGGGTCGTCCTTATTTTCTCAATGCTCCATGGGTTTTTCAAGATTTGCTCGATTATTCAATTTTAAGTGCGTTTTTGTTTTGATTCTTGGTGTTGCGGTTTCTCTCTCTGCGATCTTTTCGGTCTTTCATTTGCATCACCGACAATCTGGGTTTGATGCGAGTCGTTTGATTAAGGAGGGAGGTATGTTGGGGTGATCTTTGTCGGTTTAATTTAGGGTTTTGTTGTGTTGACTGTTGGAAAATTGATTTAGGGTTTATGTGATTTTGATGATTAGGCATATGGGTTTTGATTGTGGTTGGGTTTAATGATGTTGAGTAGTTGAATTAGGGTTTTTTGTTGGGGAGGTTCCTGTTGATGATTTGCAAGATGAATTTAGGGTTTATGTGATTTTGATAATTGGGCATATGGGTTTGACTTGAATTTGGATTGTAAATAAGTTTATTGATCTTGAACAATTGAATTAGGGTTTTTTGCTGGCTAATTCTGTTTTTTTTTTCAGTGTTCTTGATTGTTTGTGTGGAGTTTTAGTATAGTTTTACTGATATAGGGTTTATGCAATTCGATAATTGAGCGGTTTTCAGCAATCTATGAACTGTTTTTCTTGAGGGTTTGATCTAGGATGTTGATTATTGAAATACAAATATAGGGTTTATGTAATTCTGATAATTGAGCATACGGGTTGGATTGAATTCGGATTGTAGCTAGGTTTAATGATCTTCAAGAGTTGAACTAGGGTTTTTTGTTGGGTGATTGTGGTTGATGATCTTCAACATGAACTTAGGGTTTATGTTATTCTCATTTCTACTGCAGTAAGATTTAAACTATAATTTGAATCACCACAAATTTTAATTTTCTGGAATGTGGATTCCCTTATACTATCTGGCCAACCATCTTTTCAATTAGTAAGGCCGTCAACTACAAGGTGCCCGTGTGGAGTGACGCGCAGAGGCCCTACGGAGGGGCAGTGTTTGAGGATGGTGCCTGTGAAAGGGGAAATCCTTCTGCTAGGACGAGCTCAGACGGGTTCAGTTATCAAACACTGAAGCGGCGGTGGCCGGAACTTAACGGCTGTCTATTGAACACTGTTGAATGCAGCAGTGGCTGTTACTTCAGTGACCGGTGATGGTCAACAGGCGGCGGCGGTGTGAACAGTGGCGGCAGTGGTGCTTACTGGTTTGGCTGCTGCTGTTTTGAATTCGCAGACGGCAGAACACACACACAAACAAAGCAGAAAATTACGAGTAGAAAATAGAGACAAAAAGTTCTAACGTGGTTTTGTCGGTGTGACCTACGTTCACGGGCTGCAACTAGGATTTCTAACACTTTTATTAACCTTAGATTCCTGTAATATACATCCTTTGTGAACATTATTGATTATAATGGTTGTAGGTCTTACGATGAACCCACCATCTTTGTTACTAATGATATCGTGAACTTAATATTTTAAATTATTAACGTATCAACTAATGAAAGCGGTTATTTGGCATGTTTTCATCACTTCTTCAAAAGCAAGGTTGACGCATTTGAATCACTTAGTTAACATGTATTATAAGTTAACATTGTTTACTTTCAAGTTTCAACTTTTAAATTTGTTATTTCAATTTCATAACTCCATTATTGTAAAATGGCTTTTCGCGGTTCATACATCACAGTATCACACCATGGTTTAGCGACTATTAGAACTTCTGACCATATTTTTAGTTTGTAAAGTTTTTTCATTCGCTCTGCTATTTCGGGCTTTATGAGATGATGTTGTTTAACTTTTAAAAGTATTATACCAACTTTTCCACATTTCATGTCTCAACATGTTATCAGTACCTTATCTATTTAGTTATTTTTTATGTCAAATGTATGCTTATCGTATGCAATTTTTTTTCAGCTACAGTGCAAGCATACTTCAAATTGGAAAAGCCCGTTTCGTTTCTTATTTCTCAAATTACAAGACTAGAGTATGATATCAGCGGTGAAATAGGCGTCCCTGGTACACAGGTTTGTTACAAAATAGAAGTTAGGTTTGTTCATTTACTGCATTAGTTAAGAGGGGTCAAAATGGCAGTGTAACGTGCACAGGTTGACTCGGAACACGTTTTGCTTTATTTTTTTTTATCTTTTTATAAATAATTAGTTTGTGAAACATGATTGCAGAAATTAGTTTTTTTTGTCTGCAATACCTAATTTTTTGAATAAAAATGATTCATATCGAGCCAGGGGTCTCATTGGAAGCAGCCTCTCTATTCCTAGGGGGTAGAGGTAAGGCTGTCTACATCTTACCCTCCTCAGACCCTACCTTAGCTGTGCTATTGGTGGGATATACCGAGTATGATGAATGATGATGATGATTCATATGGTTTTAAAATTTAGAGTATGGTACACAGATGCTCTCTGTGGTTTACCAATAATTCTGGATTTGGTCCCTAGCCTTCCAAAAATACACAGATGGTCCCTGTGGTTTGCACTTTGTAACACATTTAGTCCCCAGCTAAGAAATCTAAAGGTTTTCGCATGCCCAAGTTAGGGACTAAATGCGTTACAAAGTGCAAACCACAGGGACCATTCATGTATTTTTGGAAAAGCTGGGGACTAAATGCGTTATAAAGTGCAAACCACGGGGACCATCTGTGTACTTTTGGAAAGCTAGGGACCAAATCCAGAATTTTGGTAAACCACAGGGACCATTTGTGTACTTTACTCTAAAGTTTATTCATTAAAATACACTTTGGATGAATTTTGACCCCTAATTTACGTTTCTCTGATAGTTATTCTTTCTAATTAACCCGTTTGACATGTTGTGCATTCCAATACTATTGTAGTTGCATGTGCTTTGAATTCGAAAAGCATTCTAAATCTTTGTTACGTTTCCCAGGTTGCTATCTTGTCAATGCACGAAGCTGGTGCATCTAACTGGACCGATGTGGTGTTTGGTGTTCTTTCTAAACCTCTGAATTCTCCTATAAACTCCATCTCGTTAAGCGTTTTGAGATTTTCTTTAGTTGACCTTTTTACTCAAAGTTCCAATCTGACACTAACAAAATCAATATTTGGGACACCGTCTTCTTTTGAAATTCTCAAGTTCCCCGGTGGGATCACGATCATTCCTAAGCTATCTTCTTCTTCGTCTTGGATACCACCGCAAGTTCTCTTTAACTTTACTCTTCATAATTCTATACATGAGATAGAGGAAAATTATCTTCAGTTGGAGGAACAACTAAAATCAGGGTTGCAGCTAATGTCTTATGAGGTACGTTTCTTGCTCGAGTTTTTTTCTTTTATATATATATATATATATATATATAGAGAGAGAGAGAGAGAGAGAGAATATAATGTACAAAATGGCTTAACCTACATTAACATACGCGACAGGATTTATAACATGCGTAATTATTTTTTTCACCATTATAACGTGCGTGATTATCACCTCCATGCGTGATTATCACCCAAAAACTGCTCCCATGCGTTATTAGGGCTCCCATGCGTGATTATTGCCCAGATCTGATGGTTGAGCGCGTCGCGTACGTGAAGTAGGATAAGCCATTTTGTATGTTATCCTTTCCCTATATATATATATATAGAGAGAGAGAGAGAGGCCGGTTATCATACAAATGCGCTTATCGTACATTACGTACGCTACAATCTCAGCCGTTAGATCATCTTCCGTCATTGAAATCGCATGTTGTTTTTTTTTTAACAATTTCGCATGCTGTTTTTTTAACATGCGATTTCATCAAAATTACCACATGCGAAATTGTTACAAAAAAACATGTTATTTCATCAAAATTATCACATGCGAAATTGTTACAAAAAAACATGCGATTTCATCAAAAATTATCACATGCGAAATTGTTACAAAAAAACCAACATGCGAATTCAATGCGCGATAAAAGATCCGACGGCTGAGATTGGCGCGTACGTAATGTACGATAAGGGCATTTGTACAGTACTCTTTACCTATATATATATATATATAGGGTTCATGCGAGAACCACCTTTATTGCGAGAACCACCTTTATTGCGAGAACCAATGTGAACACAACAAAATAAACCCACTACACCACCAAAAACCTAAAAAAACCTACCCCCCCCCCCCCCCCCCCCCCCCAAAAAAAAAAAAGCTAAATGCTAAAAACTAGAACTAAACCATAAAGCTAAACCCCCAAAAATGTAAAAAACACAAAAAAAAAATTATAAAAATCGCTACTTTTAGTATCAAAAAAAAATTTGTTAAATATTTTTTTATTAACGAAAAGTAGTGATTTTTATAAAAAAAAAATTGTGTGTTTTTTAGATTTTTTTAGGTATTTTTGGTTGTGTTCACACTGGTTCTCGTGGTTCTCGCAATAAAGGGTGGTTCCTAACGGATCCTTCTCCTATATATATATATATGCAAATGAGCACCATGTCGTTTACACCGGACTACATTAGTTCATACGGGGTTAATTTTGGAAAAAAAAACATGTTATCTATTAGATGTGGCAAAATGGGCGGGGTCGAAACTGGTTGGGTAAGAAGCTAAGTTGGTAATTTCGTATGGTTTGAAAGGGTCAGTTGGGTTGACCCAAAACACTGTATTCTGTTTGTTTATAATAATCTAAATTCTTCTAATAAAATGATTTAAAAGGATAAAGGATATGTTCATTAAATATACACTTTTGCGCCTTTCAATTTGTTCCCTTCATAGTTGTTAATAGCGAATATCGACAAGGGCTCTATATGCTATATAGCGAATGGCGACATAAAGCGACAGCTATTTTATAAATAGCGATACACTAGAAAAAGAATTTTGAAAATTTTTATATGTATATTATATCAAAATACCCTAGTATATATACTATTGGGTAAATTACAAGTTTTGTCCTTTATCTTTAGGGTACTTTACAGGCGGTGTCCTTTTTTTCAAAACTTTACAAGCGGTGTCCTTTATAGGGAATTTTGTTGCAAGTTTTGTCCTTTGAGCCTAACCTAGTTAGATTTTTTTGTTAAATCTGATTACCCAAGGGTATTTTAGTCTTTTTACTTATTTAAAGGACAAAACTTGTAATTTTTCCTAAAACAAAACATTTTTAAGATTTATTATTATTATTATTATTATTATTATTATTGTAATTAACCCACCACACCATCTGCCACCGTCCTCCATCCTCCCACCACCACCACAACCACAACCACTCCGTCGCCGCCCACCCCAACCCTAACCAAACACCCACAAACACCCAGCCACCACCGTCCACCCAACAGACGAAAGTATTTCAGTGAACCAATACAAGATCTCCATTTTTGGATCTTTTTTCTCTTCATTGTCACTGTTTGGTTCTGGTTCCATTTCACTAAATCTTGTTTCCTGTAACAAAACCATTTGCAAGTATTTCAGTGAACCAATACAAGATCTCCAACAGAACAATGTAATAACAACACATAATGTAACAGTTAAATCAGTTGTATGCAACTTTACAGACATAAGTGGATCGAAATTCGACGAAAAAAGTAGACAACAATCAGAATACACAGCAAAATTACTCAACTCGGATCAAAACAATCAGAGCGAATACCGAAATTTCAGGTATCTCAGAATGTTCTGAGCGAAATCAAACACAGAATATCGATTGCATTCTTAAGACCATGAACAAACAGCAAAAAACTTGTATAACACCGTCTTCGCCACCACCTCTTCAATTCATCCCCAAATCTCCTCAATACATGTGTGTCATACCGATTATTCTGAATTGTATAACACCGTCTTAATCTGAACAAAACCCGTCTTAATCTGAACAAAACCCTGTGTCGCACCACCACCACCACCACCACCGTCTTAATCTGAACAAAACCCTGTGTCGCACCACCACCACCACCACCACCACCACCGTCTTAATCTGAACAAAACCCTGTGTCGCACAAATCTAATCTGAATTGTATAACACCGCTACCACTGTCTTCGATACGTTATCCCCAACAAACCCGACGTCTTCTGATCCACCACCATCATCATTAACACCCTTGTCAACCAACGCCATCATCGACATCATCAGTAAAGGAAAAGAAATGAACGAATCTTAAAAGAAATACCATAATCAAGAGCTCACCGGAACAAAAATAAGCAGATCCGAGCGGCGCCGTTGATGTCTGTTGCCGGAGCTGTCTGCTGTTGCCGCTGAAACCAGCTCCGTCGTCGGCCACTGTCTTCTTATCTTCATCGGCTGGACCCGTCACCGACAACCCGCTGGTGTGGCTCTGGGGGTGTTGCTGGTATCAGTCGAGAGGGAAGGAGGAAAACGAGAGGGTGAGGAGCAGAGAGTGTGTCTGAGTGGTTTTGATGAAGACGGTGGTGGTGGTGGTAGGTGAACTGGTGGAGGGAGAGAGAGGGGGGGGGGGGGGGGATAAATACCTGGTTTCATTGTTATACAAACATATATATGTATATAATTTTTTTTTGAAATATTTTTTAAAGAATAAATTACAAGTTTTGTCCTTTAAATAAGTAAAAAGACTAAAATACCCTTGGGTAATCAGATTTAACAAAAAAATCTAACTAGGTTAGGCTCAAAGGACAAAACTTGCAACAAAATTCCCTATAAAGGACACCGCTTGTAAAGTTTTGAAAAAAAGGACACCGCCTGTAAAGTACCCTAAAGATAAAGGACAAAACTTGTAATTTACCCTATACTATTTTACATGTATATTTAACAAAAACTTATAAATCCAGCTATTTTATAGCTATATCTAATTGCTATTTACATCAAAAAAAAGTTAACTGTCGCTATTTACGCTATTGGTTGCTATAACCCAAATAGCGACACTTCATCGATTCACTACATAGCGCGCTATAGCGATCGCTATAGCCGCTATTGACAACTATGGTTCCCTTAGAAAGTTATTTATTAGCATATGACCTATCAGATACAAAGCATAATGCATATGCTCGTATGTAGAATTTCTTATTTTTTATGTTGGAATACTTGTATGAACTAAAATCTTTTTAGCGGAAATCATTAATTGGAGAATGGGAATAAATAATTTTGTCAATTTGAATGAGTTTGTAGGATGTTAAGGGCTGTTTGTTTTTGCTTAAAAGGTCTGCAAGGACCTTATGTCTGCAGGCGGCAGACATAATACATTGAAGACTGTTTGTTTAAAAAAAAAATAAGATCTTAATAGTGCTTATATTAGCTTAAAAAAAAAGCACATGAACAACATCTTCACAAGATCTATCAGATCTTCACCTCCCCAAAATCAGCTCCTCCACAGCTCCTCCGTCTTCTCCACCTTCTCCGGTGCCACAGCTCCTCCACCTTCTCCGGCGCAGCTCCTCCACCTTCTCCCACATCTCCGCCACCATCTCCGCCACCTTCTCCGGCGTCCTCTGTTTCTCTCTCTTCCTCTGTCGTCTCTCTCTCT